>ML685904.1:1483900-1543845 GCA_007922175.1 Pelusios castaneus
AAAGAAAGAAAGAAAGAAAGAAAGAAAGAAAGAAAGAAAGAAAGAAAGGGGAAATGGAAAAGAGAGAAGAAAAGAAGGCAATGGGAAGAAAGAAAAGAGGAAATGAATGAAAAAGGGAAAGAGAACGAGGGAATGAGGACAAGAAAAAGTAATAGGTGAAAAGATGGGAGGGAATGAAAAGGCAGAAATGAAGAAAGGAAAAAAGAGGGAAAGGTGAAACAAATAAAGAGGGAGAGAGAAAGATGAAGAAAGGAAAGAAAGAGGGGGAAAGGACTCGAAAAGGCAACAAGCAAGAGAAGGGAGTGAGGGGAAGGAACGAAAGGGCGACCTGAGAGAAAGGGCTGAGCAGGCCGCCAGAAAGGAGTGAGTGTAAGAGGAGGGCAGGGCTGCTCACTCTGGTTACAGAAGCCGCCTCACGTCCCATTAGCGGCAATGAGAGGTGACAGCTGTGGGTCGATACCAATCGTGGCAAACAGACTCCGAGTAATAAACCCATTTCACTCACATCTCCGCATCCTCCCTTTCCTGGCGCCCGTGCCTGACCCCCGCCCCCAGCCCCACTGCCTCTGCACAGGCACAGCGTGCCTGGCTCCCTTGCTGGGTCCCCACCATCTCCCAGCCACCCAGAGAGCCTCGAGTCCCTCCTCCAACACTCTGCCCCCCAGGAGCCTGGGGCAGAGTCAGCTTCTCTTCATGGACCCCATCTGCAAGGACACTGGCCTTCACAGTCACATCCTCTTTCTTGCTACAATTGCATGGCATAGCTCCAATCCTTCCCCAGCACCCCGACCCTGCCCCACTGGTTTTAGGTCCTTTTATCCACCTGCATTAACCCTCAGAGCCAGCCCCAGCACCTCCTCCCCCAGGCACCCGAACCTGTAAGGATGCTGCTGATGACAGAGACAGGCAGCTGTTTTGTTCTGTTGGGTTAGGTGCAGGCTGTCATGAAGGCAAGGAAGGAGGGCCCAGTGGCTAGGCACTTACCTATGGCAGGGGAGATTAGCATTCAATTCCCTGATCTGCCACTGAGTCTGTGGGTGACCTTGAGCAAATCACATCATTCTGTGCCTTAGTTTTCCCATCTGTGAAATGGGGATAACTGCCTTCCCAGCCTGGAGCACTGTGAGGATCATTACATTTACACACATGTTGTATGAGCCCTTGAAGGAGTGCTAATGAAATTTACCACCAGCGTGGTGTAAGGTGGCCTTACTATAAATGAGAATCAGGCCTCTGGGGGAGTTGTCTACACTTGTGCCAAGTTAAAGACAACACACCGATCTTGTTGCTTGGTGCTGGCAGAAATGGCCCTGCTAGAGACTCCATTCTCTTTAGACTCATGCCACTTTGCTGCCATTCTGGCAGCAGACAGGGGCTGTGAAATGGGTGTCAATGCCGCAGCAGCCCAGAGGGGCTCTCACTGTCAGCAGAAACAGGCACTTGGACTCCAATTCTCTGGTCTCCGGTCCTTAATCTTACTGATTCCTGTATGCTGCTCAGGCAGCAATTTATAACGACCCTCCCTCCAGGGCACTTTTAAGTTGTTCGCTGGGTGGCATGAAAAGGCTCAACTGTACCAGAAACAGACACCTGCAATAGCTCAAAAACTTGAGCCGTGAAAATAAAATAACCAGAGCAGCTAGTGTCTGTCCCCTTTGAGCTGGAGGGACCTGGTGAAACATCTGGATCTTATCCTTAGGGTGCATTTACGGATTATGGTACTCTTGGGATGGGGCGGGAGGGCTTTATAATTATCTTGTATAAGACTGGCTTATGTAAGTGGCTTTGATTGGATGAAAGAGGAGGTTTTGGTACCTGTAAAGTAGGGCTGCTTGAATGTCAGCATCATTTTCTTCCCACGGTCCTGGAGCTCGGAGCCTTCTGTCCAAATCAGGAGCAACATCTAAAGCTCAAAGGAGGAGGGAGCCCCTGCCACTGACCTACCTGGCCAGATCTCATAGGTCCTCATCTGCATCCAGCCCTAGGGATGTGGGGGTAGCACTTCGGAAACGCTGCCAATCCATCAGGTGGGTTGCAAAGATGGAGAAGAAGAGTCTGTTGCTGGAAGGAGAGACAGACACTCCATTGCTGGAAGGGTACCGAGCAAGTCAGATCCTGCAGAGTGCAGAGGTGTAAGCAGCCTCCTGATTCAATGGAGGCCCTATGCTAAATGGCCACCCAACACCAGCACCTGCCATCCTGGCCCCACACCCCCTGATCACAGCCCAGCTGGGAAGGGAGATCCTCCAGGGGGAAGCTGTCTATTGGAGAGTGAGCCCACTCACCACACAGCGGTGAGTCCTGTACCACAGGGCAGGGCCCAGCAACCTCTCGGTTATGACGGAAAGGTGGATAGACCTACTCTAGACATGGGGCCCTTGTGCAACTTTGCACTGGTTAATCTGGATCTGATTTTGGTCGGTACAAATGCATGGCTATGTGCTGGCTAAAATCACTCGTGGTAGGATGGCAGCAAGATGAAAGAGATACAGACAGAAGAGTAACAGCTGCTCACTGCCCTGTGGCTTGATCTCAAGGAAAAATTTAAATCACCCCTGGGCCTGATTCTCATGTCCATGAAAGCTGTTGTACCCCCCTCTGGTGTCATAAAGGAGCCTTCAGATGGGTGCAGCTATAATTTTGCTCGGTAAAGCTGGGTGCATTCATGCTTGTATCACTGAACGTGGACTTCTGATGATGGAGGTTGGTGAAGGGCGGGCCCCAGGCAGCGTTTGTGTGGGTATAACTACATTGGTTGGGGGTGTCTTTTTAAAACAGGAATATTTGCAGGGGACAATGCTGCCTTGCTAGAAAAGCCCCAAAACCCTGTGAGATTTGCCCCCGTCACAGACAAGGATTTGAGGCACAAAGAGGCCAAGTGATTTACCCAACATCATCTTTGGTGAAAGAGGGAATCAAACCCAACTCCCCCAGAACCCAGGCTGGCTCCCTCAGAGCTCACTGCACTTGTAGCCACAAGTGGAACCTCAGCACCTGTGAGACAGAGAAGACTTTTCTATCACAGGGCAGCTTTCCTTCTAGCTCCCTCTCCAACGCCTGTCTTCCCTTGCATCCTGCACAGGAAAGGGCTGAGGGGGAGGCCGGTGTGTTTGCACAGATTAATGAAAGGCAGGTAAAGTTTCCCCTCTCTGGGGAGATCTCTAAATTAATAGCAGGAATGCTGGCTCTTCTCTCTCGCCGGCTGGATCGATCTGTGGTTAGCAAGGGAAGAACACCAGGCCAGCGTTCACTCTTTTCACACCCTCCAGCCCTGCCGTCCTGCCTGCATCTCTTTCCCCAGCCCCTTTTGACAGGATACACACAGAAGCCAGGGGGTTCTTTGCTGGCTCATATGTGCATGGGTCAGCCAGCCCCATCTCCAGCAGGCAGACAATTCACAGGCCTTCTCCCACCTTTTCCCTACCCCAAAGTGTGTGTGTGGTGAGGAGGATGGCTAGATGGGGAAGGTTGCTGCCTGATTTCCCCGGGGCAGCTGGAGAGGCAAGCCAAAAGCGCCAGCCAACGAGTGGCTCCCAGAAGCAGCGGCAGTTCAAAGTGCCTGTCTGAGGAAGGATGGCTCAGAGGTGGGGCAGCAACTTAAGTGATGAATAATAGGGAGTGTGTGTAGGAGCAGGGCGCTGAAGCCATGTGGGAGATTGGGGGAATCGCTTGGACTCAGTTCCCTGCTGCATAATGGGGATAACAGCCCTGCCCTCAATATATGAGAGATCAGGTGTGCTTAGAGCTATACCCATAAGTGCCTTGGCTAGACTGAATCACCTCAGCCAAGCAGTGCCAGGGGAGTTAGAGGGAGACCTAGTCAAAAGGTTTCCATCCCAGCCTTTTCCCTAAGGAAAAGTGCTCTTTTCATGCAACAAGTTGCCATGGGAACTGTCTATTTCCAATTTCATATTTTAGGTTTCTGCAGGGAACGGCGGGGGGGGGCCCCCCCCCCCCCCCGCAACATTTTTCAGTTCTTTGCCAGATAGTGTGGTTTTCGACTGCCCAAAAAACAAAACCTTTTTGGGTTGTCAACAGAAGCTAAAAAAAATCCGAAGAAAAATCTCAAGGAAAAACAACAAAATCATTGTGATTTCGCTACATTTTCATGGGTCAGGGAGGCAGGGTGGGTGGATGGGGGAATCCCAATCAACTCTCACCGGCAGGTCCCAACCTGCTTCCCCATCTCGGGGAGATTTGGGAGCGGGGAGAAGATCCCTTGACTCATTATTCACAGGCCCCGCAGCCCTGTTAAATGTTCAGGGATAATTCCCTCAGCCCTGAAGAGTCTATGAGGAAAGCAAAGCTCCACCCCATGATACAGCAAAAGTTAATCCAATACATTCCTCACCAAATATGACCTGCCCTAACCCAGCCCCCTTGTGTCTGTAAAACTCCAGCTGCCTACAAAGGTGCCATGGGTAATTAGCAACTCAAAAGAGACAGTATCAACGTTAAGTAGTAAAGTGCTGGATCACTATTCTCTACCTCGCAGAGGCACGGAGCAGGCCCAGTCATGGATCAGGGCCCCTTGGTGCTAAGTGCTGTCAAACAGAAAACAAAGAGATGACTCCTGTCCCAAAGAGCTTGCAGTACCAGTATTAGATGGTGCTCCATCCAGCCCAGCATCCAGTCTAGGACCGTGGCCACCACCAGCTGCTCCAGGGGACGGCACAAACCCCACTGTAGTCCTAAAGCTGAAAAATCTCCGCATCCATCATGAGCCCCCAGAGTCACCCAGTCCCTTGTGTGGTTCCGCTTTCAACACCAGATTAATGAGGCAGCCTGGGAAAGACAATTCCCCGGTAAACATGAAGGCTGATGGCAACAATAAATGATCTAACATAAGAAGTTAGTACAAGGGACTGATGGGAGACAGCATAATCCGTTTGACTTCAGACAGTCCCCACCACGGCCGCAGCTGTTCACTCAGCGCTGACATGCTGGGGTACCAGCAGACGGTACCATGCGGCCCCAAGGAGCTTGCTGCATTTTGCAGCTGGGCTTTTATTGGGCACTCCCTGTCCATGCCTCTCCTGTTTAACTCCACCTGCTGGAGCGTCTGACGAAGTGGGATTTTCTCCCACGAAAGCTCACGCGATAAATAAATCTGTTAGTCTTTAAAGGTGCCACAGGACTCTGTTGTCTTTCTACAATAGACTAACCCGGCCCTTTGGAACTTGACTGCTGGATTGGTGAATGTTATGTTTGCAGTGTACAAGCAGAAGCTGGAGTATTTAGGGTTTGTATCTTTTCGGAAGGTTGCAATGTAACACGGCTGATCTCTAGTGCACAGCTCACCTTGCCTTGCTCTAAGTGGGCTTTGTTGGCCCAGAATCCCTGGTTCCTTATGCCTACGGCACCCCACAGCCTGCAGGCAGGAGCAGAACCTCCCCCCCCCCCCCGAGACCATTTAAAAGTGATTGCTTACTATTTGAATGCAGTTTTTAATCCCCCACAGCATGTCCAGTGGATTCTGGATTACACTGCCAGTGTGGGATCAGCCACGCGTGTTCAGTCTGCCAGTCACACCCTCATCTGTAACAATGGCAGAGATCTGCTGATGAACTTTTTCCTGTGCAAACAAAAGGTGGTTTTGACTCACAGTCCTTTACCTGTGCAGCCAGAGCCAGCTGTGAGTCACCTTACTGGAGCTCTCCAAAAGCCACCCTCAGAGCAGCACAGAAATGTAGATCCTCTCTGCTCATCTCGGCTGTCTACACTTGTAAATTTAAGTTGACTTAGCATGTCCACACTTAAATTTAAAGTCAATTTAGGGGGGAACTTACAAAGTCGACCTAGAGCGTCCACACTGGACGCCTAGGTCGACTTCTAGGGCCTAGGGGGACCTTGGGCAGGTCCACAGTGCCAGGGGGCTCAGCCTTTGCCCCATTGTACCTGGGTACGATGGGGCAAAGGGGGACACGGACCCTGGCAGGGCATAGGGACAGGGTGGGCAGGGCTCTGCCTTGCCAGGTGGGGGGGCATGCCAGGCTCCCCCTGTGCCCTCCCCCCCGGCAGGGAGGGAGTCCTGGAGTAGCCCTAAGTCGACTTAGAGCTACTCCAGGTCTACACTGGCTTAAGTCGACTTTAAAAAGTAGACTTAAGCCTAACGTCGAACTAAAAGTAGGTTTAATAAAGTCAACTTAATTTTCATTAAGTCGACTTTATTTTCCTTAAGTCGACTTAAGGGAACTGTAGTGTAGACGCAGAGTACATTAAGTCGACTTAAGCAAGCTTAAGTCGACTTAATTTACAAGTGTAGATGCACCCCTCATCTTTTAACCAAGCAATTTATTACTCATTTGTATGAGGCTAGCACCTTGAGGCTGCAATCAGGAATGGGGCTCCATTATGCCAAACTTTGTCTTGCGGTTGCCAGGCGTTTCAGGGGCTGTAGTCTTGAAGGATCAAACCTCTCAAACATCTGGATCCTTTAGTCAGGCCAAGCACCTGTTCTCTGTTCATGCATCCAAAGTTCTCCTTGGAGTCAGCAAAGGCTCTCGTGCCCTAAGGATGCACGGTCCAGCCACAAATTTCCAACTGTCTTCCAATTTGCTGCCGACAAATCCACCGCCTTGCTTACGTGCTTGCTGCACAACTGCTTCTTGATTTTTGTGGGAAGGCTGTTATGACAAACAACCCAGCTGCTGTGGCCAACAAAAATACTTGCGTGATTTACACAGGGCTGCCTGCTCCTTTCTGAGCAATGGGAGAGAACAGGGATGATCTTGGCCAAATTACAGTTTGGACTTGGAGAAATCTTTCCTTGCGTTTCTAGAATGGGCATTTTCTAGGCCCTTAAATCCAGGATTAAGGGGCCATCCTCCCAACTCTATCTTACATGGGGTTACACTTCAACCATCATTTGAGGTGGAAGCAATCTGCAGGCTAAGGAACAGCTTGGAGCTCAGCTCTTCTGCTTGAGGAAGGCACAAAGGGCTTGGTCTGTGCTCAATGGATCCGCTCTGATGCTTGCTGAAGCGAATGGAAAAACTCCCATTAACTCCAAAGGGCTTTGGGTCAGGCCTTGAAAGAAGACAAGACGCAAACCCATTCTAGTGTCCACTTCCAGAATAAATGTACACCGACACTTCCGGTCCCCAACTGTGACAGAATGTTGCTGCCCTCATTTATAGGCAATCTGCTCCAGGAAAAGATTATTAGATTTGTGCTTTTTTTCATCTGTTTATGCTGCTTGTTTATAAAGAGCAGTGAGGTTTTCAATAAAGTGAAATAAAATAGAGGGGTTTTAATGTTAGAAGTTCAGGGCTTGTCTTCTCAATTTTCCTGGAAGACTCCGACTGGCTGGAGAAATAGGTCCTATCTTTGATAAGTCACTGTACCTATGTACCAGTAGCTACGCCATTATGAATCCCTGTTAAGTTCACAGAGAAGTTAGAGAACAACCTAGAGAGTCTTGCTGGAAGGCTGAAATATAACACAACTTTATTTCTTTGAATTCAGGACAGTCCCAGGCAAGAACCCCAAAACAGGGAGGGAAAAAACAGGCTGTTCCCTATGGCAAATAGGCACAACTTACCCTATCTGGCTCTACGCAGACTGACTCTGATGGCACACTTCCCCACAAGCAAGACCAGGGAACAGCCTCACCCTATCCTCACACAATCATATTGCAAGCGATTCCAAACAGTCCTTAAAACACTGCAATCGCCAGTGTAGGCCCATCACCCTAGGGTAGGACTCTGGCAAGTTGCATCAAGGCCAGCCCCATTTTACCACACTGGTGTAACTATATCAATACAATTCTACTGGAGCAAATTTCCCTAGGCTACAAGCCCATGTTAAGATACGGCCCCTACAATTAGAGCCCTGCGCGGATACAAATATGTGGATCCGTAACCGATCTGCATCTGCAAGAAATGGTCTGTGGATATCCACATTGTATCCACAGATGCGGATATCCGCGGATTTGCAGGGCTCTTCCTACAATGACTAAAGTTTCAGGAAGAGTGATTGAGGATAAAAAATATTTTATCCAGACATTTTAGAAACTCTGGCCCCTGTACTCCATCACCTTGTGGCCTTTACAGTCCTTTACCCAAGCGTAAAGAGGGCATGCAATGCCACCCTGCTTTGACTGCACCAAGGGGAAGGCAATCAAGAATCATCCTGTATGGGGTTGGTGATGAGGGTTTTTGTTGGGGTTTTGGGGGTTTTCTTTTTTTAGCACCACTAGAAATCAGAAGCCTGACAAATAAAGCTGGCAGGAAAAATCTCTCCAAGAAATTTGGCTTGTCCCTGCTCCTGTGGCAAAGGGCTATGGAAGTTCAACACCAGCTCTAGTCCTCAAGGAAAGCCAAGGAGGTGAGATTTGATATTCCTGTTATCTCTAACAAGGAAACTATCTACCAGATCCAGGACTAGGACTCAACACCTAAGTTGTTCTCTGATCAGCTCTGCTGTACAACATTGGGCCAGCCACTTCCCTTCTCCTTGCCTCAGTTTCCCACCTATTAAATGAGGATCACAACCATTCCTTTTTCTACCTTGTCTAGTTAGAGCTGGCATTCTGTGAAGCAGGTGATGTCTCACTCTGTGTAGTGCCCAGAGCAATGAGACCTTGATTTCCATTGAGGGGCTGTATAGGTCCTGAAACTGCACTAGTGGCTCCAATTGCAGGATGAGGGCCCTGATTACTACAATTCTGTTTGAATTATTTCCACTGATTATCTCAGCAGCTTCCCGTTGAAGGGCCAGACAGGATTTCCAAGGACTTACTCCAAATTCACACCAGGGCAATCAGACTCAGAGATGCCCGGCTGCAGAAAAGGACACCCAGAGACCACCACACTACCTTTATTTCCAAGGCAGTAGGGGCCTGGGATGCTCATGAACTCTCCCATTGGGAGAGAGAAGAACAGCAATGCATACGGTCCCATGGGAAACTGTGTGTGTTTTGGGAGGATGTGTCGCTCCCCGCCTAGCAGCTTTTGGCCAGATGAAATGAATACTGGCTAAGGTTATCCAAGCTTCTTTCTCTACCACCCCCCCTCCGCCCCCGGCCGCTCTTTCTTTAATCTGCATCCAGGATGTCTATGACAGATGGGAGTTAAAAAACAAAGCGAGCGCATTGTGGGGAGGGGAGAGGGAGAAGGTAATGCTGTGTCCAAATGAGAACTGAGATAAAGCAATTACCTGATCAATACGGGTGAAATTGAGTAATCTAACAGATCAATAACACCATCCTCTCTCTCCCCCCCATGCCCTCCATTGCCAAGCAGAGGGTGCTAACTGCTTTCCTGCTGCTTTGAAATAACAAGCCAGCTTTGACAGAGCAGAGGAGTGAACCCAAATCACTATCCATAATGTGTATGAAAAGGAATTTTCCCCAGTATTCACGTCATTATCCTGATTTTGCAAAGGGGGTAGGGGAGGAATGAGAGGCAGAGGTAGGCATGGAATCCAGGTGTCTTTCTCCAACCATCCTCAGCTCTCTCCATTAGATCACACTGTGCCAGAATAGGAGACCACCCCAGGAATCCTGATTCCCAGCTTCCCCAACTCCCACCCACTTCAGGGAATAGAATCCAGGATCCTCAGTCCCAGACCCCTGTTCTCACCATTACACTGCCCTCCCTGGGCCACAGACAGAATCAAATGGTGAAGTTGATGGGGCCAGGATTTCATCCCAGATCCTCTGCAGCCACTCCCAGACAACCCTCCCCTCAGAGCGGAGGCAAGAACCTCAGAACCCTTTTCCCTCCTCTTCCACCCCATTCCAAACTCCCCACCCAGTCAACTTTTAGAACAAAGAGTATATCTTACTAAGCGCCTGGAGCTACTTAGCGTTTGAGTAAGCAAGCCCCATAAAGCTCAAAGCTTAGATTCCTAGCTCTTGGCTATGCTAATATTTGGAAGTGATGGATGAGCACCTGGCTGGAAAAACCTCCTTTGGTTTAAAAACCCTTGGCTGAGCTCAGTGAGGAAAGGGCCTCTATCAGCTTTGTGGCCTGAGAGAGCCGGCTGGAAAAGGCCATTCGGCCACTTCTCCTCCGCGCCCCAACACAGGACATTTAAAAAAGTTATTTTGGCAAACCCATAACAAACTATCCCCTTTGTCTGATGATAAAAGGAACTAAACACCACCCGGTTTTTAGTGCCTGGATGGATTTTAGAAAACAGTTTCTGATTAAACATTTCACAGGTTTTTAATGTCTAAAAAAATGTTTTTTCCTTGAAAAAAATAGAAAATTGTGGCTGAAGTGGAAGTGCTTGCTCTTGTTGAGGGCGGGGACAATGTCAGCTGGCTCTCACTGTCCACCACACCTGAGAGAGAGCAGACTGAGCCCCAATCCAGGAACGAAGAATGGGAAATTAGAGCAGAGGGCCCAATTCCAGCAGTTTGAAGCATCCCCCTGTCAGCCAATGGCCGCCGGAGCTCACATCACTACACCAACTGGTAAAGAACCCATCACCATGAGAGAAGTCTCCATTGCACATCTTCATGCCTACAGAAAGCAACTGGCGAGGACAATACCTTCCCCCGGACTTCTCTTTTGGAAAGAACGTTGCAAAAGAAAAACTGGAGAATAGGACTGGTTGGGGAAGTGGGGTGGGGGGAGGGTGTGAGGTTAGACATTGAGGATTGTGAGGTGTCCTTCCACAATAATAATGGAAGCTCCAAAAATACATTAGGCCCTCCATGTATAGCAAAGATGGGTTTAAACTACAAACACTGAGAACTAGATTCTGATTGTTCAGGGCTCTTTGGGGACACAACTTCTGCTCCTTTTGCCAACCAGTTTCAGAAGAATGGTAGGAAATCAGAGTCAGGTCAGGGACCCATTTGTCCCCACAAATTTTAAGCAGACAATGTCCCATTTCACAGTGTTCACAAGCACCACTCACGCTGTTGATCTAATTTCACACAAGTGGATAGCAAAAACTTACCAGGTTTTCCCTACACGTCTCCCATTGTCATCTCGGGTTAGTCTACATGAGGAAATTGACCAACCCAGCTTTATCGGTGTAATAATTATTCCGCTATAATTCTGCGGGCCAATTTCCTCATGTAGACAAGCTCTTACATTAATGCTTTTTTCAGCAGCACGCTGCCAGTGGAAAGAGTGCAAATCAGTTACACTTCCATTAAGGCACCCCTAGAGCAGTCTGAGTTAAAAAAAGATCAGGCCATTACACTCTTGGGTCTATTTTTATTGCCTTTCGGTCCTAACACTGATTCATACACAGCCTAAATGCTATTACCGGAAACATCTAAACTGTTTCAAATATGCATTTTTGTTTATATTTGACAGGACAGCAATTGTTATTAGGGTTACAAACACTGATTAATATGAACATGTGAGGGTTAGTTAGAAACCAGAGAGAGGCCGCTCATGGCACTATTAAGCGCTAATATGTATATCAGTGTGATTAATGGGTATTGAATTAACATACAATTATTAATTGTGCATTTAAGAAACTGAATACAAGGCGTTTGCCAGCCAGGCACAGGCACAAAAGGGCAGGGCACCTGCCACTGTGATAAAAAAAGCCCCGCAAGGCACTTTGTGAACACTTATTTAGGTTTAAACTGGACGTCTTTGACTTTCAAGTCTATTAGGAACTTCTTTAAGCTGAATCAAAATAAGCCTTCAAATGACAGGCGCTAGCTGGAGCAGAAAGTGAGTTTGTGTTCTTGGAGTTAACGCTATGGCTGATTAAATCCTGGCTCTGTTGCGACCTCGGTCTGCACCCAGCCACTCCTTTCCCCTTGGCTGTATCACACCTGCTGGGGAAAGCCTGTATGGCCAGCTGTCTGCACCCCACAGCCTTCTGTACTCATGTCTAGAGTTCAATACCACGTGGTCCTTCCATGCAGGGTGGAAGTGTTTCTGCTGTTGACCATCCTTCATCAGGTTCCCAGTGATGTTGGGTTGAGGCCATTCTTGGGCAATTAAGACCTTCTTTAACAAAAGATAGCTTTGCACAGATTCCTGCTGCTGGGATCATCGATCACTGTTCTAGGCTTAAAAAAACATTTCATCCTTTTATTTACCAGCATGGCTGTTATCAAGCTTTACTGCACCACAGCTCATTGTATTCATGACAGGAAATGTTTACCATGCAAAAATCTCAGATTGTTAAAGGAAACAGTTAAGAGCTGTAGGAAAGAGGGGAAAAAAAGCCTGGCCGTATTATTACCACCTCCACGATACAGGTAGTTACAACCACACATTGTCAAGGGGATACCCCACATCTTCCATTATGGGGCTGCACATCTAGCTCTTCAGAAGGTCTTTAATAGCTACTGATCTAGCCCAACTCCATGTGATTAGCGGTATTCACAGGGCAGGGGGGGAATGGCAAAGAAAAATATATCCTGCATACGGGAAGGTTTGGATGAAGTTGCCAGCAATGGGCACAAGGTCACATTGCACCTAACCCCAAGGATAATTACAACTCTATGGGATGCCTGCATTCAAGGGGAATTCCTGAAATGCAGCCAGCCACCGTTGGAGAGGAGTCGGTTAAAATAGGACTGTGGGACAGGATCAATTCCAAAGCCAGAGAAGTTCCAGTAGATGAATAATGCTAAAACTCAATTCACCATGCATGTTCCAAGAGGAGCTCCACCTGGAATGTTTGAGCAGTAGCCAGTCACTGGAAATTCAGGTTTGAGGTTAGACTGCTTGCCAGCTAGGAGAGATGGGAAAGCCAAAACAAGCCACTGAGACCAGCGGTTGAGCTCTCCAGAGAGGGGAAAATAGATAATGGGCAAACCCTTTCTGGTAGCACCTCCTGCTGGAGGACATGAGAAGCAACCTCAGTATCTCCATGGAAACAAAAAGGATAAGATTTACCTGGAGAAATCATATAGTGTGCTAGCATCAGCTGTGAGGACCAGGACACAGTTTGGGCAAAGCAGAGGAAGCACAAGAAGGCGTGTACCAAGAAGAAAAACCATAAGAGGCACATTTGAGTGTTTTAAGGGACCAAGGACAGCTGCTGACAGTGCACTGTAGAGAAGGGAAAGATGGAGGGGAAAGGAAGTGGGGGCTGAGACAAGAGTCTGAATGCACACTGCATTTAAGGCAGCCTGGAAGAATGGTCCTTGGCTCTGGCATAGGACCGAGAATCGGCACACTTGGGTCTCAGTCCTGGCTCAGCCTCACCACCATAGCAAAGCCTTTTCCCTCTCTGTGCTCAGCTTCACCATTCCTAACACGCAGATAGCCATACTAACTGCCTTCTGTAAGCAGGTTTTTCCTCTGCAGATCTCCAAGGGCTCAGCATCCAGGCAGTTTGCTCTTGTGGTTAAAACAATTGACACGAAAGAGCTGGATTCAGTTTTCAGTTCTGTGGAGACTTTTTGCAAGGCTATGGTTGAATCACTTCACCTGTTTGTTTCTCACCTATAAAATGGGGATATCCATATCTCACCACGGGTGTTGTGAGCATCCATGCACTCGTGTTTGTGAGGCATGAGGATACACCACTAATGGACAACACACAGACAATCTAAAAGCAGAAAACTAAAAAAAAACCCATGTAGACTTATTTAAAAGGTTTATTTAACTTTTTAATTTGAGGTAAAATACTTTTTTTTTCTTTCAACTTCCATAACAAAATACAGAGCTATCAGATACCCCTGGAAAAAATATGTATATTATACATATATTTCTATAACATTACATCATATATATATAATATATATATATATGCAAACTTTTTTTGAAGACTTTATAGAAAGTGGAACGGCTAAAGGCACTGCACAATGGAGTATTTAAAGACTACTTTACAGTTTTATGTACATATACACACATTTAATTCTGTTTTAAGTGGACAGATAGCTCAAGCTAACAGAGTCAGATGTATATGCATCTATACTAATCCCTGCTGAATCAATTCTAATAAAGTCAAAGAACATGCCTCACAAAAAGTGAATTTTTAAAAAACCTTTCTATCAGTAAATACTTTTTCTCCTTAAAAACACTCTAAAATTTAACAATTTTTTAAACAATCTGATTAAAAATATTTCAAACTGAAGAAATCCATTTTTTAAACCCACCAGGATCCATAATGGGGGAGAGGGAAAAAAGTTACTTTTAAAAAACAAAAACATAATTACAGAATAAATAAAAAGATAAGACAACCAAGCAATGGATTTAATCTGTCTTGTAGGTGAAGATAGTGACATAATCACTACCGTATTAATGCTTCTAAAGGAGGGCATTTTTTTTTCTCTTTCCCCATAAATTCCCTATATGGAGCAGGGCAGTATTAGTCAAATACCACCCCCAGCTAGCATAGCCTTGCAAAATCCAACCCATCTCTCCCTGGGGGAGTGAGAGGAATAATCTTCATTATTGAGCAGACTAAATCCCAGGGTGTGACAATTTTTCAGCGCTGAGGGGACATGGGAACATTTCCAACCTCATGCTTTGCACCGACCATTCTTTCCCCAAAACATCAGATTCCAGCTGGTTGTCTCATTAAAGTTCCTTTCCTACAGATTTTCTATGGCTAAACAAAGCGAAAATGGTTTAAACATTAACATGCTCTTGATTAGTTAATACAGGTGGATGCGGAGATTTCAACCATTTAAACTTTAGAAGTTTAAATATTTGGCACACTGGAATATTATATATATTTTATTTATTTATAAGCTTCCTCCTTTAAGCTGCTGCTAGGCAAAGTGAAGTCTGGTCAAGAGGAACACCTTTGTGAAAAGGGGACTTCCTGAGCCAGCTGGGGAAGAGGGTAACGGTGCCGAAGGGCTTTGCTGCCCCTTTCTCCAAAGCTGAATACATCATCCCAACTCAGACGTACCCAGCGGTCACTGGTCCATTGTCCTGAGAACCTGAGTCCTTTATCCCTGAACTTGGAGATCCCAGTTTGCAGTGCAACAGCAATCCACCCTCCCACCCTCAACCCAAAGAGGTTACCAACTTTTAAAGCCAAACGATGGTTCAGATGTGGGTTTAACTTTCACTTTTGAAAAGAAGGGTGAAAGGAGTGATTTTATTCTCCCTCTCTCCTCCAAATGGGAGCAGCATCTATTGATTCTGGCACTTGGGTATGATGGGGCTGAAGATATGCGTCACTGATTCAAAAGGCCTCGTGTTTCTATTCCTGAGTTCACACTGACATCTGCTGGCCCTCTCTTTGGGAAAGGGATGTTCCAAAAGCCGGGAATCTCTTTCCCTTTCCCCCTGTGCTCAGCTCCAAATTCGGAGGTAAATCGAGGCGCTAAAAAGGCAACCTGTGGGGGAATGGTTTCAACCAATAACTGGGAGCTAAGAAGTCTGTGGGTTCTAAACCACAGTTGAGCCATGCAGCCTGGACAGACCACAGATGCTGCAACTTTGCGGACCTACCCCAGTAAAGAGATCACAACCCTTCCCCGCACTCCCTGATTTACAAACATTTCTGCCATTGCCTCTCAGGCAATAGATACCAAACAGAGCATTTCTTCCAAGAACGCTCCGTGTACTATGTATACACTTTTGCTCACGCAGGGCCTTTACTGTCACGTTTTTAATTTACTGGCCCTAGGCTGAGTGGGCAAACTGCCCTCTTAATCATGTAGACCAGCCACTTACTAGCATATGCAAGTAACACTCTGCTCTCTCACACTCCCACGGCCCCCACAACAGTTAAGCTCTCTATTTAAGTGGCTTGCCTGCTCAAAACTGTGTTCTTAGACATGCAAGAATGAACAATACTGTAGATAGGACTTTATCCCTGCAGAAATCAATCGTTCATGTTTCTTTCAAGGAATCATTAGAAATTAGTCCCAATGCAACCGGCAAGACTCACCATCCTCACTGTAATCTTAAGCCTAGACCAATTATTCTAATGAGAAACACAGCTGTCCAGGGAAACAGCAGGTTAATCACACACAGCCTGGCAAGATTTACAAAGCTGGGTCTGAGTAGCTAGCATCATCACTCACAACAGCACCAGCCTGCCTTCTAAAATTCACCTCTGAACTTCTCTTGCACCCACTGGAACAGTGTCTTCAATACCACCCTGTACCTTCTCCTAATCCTCTATATCCACACCCATCACAGTCCACTTAAACAACCTTTTCCTCCCAATGCTATCAAAAATGGGATAGATCCCAGTACCAAATGGAAACCCGACCTTGGTCAAGATGATCCAAGCTTCTTCTGTTGACAGCCCCTGATCACATAAAGTGTATCTATGTAGTTAAGGCATGACTCAAAGTGATAGGGGAACCAAACATAAAGGGAGTAGATTTAACAAAGGTCTCATCATTCCTATTCGATGAACTCATCACAATCAAATCAGAGGATTAATTTTCCAATCACTTCCCCACCCCACCCATACTATTTGACAGAAAAAACTAGGGTACATTTTAATGCATTCTATTAAAGGCATCAGGTTATTTTCCCCACCCCACTCCCTTCCCTGAAAGATTTTACAATGCTCATGGCTTTTTCAGTATTTCAAGGCTGAAAGAAGGATCACTGCATCTTCAAGTTCTAATTAAAGAGTTGTCTGTCAGAAATACAGCTCGACTCTAAAACAACTGACTGCTGAGTTTTCAGCAGCTTCCTCCTACTGATGCCAAGCTGGGTTAGTTTTCTGTGTCTTTCTGCAATCTCTGTTTCAATTAAAGACAGTGCAATCAATATTCTCAGCCACCAAACTCGCTGGAAAGAACCTCAGCCCGTGATGCTGACAAAAAGTCGTATCTCAGATCGAATATCAGGAATTTTTCCGCCGCCGCCCCAGACTCCATAAAAAAAAACTACATTCAGATTCCTATTCTATAAATACTAAAGAATATAAAGTAGATCATGTCTGGAGTTCATAAACCTCACTGGAGGGTACCCGGCTTGGTGTTTCTGGAGTTTGTGCAAGGTCTCGACCTCATGCGCTGAAGAGGCTAACTGCTCCCCGTCCTAACCAGGACAAGCCGAGTCTCATCTGCGATTCAACAAATTAAAATGAAAAACACAAAAGCCTAGTCTCTAGAATTATCAAACCATTCTAGTCCCCCTCCTCCCCCACCCCCCCGCTCTGCAACCTTGCTACATAAATACATGGATTCTGGTACAAATGGACTGTAGCGCTTTCCAGTTAGCTCCTAGGTGTCTGGCGCAGCTGTGGCGGTCACTGCCTTGGGGCCTGGGCTGAAGTGTGGGGCACCCAGCACACCGTTCCAGTGGAGCTTCCCATTCTGGCGCTCCTCCGGGGCTTCTGCCTGCCGGTCACCGTTCCAACGACGTTTGAGACGCAGTTTTGGTGGCATCAAGGCATCCTCTCTTTTTTCCTGGGCTGTGGTGTCTCCCACCGGCTCTCTGGGTGGCTTCTCTCCACTGCCTTCTCCTTGCCCCTGGGACTCTTCAGTGGAGAAGTTTATTGGGGTAGATGCTGGTAGTGCTGAGGGCCAGGATGGGGCAGCTGGCCTGGCAAATACTGCCCCTTTCTCTCCTTCCAGGCTGGTGTTTGGCATTGCTGTCCCAGGCTCTTCCTCTCTCTCATTTTTGTCCTTCCCTTTGGCAGGTGGATCTTCACTTTCAGACTCCTTGTCCTCAGCAGGCTCCACCTTAACCCTGGGTGAAGCAGGAGCTAGCTGGGGGGCAGCTGCCTCTTCAGTGCTTTCCAGTCTCTCTCTGTTCTTGCGCCCCACAGGTGGAGGCTGTAGCTTGATAGGGAACTGGGGCTGCTCTTCAGGATGCCTCTGGCACTGTAGTGGTGGGACCATGAGACCCGGATAGCGGGGGAATGTCCGCGGGCTCAGGTGGTAGTTGAAGACTGAGCAGGCTTGTGAATGCAGATAATGTTTCATTTCCTCAGGGTTGAAAGAGAAGCAGCTGCTACCTGTGAAGGGGCTGAGGCCTGGCGAGGGACTGTAGGAGAAGAGGGTTGGAGTCAGGGACAACGCAGGTGAGATTGGGACGTTTAAGACCCCACCGCGTCCTGGAAGAGGGGACACAGCAAAAGGACTGTGTGGATCTGGATACATTCCAGGCCTCGTAAAGAGAGGGAGCATCACCTCTGGCTTGCACTTCTGGTTATTCATACCACCAGCACCCACTGCATTGCGAGAGGCCATGAGATCCACGCCATGCCGCCAATCTGAGGAGACATCCTCCAGCTCTGGCATGTCAGACTTCCTGTCACCACTGTCGTTCAACGGCTCCTGGGTGGATGGCACCATGGATCCACCAGAGAACCGACTGGGCTGGGCATCCTCGGTGGGAGAGTGGCTGTCCAAAGGTGGGAAATGGAAGCGGGATGAAGCAGTGGGGACGGGCGGGGCACTCTGTGGGACAACACCTAGAACAAGGAAAAGAATGAGAAAGGAGTGTCATTAACCCACATGACCAGGGAGGAATGTCTCAAGTGTAAGAGCTTCATGGTTTGGGCTGCACCTTGAGATGCTTAGAAACAAAACATGGAAATGCCACATACACTCAGCAATGTAAGAGGTAATAATTGAGATCAACCTAATGAACCGTCTCTCTACTCTCCTCCCCGCCCAATACCTCAATCTCCTCTGCCCAAGTCAAAAATCTGGCCACCATTGGACAGGAATCATCTCCTTCAGCACCTCAAGCAGCGTTCCTATTTCTCTCAGCTTGAGAGCCAAGGTGGGTGAGGTAGCATCTTTTATGGGATCAACTACTGTACTGTGTTGGTGAGAAACAAGTTTTCAAGCTTACACAGGGCTTTTTTATTTAGGATTCTCAGCATTGTCAACTAATCATCAATTTTCAGATCCAGACATGTTTCCCGGACCCTTCTGCCTCTCTCACAGTCTCCACCTCCCTCCTGTTTCACTGAGTGGAGGCAGTGTGCATGAGAGATGTTATGCAACACGGCTTTACTGAAGCAACTACACACACTGCTGATAAAGCTCAAATTCTCATGAAGGAACTTCAAAGCCCACCAATTGGGGCTTTTGTAGAACTCAAGAGGCTTTAGCTTGGCTCTTTCGCCCAGTAATTGTGCTACTCTACAGGATCCTTTCACCCAACATTTTGGACCTCTCCCATCTGAAGGATGGAGAAGACCCTTGCGCTTCGGATTTGCTAATGCTGACAGAAGCCTGATTAGTGCAGTCTTGTGCCTGCTTTCTACTCAGACACAAAGAGAGCCAAGCTCCTCTACCCGGCAAAGTGCACACAACAGAGAGGAGAGAGGGGAAATCTGATTCTTGAGCCCCAAACAGGTTTGATATCCCAACACCCCTCCCAGCCAGGAGGAAAGAAAACAGGTTGTTATTAGACAGATGCATTCCGATTCTCCTAACTTTTTTTTTAAATGCATGCCCCAGGGACAGGAGGGAGTGGCAGCAAACAGGGAAAAGAAGCAGTAGTGAGCAATGTTGCGGTGGAACTGCCCGGACTTGTTGCTATAGTAATTATAGATCTGCAGTGCAGCTTCACACAACATTTTATGTCCCTCATGCTTTGGTTCCGCGCCCCTGGAAAATACATTTCTCCCCTACGTGCAACACTTCTCTACTTTATTGGAGATTTCTCCATTGCCCCTACCCCGAGGGTGGATATTTTCTTAAAGGACAGGCTCTTTGAAAGCACAGTTCTGGTCCGACGAGGCTACGGTTCCCCAGTGGGACTGGGGAGTCAAGTGATGAGATAGATACATGGTGGTTGCCCTGCCAGGATCTATCTAGGTATTTACAAAGCACCCCAGTCATCACAGTATACAAGCAAGAAATACAACAGTAAGGCTAATAAACATCTTTCTCACAGATTATCAACCGCTGCTTTAAATAGCTGCCATCTTTAGGCGTCATCGCCCAGTCCCCATAAACCAGTCTCCTTCCTTTCTGTCAGGCTGATCTTCAGCCATTCATGGCCTTCTTGATGAGGAGAGCTCTGCAAGGTGCTCTGAATATGGCTAGATGAGGATCCCTTCTTCCAGCTTTCAGTTCTAGTCCTACTTTGAGTCTCGAACCCAAATGTAATGGGTCCCGGAAGTGCCCTACTGAAGAGGTTCAGCATGACCCTCCCTCGTGAGTGTGGTGGCTGGTGAGATACACAGACACCATTCCACACCCACCAGTATTGGGGTTTCTTCTTTCCTGGGGTTGGGTGCTCCCTAGGACTTCAGGATAAGCCTCTCAGTCAGATGAGGCAAGTTCTGAGGTCTTGGATTTCACCACACAACTCCCCAGAGGCAGCAGCTCTCAGCCACTGCATCACCACACAGCAAAGTGTGTCCTAGGGAGATGGCTGGATTCGACCTGGGTGGAAAGGGGTTAGTGTGACCAGCAGGGTCGCAACAATGGGCTGAGAACCACTGTCCTAAAGTGTAAAGGCAGCATTCGCCCAATCCCTGGCGTGGCGCTTACACCCAGCAACTATTGACTCGGTGGCGAGACTTAAGGGCCAACACTGATGCATCCTGCCTGAGCGCCCTGTGGTGATCGTGTAAACCACTGTGGATTTGGGTCACCACAAGAGTTCAAGACCTTTGGCAGCTCAGACACCAGTCAAAACCCACCACTGGAAGCTGCTAAGATCCACACTTGCTAGTAAATTCCCCTGAAAGCCAGAGCAATTTAGCCAAGAATTGTTCTGCTCGACATAAAAGGGGCAGGAACAGAGCAATCAAGAGCTGCTGTCAGCATAAGAGCTGGTTTAACTGCTCTTTAGGAGGGCTGGGGGCTCTTTATTGCTATCATTAGGCTGTGAACATTTTGATAACATTTACATGCACCCAGTCTCCGAGATCTCCAGCCATCTTAACAGGAAAGGTCACATTTATATGGCACCATAAACATACAGGCTGCTTTACAAGCACGTAAAACAAGGTGCCTGCAATGGAACTGAAACTCTCCATTAGCAGAAGGGCAACACACGCAAAATTGCGAGCAAAGCAACCCCCAATATCAAATAAAGCCAGCCGCACACAGGACACCAAAATGCCTCAAGCTTGCCTTGAAGGCGGCCACAGGAGTGCTTGTGGCAAGCAGAGAGGAAGGGCACTTCACATGAAGTACCATCTAGTATTGACATTCCCACCAGATTGGCACTGATTGCCCAGGCTGATATCTACCAAGCAAATTGTGGAACAAATCTGCACAGATCACTGGTGTGGTTTTAGCTCCCTCAAAACTGCAGGCATGTCATAGCTTAAGTTCAGCATTCCACTTTTGCAGCCAATCAACATACATCAACTAAGATTTGACAGGAACTCCGTTTTCAGCTTACCGTTGGGCCGTATGTTAATGAACGGATAGTTGGGCATCACCAGTTTGTTGAAGTTGAACTTGTAGGTAAACCTTTTGCCTTTTGTCTTGTGAAGAATCCTCTTGTTATAATAATATCTGTCAGAAAAGTTAAAAAAGCTATCAAAAGATCTGCCAATCAGATGTAACCCAGCTTAAGTTCTATAGCTGAAGCCGCTCTAAGGACTGCCTTCCTTCTACAAAGAAATAAAGTTACACAGAGTACCCAGATAAAAATTAAGCACAGGAACATTGAGGCTGCAGTCAGGAAAAGTTTCCAGGTAATAATTTCCTAGATCTTCTGTAGCCCCTTCCAGCCACTGATCTCAAGGCACTTTACGAAGGTCAGTATCATTATCCTCATTTTACAGAGGAGGAACCAGTCAAAGTGACCTGTCCAAGGTCACCCGGCAGGTAGAGCTGAGAATAAACCACAGGTCCCAGTGCAGTGGTCTCGTCACTAGCCCTCAAAGCAGTGAGATCAGTCAGTGACACTACCTCCCACAGCTGGGTTTCCATGCTGGGGCCCCCAGAAGACTTGTCAGTAGCCCATAGAGGGGTGGCTGATCACATGGTACTAACTCTTCATTTTCAGCTGCTAAATTCCACTAAAGATAGCACAGCATGTTACTTTTCTGCTGCTACTATTCCACTTAAGCAGTAGCTGTGGTTGCCACAGGGACGTTAAAGGATCAAGAACGGGAAGGAACATGTCTGTAGGACGGTCTGTATTAAAGTCAAGCTCACATTCTGAAAGAGCAGGAGAGCATCCACTCAATGGGTTTAGTGGAACTGCTGCCCAAAGGGTCAACGTTAGAAGGCGAGGAGGTGTCCTTTCCGTCTTTAGCATCTCAGGTACTATAAGACGCAACATGGTCCAGAGCACGGGGCACTGGATGGGCTTTCAGAAGACCTGGATTCTATTCCGAGCTCTACTGCTGAATTGCCTGTGAGTTCGGGCGAGTCACTGCCCCTCTCTGGTCTGATTTACCCATCATGATATCAGGAAGAGTAATGCACACCCTCCTTTGTAAAGCACTTTGATCGGTGCCTCCTGGAGACTACAAATATCCAGTGCTGTTACTCAGCTGGCCCAGCTTCACCCACTTGCACAGTCTTAATGGAGCCAAATGACATCTGAGTGCTGAAAGTCTGTGAGGAAATTAGAACTTGGCTGAAATCAACCCAATGGAAGCAGATCTCACCCCTCATCAACCCCATCGGGAGTCAGACCTGCTTGCATTGGGGCTGACCCTGGTCACTGGGCTCTGTTACGTCTACACTTTACGCTCAGGATAGAATTTCCCAGCTTGTGTAGACACGCCCTGGCACACACCAAGCTAGCATACTAAGAACAGTAGCGTAGCCATGGTAGCACAGGCAGCGGCGAGCAACTGTGTGGGCTAGCTAAGCCAAATCCGTACCGACAGGACTCAAGTGGGTTTGCACTCAGAACTGCTTCCCAGACTACCATGGCTACACGACTATTTTTAACCTGCTAGCTCAGGGAGATCTAGTACACGGCTATGCAAACTAGGAATCTCACCTCACCCCTCGCTCCCAGTGCAGACAGAACCAGTACCACAAAATACCACATACCAGTCAGCCCAAGACCCCTTTATATTGAAAATCTGGGTTGATAGTGCTTCATGTTTGCACAGATGGCTAGAAATCAAGCAGCAGGAGTACAGGGAGGAGGTGGGAAAACAAAGGTTTCCTACTTGATGTAGCAGCCAGTGCCAGCACTGCTGATTAATCTCACTTCAGTGAAGTCCTGAGCATGACTGAGGAATCAAGGCATGGCCGGATCAGGCAGGTGGAGCTTTTTCCACTCCCGTACATCACTTACAGCGTTGGTGTTATTCAATTTATTGTTTCCTTCCTGTTCTATGATGTGTCTGTTGTGTTTGCTGCCTTGTTTATCTTTGCCTGCCCTGCCCAGAAGGGATCAGAGGGCACACGGCAGCAAGGCTGGTAACACCACAACTTCCCAGAATGGAACCCAGTCGTTTTTATAATGACAGATCTGACCAGGCTACACCTCAGCAGCCAACTTGATTGTGCCCATTTAGAGCAGCCTCCCCCTTCAAATTACACAGCAGAGATTGGAAAGCTCTTGAAAGGGGTAAATAAAACTGGTCTAGGTGCTCTGGTGAAGGTTATGCATGGGGAAAGGTTTCAAAAACTAAGATTTAGCTTGGCAAGGAGACGAGGTAACAGAGAACTTTACTAACAGATTTAGAATTATGAAGGGCCACCACCATTAAATGAAGTGACACTATTGGCCATGTACTGCCCTCTGTCTGTTACAAACTCCTGTGATGTCACCAGCTCTTAGCAGGTTAGGGTTGAACTTTAATACAGCACAACTCATTTTTGGAATTTACTTCTGCAGGGGGTTCAAAAAAAATACTGAGGTGTTGAGCAATTTTTTATTTGTATTACTGCAGCATGTAGGGATCCGAATCATAGACCAGGATCCCATTATGCTATGACTTGCGTTTTTAGATACAACTGCCAGGATAACGATAAGGGAAATACAACCACTGTAAAACAATGGACTGTGGGATCAAGGAACCTTTATCCCATCTCTTCAGCCCTAATTCTATACAAGTGGGAATTGGTCTTAAACAGGGGAGTTGTTTTCTCAAAAGTGTTATCACTAATGGTGCAATAATGGAATAAAACCAGTGGTTTTCCCCAACACCTAGATTACTCAAACAGGCATCAGAGCTGGAGGAAGAGACGAGACAGGAAAGCCCCCCAGAAGTAAATAGTCCTGATTATAATGAATTTCACGTTATAAACAAAATTTGTCTCATAACTCCAGTTGGTCATACAGCAAATCTGCTAACACCACAACCCTCTGGCAACCATGTTTTCCTCCCCGTGCCCAACCAATCTTTTTCACATAATGACAGTAACAACTGACTATGAAATTCAAATTCAGAGCCAAAAATTCTCCTTTTTAGTGGCAATTGAGCTGGGGGGGTTGAGTCAATTTCTACAATCATCTTGGTACATGAATAAGCCACATCTTCCATCCATCCTTCCCCAGCAACACCACTCCAAATATGTCACCCAAGTGAACAACTCTCAAATATCCTTCCATTCACCTGAGGGCCCGGCTCAGCTTGTCGTAATTCATTTGTGGTTTGCATTTCCTCCTGCCCCACAGACGCGCCACCTCGTCGGGGTCCTTGATCACAAACTCCCCATACTCGCCCTGCTGCCAGGCAATGACATGGCGGAACTCCTCCTTCTGCAGCAGCTCCAGGATGAAGTGCCAGAGTTGGATCTGACGGGAGCCAGGGCTCGATTCAGTTTTGTACGCCCACTCTGGGAAGTGATAGCCTTGAAGAGAACCCAAAGCAACAGAGTGAAAGAATTAAAAGCTATTAAAACAAAAGGAGAGAGCAAACTGGAGCTAGGAACAGAACTCAGTAACTGTAAAGTCTTTGAAGAAGGGGCTGCCTTTCACTGCATTTGGACAGCATCTAGCAGAATGGGGCTGTGATTTTGGTTACCGTCTCTAGATCCCACCATAGCATAAATAATAGGACCAGAACCCAGAAGTTCCCTTGTTGTAACAATACAATTACTGATAGGGAAGAAAATGTGTCAAATCAAAATTGTGAAACCAAATAGAAGCAGGACCTAAAAGTAGAAAAGACATTAGAAGAACTAGAAAGAAGGAAAAGGGATACTCCAGATATTTTGGCCATATTTTTGAACTTGGATGTCCAAAATCAGGCACCTAAATCCATATTTAGGCATCTGAATGAGACACCTGATATTCAGAGGCATTGATCACTCACAACTTGCTTCAAATCCAGTCAGCTGCCCAACCTTTAAAAGAGAATTTTAGTCGACACTGCCTTCAGCCACACTAACAGGTTCTCATGAATGATTGCCAAGTTTAGCCATGCCGGAACAATTTTCCAGAGTAAATGTTGTTAGCAGCGTTTCCTAGATCACTGTGAACAGGGTGGTTTGGTTTTTTGTTTGTTTTGTGTGTTTTTTTTTTTTTTTAAAGAACTGTTCTAGGCCAAACCAGGTCATGGATGGATTACATCTGTATTACCACCATATTAGATAATAGTTGGATACGAACACACTTATAAGACAAAGAGGGGCATGAACCAAGGTCAGAGATCATGAATCCTATATGCAAAACACATACAGGAAAACTTATTCAAGCCAGTAACTGCTCTAGACAACTTGAAATTCAAAACTCACAGGACATCAGGCCTCACCTACAAAGGTAATTTTCAGAGCTATTTGACATTAACATTGATGGCCTGATTCCCATCCACACAAGTCTGACAATGGGCTCTTTACAATGTCAGAACCATTTGAAGGGTTCTTAGCATAAATGGGAATCAAGCTTTTAAGGGCTCTCACTGGCAGAGTCTCACGTTCTACACATTTCCTTACCTCCTGCTCCTTCTGGCTTATCCACAATGCTGCAGCCTGCTTTCATTTTCTCCCTCCTGCTGACTGTGAAATAAAAGGAAATAAGCAACAACTATATCAATAAGCAATTATCACACACAGGACTTTGAATCTTGTTGCTTCCTGTATAAAGCTTCTTTAGACAAAGTAACTACCCCCAACTGATAACACTCCCAATCCAAGAGACAGTACCCAGCATTTCACTGCTACTAGCGGCCATAATTGCTAGGACCTGACTTTAAACCACAACATGTGAACACAGTATTTAATATCTGCTTCCCTCCTGACCTACCATTAAAGTGTAAAAATGAAACACTACAGCAAGACGGGACAGTGAGACAGACAAAACAAGGCAAACAGTTTGTCTTCTGTTACTAGACGGGCCTGAGTGCCAAAATACACAAGCTGCTGAGCTCACCCAGATGTACCAGCAAGAGGGAAAAAATATCCAAACATCTGAATTCCACTCAAGAATGCACATCTGATTTTGATTTCTTTAGGTCGATTAACCCTGTGTTAAAAACCACCAGCATGTGCTATGCCTGATCACACAGAGTAAAGCCAAGATATAAGCATTTCAAGTTCCCAGGAATATTCTGAGGCACAGGAAGCAAACAAACAAGACATTATTCAAGCAGAGGTTTTAAAAAGTACAAAAGTTGTCCAGCAGCCCTGGGGGTGGGGGAGATGTGTCTCTCTGCAAGTTGAAAGACAAATGGCCAGAACTGGCCCAAGATTTAGCTACACAATCCCTGTTGAAGAGTATTCCCATCAAAATGGTGAAAAACTAAATCCAGTATAAATCTTGTTTAAGCTGGGAAATGGGTCTGTCAACAGGTGCTTATGATCAGCCCTTCTTAGGGATGATTGAACATTTGGTTAAAGATTTATACTTCCTCAATGAAGTTTCCTGTTAAGGTCTATGCCTTTGCCATTTCAACACAAGGAAATCATGGAAACAGAGATAGGTGAGGAAAATAGAGTGTGGCCCTCTAAGAAAAGGAAGATGCATTAGATTTCTTTTTCCCCACAATAAGAGAGAGAAAGAGAGTGTGTGTGTGTGTGTGTATATAAATAAAAACAAACAGCATTCTCTATAGTCTAAATTTCCAGCAGGGTAAATAATTATTGTAATTAACAAGGTAACAGAATTCACCAGCATTGAATTTATGAGCATAACCCTGTCTGCTGGGGGTTAATATGAATACAACATCACATTAGGGGGAAGTATCCCATATCCCAATTCTATGTCCCCTTCCTTTGAGGAACTTAAAACATTTATATTCAAGCACCCAAGTCTCCCCACCATGGGCAGTGCAAGACAATTAAAAGTATGTTTCCTTCTTCCCACCCCTTAAATACAAGTTACAAAGTTACAAAATATAAGCCCTTAATGAGCAAAAACCAAGAGCTCTACTGAAGCAGGATTAGAGAAGGCAATTTTTTCTAACCAAGCAGGAACTGATAAAGGCCAATAAACGGATTAACAAGCCCAGCACTAACAATACCTCAGAGACCCCAGCACCCTGATCCTAATGCTTACCACACCCACCTCCCTGGGCAAGTTCCTTTGATGGCCCACACCTTCCTTCTGCCCCATACCCCAGGAATTTCCAGCACCCTTCTCCTGAGCGGCTTACCCACCCCCACCAGAATGACCCACCCTAAAATACCCTACTCAGCTCCATAAAGGAGCTTGTAGGCAGCCGTCAGATAACTCCACTACCCCGTCCCCACTCAGTGACACGAACACCCACCCCCTACTGCTTCCTTCTCCAGCCCCCGACCCTCTAGATCGCCGGAGAGACCCCCATCCTTCTCAGCTATCCCCCCAGAAGTCCTTTCCCGTTAAACCTCCGCCCCCAATATCTCCCAAGCCCCCTCCCCTGACCCCTCACATGGACCCCCAGCCTCCCCCCACGAGTCCCAAGGACCCTTCCCCACATCTGTTTGTTCTCCTTTCCCCATGAAACCCCCCAATTTCCCTCCCCCATCGACCCTCAGCCCCAAATACCCAGCGACACCCCCCCCCCGCGATATATCCCCTCCCCCCTCCTTCCCTGCCTAGGCCCGAGCAGGGATGAGGCGGCGGGCCGGGCTGGAGGCGGTTCGAGGGCCGGCCACGGCCTAGGGGGCGCGCGCCCCAGCCTCACCTCGGCGTCCGGGCGGCGGCTGTGGGCGGCGGACTCTGCGCCCGTCCGACTGCCTGACTCGCTGCTGCGCCTGCCTCCCTCTCGCCACCCAGCCCCGCAGCCACCGGAACCGGAACCAGCGCCGCCCACTCACTTCCGGGACTGGGGCGCCCGCCCACACGCGCTTCCGCCCCGCAGTTACGTCACGTCACGTCGCACGCAGCGCGCGTCACCTCCTCCTGTCCTCCGCCACACACACAGAAGCACGTAGGCACTATCGACGGGGGCCCGCAGGGAACAAACTACCTCTGACAGCGAAGGGGTGGGGAACAAAGGGAAGGTTGAGGAGGGAGAGATGAGGGAGACTGGAGGGAGCAGGAGATGGGGGAAGGGAGAATGAAAAGGTGGGGAATAGTGGGGCAGAGGAGGGATGGGAGGAAGGAAAGGAGGGGAGAAGGACTTGGGGAAGGAGGAATGACTATGAGTTGGGGGAGGGGAATAAAGGGAAGAAGGAGATGGGGAGGAGGAGATCAGGGTGACTGGATGGAGTGGGAGGGCAGAATGGAAAGGGGAATGGGAATAGTGGGGCAGAGGAGAGGTGAGGGGGGGAGGAGGAGGAGGGGATTTGCGGTGGGGGAATGGGAGGGATAAATTGGGGGTGGGGACACTGGGGGCAGGAGGGGTAATGAGTGCTCCAGTAACATGCTCCCTTCAGAAAAGTTTTAATATAATACAAGTTTGGTGTGCGGGGGGGGGCGTGTTTTCAAGTGCCCCCCTCCTGCTGGTGGCCCCAGCCTGGCTTCTTCACCCCAACAAATGAAGGTGGGGGGCTGTTTTTCGCTGAACTGCCCTGCCCTGCCCTGCCCTGGAACATGCAGAGGCAATGATGGTCACATTTTCCCCAACTGGCATTTTTTAGGTGCTCCTCTCTGGGACCAAGTTGGTGTTGGTTTCACAGAGTGCTGCAGAGGCCACCCTATGAAGCCAGAGGAAGGGGGGTGCTGGCCCTGAAAATTATCTAGGCACTTAAGAGAACCACCTGCCTGTTCTGTGGGCTCTGAGCCCAGCTATGCCCTGGGACCAATTTTAAACCTTGTTCTCAGCAGCCTTGCCAGTGGCTGGGGAACTGGATTGGGATTCAGTAGACCTAGGTTCTATATCCAGCTTTGCTGTGCGACCTTGGGCCACTTACTTCCCCTCTGCCTCCCTCCCATCCTTTATTAGTCTTGTATATGTTGAGAGGGAGCACTTTGGAGCTGTTGCTCTGTGTCTGTGGGCCTGGATCTCTAGGCCCTCTGTGTACTACTGCTATACAGGTAATGGTAATGGAGTGATCAGAACAGGTTAAAGCCCAGCTGGAGACAATATTAGGCAGATGTTGCACAGGAGAACATTTTAGCAAGAGCCCCATGTTTGCAACAAGGGTATGAGGGGCAGTCCTAGGGGCAGCTGGGGTCCCCTTAGCCAGCAATCCCTGGGGGGGGGGGGGAATAGGGAGTAGAGTCCATTAAGACGCCCTCCATGCACAATGCTTTTTTATGGGGGAGGGGTCTGTCTTGCTTTTAAGGGGTCCTCTCCATACACTGCATGCGGTTCTGCTGGACATTCCCAAGAAGGTTTGGGGGAGTAGCACTCGTGGGGTCCAGGTGGTAGCCTTTCATTCACTGATCCGAGGAAGCCTTTCCCTCGAAGGATCCAAGCACTCACCCTTCTCACAATCCCCAGGAGCCCTGTTCACTATCCAGGGGGCAGATGGAATGCACTGAGAAGCAGGGTAGGTGCCAGGCACCATGGCTTCCATTACTCAGGGGAGCCTGGGGTGGTCCCAGGGCATGCACACCAGGGAATGGGCTGTGTGCATATCTCCCACGCCCTGGTAATCGGCAGTAGCGCACCCTGGGCTGTTTGGAACTGGGCTGGCATCCAGAACCACAGCAAACCGATGCCAAACCATTGAGTCAGACTGTGCCTGCTCCTCGCATGGGCAGTGCTCGTGCCAGGCTGAAATAGAAGGGCCAGCAATGAGAGCACCCGGGAAAGTACCTTTGGGATTGAAGCCCCAGGCATGATTTCACATGCAAGGCAGCAGAGATTCAATGTCTCATGTTTGAAGAAAGCAGCATTGCCCTTGAATGACAACCCTGCCTGTCTGTATGTGGAACCAAGCCACAGAGAAGTGGCACACAAATCTGCTTGTTGGCTTATGAAGTCATGCACTTGTAGTGGGCTCTTTAAAGAATTTAGAACATGGAGCCAGGCCCACATTTTCATGTCCTCACAGATCTTAATAATGGAGGGGTGTAACTGCTACCTCTGGCCAATTATGCCTGCCACCCATGACTGGTACATACCCCTGCAATATTCTAGTTTGTGAGTTCTCTGGAGCAAGGGCTGTCCCTTGTGAAGCAAGATTCTAAGGTGTGACTGCAATACAGATAATAAGGGCCAGCACACAGGTCTTTCTCTGAATGTCTTCTACTCAAATACTGACCTAACTCAACCCTGCCTACTGTGGGAGGGTCACTGGCACAGGAAAATTCTGGCTTGTGGCTAGCAGCCCTAATACAGGTTTCTCTTGTCTACTCTGCTTTCCAGGCCTGTGCTTCACGCAGAATCATCCAGTTCAAACTGGAATTACAAAGCAGACAGGTCTACCCCAGCTGTCTAGAGCTGAGAGGTTGGGGAATGCGTATTTACTTGCTTCTGAGCCTACAGGAACCCTCTGTCTCTAGGCACCAGCTTTTCTATTACAAGCCCGTAACCTTACTGTGGGACCTGAGCGCCCCACAGTGGCTGGGCTCCCGGGATGAAGGATCAAAGTCTTGCCAGGGAGAGATTCCTCACCCATCTGGTCTGCATCTACAGGAGCACCAATTGCATTGCATACAGCTCCTGCCATCCTGCAACTCCCACTGAGTTACACCTTGGCTGTGAAGCAACACCTATGCAAGCAAAAGAACAGGTCACAGCCAGCGGGATGAGATGTGGTGCTATCATCTCTAGGTCACTGGCTCAAAGCCAAGCCTGGGGCGCTAGCCACAGAAAGCCAGCTACCAGGTGTGTCGCTGCTTCTGCATGGAGAGGTGTCCACCAGCTACCGCAGCTGTCCCTCATTACCCCTTTGCCAGTGACATGTGTCTTGTTCTTGGTGGCTGCAGGACAGATATCACCACCGCAACTGCTGGCCACCTCGGTCGAGGCTGAGGCCTGAATGGGCAGTGGAGAAGGAGTTGTTCTCTGGAGCAGCAAGACTGGTGGGTGGGGGGCAGCGTGCGAGCGTGAGTTGTTCTGCCAATGTCACTGTGCGCACATGGGCCAGACCAAACAGTCCATCTAGCCCAGTCTCTTGTCTTCCAACAGCGGCCAATGCCAGGAGCTGCAGAAGTCGTCAACCAGTGATCCATCATCCCATCAGCCATTCCTAGCCTCTGGCAAACAACCGTCCCCGCCTCCCAGCTGTGAGCAAAGCTGAGTTCACTGATAGGGAATGGGTTGGATCCACCCTGGTGTAAATAGGCATCACAGCAGCAAAAGGACACGGTCTCTGCCAGCCAGGAGGGCAGCGGCAGAGTGAGACATTGGCCTTGTTCCCCTAAAGCAGGGATGGGCAACGTCTCATGTTTGGCCACTCGTAGAGGGCCATGGGGTTGGGGAGGCAGTGGGGGAGGAGTGGCCAGCCCCCTTTCCCAGAAAAAGGGGTGGAGCTGGGCTCCACTCCCCTTCCTCCATCTCGCCCAGCTTCAGCTGGAGCTAGGAGGGAGATGAGGTGGTGGCAGTGCTCTGGCCACAGCATGAGCCTCTGCTGGAGCTGGTGGGCCAGAGAACAGGCAGCCTGTAATTTGCTCGTGTCTGACCTAAAGCATCCCCTCCCCAGCTCTCAGGGCATCCTGCAACACGAGGGAGGGCATAGGCTTCCCCTCCTGCACTGAGAACTGTAGTCCAACACTGGCTCTGATTATCACATGGGTCTGGAAATCGGCCCCTCGAACTAGAGGCTGCACAGAGCCGAGGCTCCGGGTTTGCCCACCCATGCAGTCACTCAGGGGCAGCTGTTCCTGACTGATTCCAAGTGTAGACAAGCCACAGGAGTCAGCCCCTGCCCCAAAGAGCGCACAGCCTGAACAGACAAGGCCCTGCAGGAAGGAGCGTTCTTCTCATTATAAAGGTGGGAACCGTCTCGCCTGTTGCTAGGAGTCTGGCGTGTGCCTAAAGTTATCATTCAGACCTCAGGGTGGCGCTGCTGTACTGTGAAAGAGCTCCCCGGGCTGTGTGGGGTGGTGTCCATCACGCCTCTGGATTTGTGTTCTGTCTTCACCTGGGGTGTTTTATGCAAATTACTTAAGGAGAGTAATTAATCCTAGAGACAACTGACCAAGGGGCACAGCGGAGTCTCTGTCACTGATCCATTTTTAATTAAGATTGGGTTTTTTTTCAAAACGCTCCATGCTTGGGATCATTGAGAACTGGTCTCTGGCCGCACGTGCGTGCGTGTGTAAGAGAGAGAGAAATACAAATACATAGAACACAATGGTTCTTTTTGGCCTCTGCCTCTGTGTAAAGGGGAGGGAGGTGAGCAGGACGCAGTGGCCGTGAGGCTGGGGCAGAGACGGGTGGAGGATGGTTGGTGGGGTTGGATGGCAGAAGGTGTTGTGGTGGGAGATGTGGGGTTAAGGTGTCCAGAGGCTGGCTTAGGGTGCGTACTGAGGAGTACAGTGCTGAGGTTGGGGGTGCTGGCTGCGAGTGGAGCTGGGGGTTTTCTGGGGGAACGGACTGTGGTGTTTTGGGGAGAAAGAGGCCAGGAATCTGTCTGTTGTTTTTCTAGAACAGAACTGCTCCCGCACTCATGCTCAGCCGTGGGCACGAGAACCTCCGCAGATCCCCAGGCAGGCTGACAACACTTCCAGAGATGTCGGTGACACATGGGAAGGTGGAGACACGGCTGCCTTGACTGAGCAGTCCTACAATTTCATTCCCCTGAGCCATGATTGTGTTCCCTTGCAGTCTTAGCACCGGTCTCTAGCTTCTCCTGGTGCAGCATCCTTTCTGGACTCCTAGACAGCTCTTCCCTAGGAAACGCTGTTGTTTCAGGCATAACTGCAGCCCATCTGCTGCCTGGTCTTCCCCCAAATCAACCCCCTACATCACAAGGCCACACTAAAAAGTCTGGCCTTGAGGCGTCCTACCAAATGACACACAGTGTTCCTGGCCACCAGGGCTTGTCCACGCTAGAGCATGAGCCTCCGGCTGTGCCACATTCTTCCCTCTAACTCCTTCCCGTCCAGACACGAGGTGCCCTCAGCAGCACATGACTCATTGCAGAGGTCCAGGCAGTTAACACAAGTCACGCTGGTATCTTGAATAGCTTGGGCAGGGGAGTCACGGGTGGCAGAGGTGTGCCGTAACACCCTGCGCACCATGGGTGGATTTTGGAGCTTCCCCAGAGGAAGGCAGCTCCATGGCTGACCCAGGCCCCACCCTGGCCCCGCCCCATGCACCACCCCCACCATGCCCTCAGCCATGGCCCTTCACTCTCAGCACCAGATGCATCCCCCCACCCAGCACAGTTCTAATTGTATGTACTTCTCTCTTCACCACCCTCCCCTACCCACTCGGCAACTCGGTCCCTCCTTTCTAGGGAAAGGATGAGGGGAACTTAAATTACATTGTCTTTGTTATGCACTTCTCCACTGCCTACCGGAAGGAAGACAGCTGTTTGTCTGTCCCCATGGGAACTATGTTAAATACTTGGGAACAATGTATAACCACACAATCACACACATGGTACCACTCAGTTTCTATTGAGACTGTAAATCACAATTATTTCTGGATAAAAATAAATACTGTAAACCAGATGCATTCCCTGCAACTTTTTAAGCATTGTTTGTATTGTATAATAACACATAATAATGTACTAGTAGTACAAAACAGAAAGGGCCTAACATCCTTCAACGAGATGACATGTTAAACTGTATTAGTGAATATGGTTTAAATTAACAGCACCCACTATTAAAGTGTAAGCCGACTCTTATATGTTGCATTAGAGTTAAAATAGAGCCATTTCTACTTTATACCACATGTATCCACAAGCTTACATCAATTCAAAATAATTGTCTAGATTGCTTCCTATCCTATATAAACATTTAGGTGCATATATGCAGTGACATTGCTATCTAACTAACAATATTCATTGCATTTAGTAAGGCAAACAAGTGAAAATGCATTATTTCTTGTAATAATTTTGCGGGTTCAAAGTCAAAGATGACACTATTGAATGAGTAAGGAATACAACTTTAATAACACAAACAGGAGTGATTCCCAGATGTGCAGCTGGGAGCAGCCACGTAAGACCACCTGTAGGGTGCATCTCCCAATTCACACAACATTGTCCCATGCTGGGGAGTCTAAAATCACAACCTTCTAAAAGCATATCTCTATACTACTAACAGTAATAAAAATAAGATGAACAGCAGTTGTCTTCCCTAAACATCAGTGAAGTAAGAGCCAGCAAGGGTGGCTACCAGATTGTGCATCATAGGCCTCAATGATCTGATCAGGGTTAATGCCTTCAGTAAAGTCAGTTTCAATGTACAGTAAACACAAATCTGACAGTCTCTTTTGACCCATTGTGGATCGCATCCAGTTTTGCATACAACACATGGCAGAAAATGAAAGTTATCAAGGTGGAAAGTAGTAGAGAGAAAGTGTATGTGCATTATAATTAACAAATGTGCATTATAATTAACAAATGAGGGAGGGGTGAAATTAAAGATGGCTCAAATCTAGTTTGTACCTATCAGGATTTAAGAGAGTAAACACTAAACTTTAATGAAATTCATGGAGTTTGAGACTCTGGACCCCTGAGAAATATTAAAAAGCAAGAGGAGCTAAAAGTTGAGATTACTTACTAGGAGTAGTTGGATGTACGCCACAGACATGACACACAGATACGACTGCTTGATGAGGGGAGGAAGCATTATAACAAAGGACCAGCAACTCCTCACAAGGGAAAAAGCAGGTCCAAGAAAGTGCAACCCTGGATTTGATTTTTTTTTTTTAAATCCATTCACAGTATTTGTAGCAGCCTATGAAGATCTCACAGTATTTGTAGCAGCCTATGTAGATCTCACAATATTTGTAGCAGCCTATGTTGATCTAACTGGTAACCTGAAACTTCCAAAGCTGGGATGGGCTGTCTGTGAGGATATTTATCACCTAATTTAGACCTATGGGCTGCTGTTGTGTCCATTGGTGTCCTGCCTCTTGCTATTTCCTCTGCAGCAAGCTGCAGGCAGAGAGAGCACGGAAAGATGCTTTCTCAGGCCATGCCCAATGATTTCGCAGCAGGGAAGGAGCCAGGGAAAGATTTGGTGGGGAGGGCTATGTCTCCCCCTGCCTACAATAAAATGCACCCATGCAACACACCCTTGTCCTCCACGGCCATCCCCACATTCTTATGCTTCCTGCTAGCTGGTCTGTCTTTGCCCAGCTTTACCAGCCCCTGAGGGTCAAAAACCTCAGGAGCCAGAGGGAGCCAGGAATCCTGACTTTCTGTTGCCTGGAGCTGTCAACACTGCAAGTGATTTGTGGGTGCCATCGATTTTGGGCACCCAGCTGGAACCCCTTCCCCGGGGGAGTGGGGACTGATTTGCAGAGGGCAGAGGACTTGGTACTCCCTGAAAACCAGGCCATTTTACAGCGTCTCAGGCTGGGACATCTGGTCTCTAGTCATGCTGGAAAATCTCAGCCTGTAACAACAAAAAAGACAGTGAAGATCCTGCTACACTGATGGAGTGAGGGACAGACAGAGGCCGGGGGAGGAAGAATTAAGATATGGAGGGGAGGAATGATGAGGTAGCCAAGTCTGAGATCAGAGAACTCAGCAGAACAGAGAGCCATAACCGGTCTGGAGCAGGGACCATCTCTTTGCGCTGTGTTTGTACAGCACCTAGCACTGCAGATATAAGACTGGGCTCCAAAGTGCTACTACAGCACAGAGAATAAATCTTAACGAAAGCAACCACAGAACCTTGAGCTCAGCAGAATAGAGAGCCAGCTGTAAGTGGTCTGGGGCAGGAACTGTCTCTTTGCTCTGTGTTTGTACAGCGCCCAGCACTGTGGGTCTAGAACTAGACTCCAAAGCATTATCACAGTACAGTAGAATAAAAGTGGCAGCGCAATCTTCCTCAAAATCAAAACTTCCCCTGCAAAGGGGCATGTCAGCCAGTTCCCCCGACAAAACAGCTGAGCTGACCCCAGCTGCAGCAGGTGAAGTGACTCCTGAGAGCTAACCACAGCCAATCACATGCTCCAAAACAGGAAGCACACATTGGCAATGCAGCTCCTGTCCACTGCAGGCTTCCCCTCTGGTGACAACCACTACTCTCCTGCAGAAAGGTGCCTGCAGAAAGGTCAGGCAGGATTAGCTCTGCTGGTGAGCTGGGTCCCACTTGTCTGTTTGTCTCCATCTGTCATCTCTTGAAGGGCAAGAGTGATGGAACTGTCTTTTTGTTCTCCGTATGGACAGCACCAAGGTCCAGGAGGGACTCTGAACTCCCCAGACCTACAGGAACAGAAATATAAAATTATAGGCTAGGAATGAACTTTTCCAGGCAAAGGCACAGTGCTTACATGCTGGAGCTTTCATTCCGCCACAAGGGTTCTGGTAATGAGCATCAGTATGTAACTATGTAGAATGAACGAAGGAGGGTGCAGTCTCTGAGCAGGCCATTACACACTCTACCTCAGTTTCCCTCTGGGGCCCTAGAATGGAAGCATTTCACGCACAGACAGAAGTCTTTAAAACAATACTCCCCTCTTCTTGGCATCTCTCCAGCCCCAGAGGAGACCCTCTTTCCCTCAGCTCTGCAAATAATGGAGTGGTGGAGCAGTAGCTTGTGTTAAAACACATCAATTGCCAATCCACTTGCTCTGCACAGCTCTGGTGCTGGTTTGCAGGGTGTGGATCTGGCACTACCTGGCTGGCTTTATTTTGGTAAGTGACTTCTCCCTGCTCCATGCCTCAGTTTCCCTCCCACCATTAGTCTATTTCGACCATGATCCCTTTGGGGCAAGGACCATATCTTACTATACATACGTACAGCACCTAGCACGATGGGGCCCTGGTTTCAGTTGAAGCCTCCACAGTGCTGTGGTAATAATTAATAAGGACAATGAACTTTAGGGAAATTCATCACTAAAGGTTTCATTGAATGAATCAAGAGAACAGTACCTACAACATGTGAAACCCACCCCTGGGATTGTTCACCTGGATATTAAAGTTGGTTCATTTTAATTGGCCCCACAAAGTACAGAAAGGCCCCATCCCATCCATCACTACATGCCCCTGAGTCCAGGCCTACTTCCCAGAGATTTCAGGACAGAGGGTGCTGCTCATTGCTCCATCCTGCCAATGATTCTGCCTCAGAGCCTGACGGCCGAAGGAGGTTTGACAAACATAGGCAAGGACATAAATCCAACACCTGCTCTCAAAGAGGCAGTGCAGCTGGGTGGGGGACACACATTCTAGTCCCATGGTTGGGTATGGGGGGTTTCATTCTCTCTCCCCTCATGCCTGTTTCCACAAGGTTTCTCCCTCAGGGTCTTCCTGCTCTTCAGTCCCAGGTGCCGGCTTCCCCCGGGCCTGGTTTCTAGGTGGGGATGTCCTCGCAATGCCCACCATAAGAGCCAGGGGGGTCTGAGTTATGAGGGGCAATCGCTGGCTGCTGTCCCTGCAACCCTCATCAAGAGAGAGAAAGGGGAAAGCTCACTGGCGCACCCCCAGACACACCTGCGAGCAGAAAGCCACAGCAATCAGGCCCCCAGGCTAGTTGGAGCACTAGAGACCATAGTTTCCTCTGGAACCCACGGGGTGGGTCTCAGAGAGAGCGATGGCTCCCCTCAGCCTTCCTGTTCCCCTTATTCCACAGCTTCCCCTGTCCCTCAGGCTCTCTGCCCAACCTCTCTCCACCCACCTCGTTCTCTGTGGCTTCCCAGCCCCATTGCCCAGACTCACTCCTCTTGTTCTCCTTGCTTCCATCCATTGCCACAGCTTCCCCTTTGTTCCCCATTATTCCCCTTCATCCCCATGCCCTCATCCCTTGTCCCAAGCCATACGGAGCAGGTGGGGACATTTTCCTCTGGTCCCCAGCAGCAGAGCTCCAGACCCCCAGGGAGGGTGGCAGTGGTGTATCAGCTCTACTGGCGTAGAAGAGGCCCTGGCCGGTAGCTCTATACACAAAGCGATGCCATGCAGTGCACACTCCAAGCTGCTCGCGTAGCTGCAATTACCGCTGCTGGGCCTTAGATCGGACTTAGGCGCTGGCTGGCCCTGGGTTGGGGGAAGTGAATTGCCTAAGCATGACTGTACAGCTAGCGGGGCTCCAGGCCTCCCAGAGCAATGAACCTCTTTGCTTCAACTTAGCTTAGCTCTGGTGGTGGATGGAGGTTTGGAGGAGGGACAAGGGGGAGAGGACCAAAGAGACAGAAATGACCAGGCGCAGGAGGCAGCGGCATAGTGAGGTTGTCTGGTGCCCACCAGCACTTGGGAGCTAAACCCACATTTGTGCTCCCCCAGGCACCGCACATCACCCCAAGCTTTGCAGCCTGTGCCCGGGAGCTTGGCCTCCCCTGGCACTACACCAGTGGCAGTAGGGGAGCACGCATTGAGGGTGGGGAGAGAGAAATGCAATCTTCGCATCTGCGCTTGCAGCAATCAAGATCAGCATGTGCCGTGCTTCAGCAGGCACCATTGGAGATTTGAATTTGAGACCCCTGTCCTAAATAGTGTTATTAAGTTAGCATACATTTTACATCTTTCATTTGGGTGGTGGTCACTCACCAACTAGACCTTATTACTTTACAGCAGTTAAATGGTGTTGATATGGGTCGTGTTTTGCCTCCCAGTGTTGTTTGTGCTGACATAAGAGACCGCATATCTGTGGAGGTGAAACATAGTTTGTGTTTTAATGTCATTTCTTAGCAATATCAAATTTCTGTTTTAATGATGAGTAAAAGTTTAAGTAAACTTTCTTGTCTTGTAATTTACTTGCACATAACTTTTGATGCAAAAATGGGTCCTGTTACATTTTCTCTTGATCTGGTTGAATTAGGCAGCAATGATGCTGATGGCATAGTATTAGCTTTGCTGCAGTGTTTGACAGCACATGGGTTCATGGAGGAATTTTTCAAGGATAATTGGATAGGTTTAGGTGTAGATGGAGGCTCTGTCATGTTAGGCAGAAAGGCTGATGCTGCTGCAAAATTAAAGACACAATTTCCACTTTTGATAAATTGGCATTGTTTAATCACAGGTTGGAATTGGCCGTGGCTGATGCTATCATATGCTGCAGTGAAGTTAATCACTTTAAATCATTCGTGGATTCAATGTATACTCTTTACAGTCAGTCGCCGAAGTGCTTGAGAGAGTTGGCTGAATGTGCGAGTGATCTGGAAATCCAGCTTATTAGGATTAGTTGCGTACTTGATGTACCTTGGGTTGCCTCTAGCTGCTGCACTGTATGAGCTGTTTGGTGCTCATATGCAGCCTTCCATAGTCACTTCTTGAAAAAAATCAACTGATTTTTCACGAGAAGGGAAAGATAAAGCAAAATCTGCTGGCATGGCAAAAAACCTAGAGAATCCAGTCTTTGTTAAAAACTTGGGTCTCATGCTTGATGCTCTGTCTGGAAGAACATGCAGGCCTGTCCTTGGCATTGCAAAAAGCTGATGTAACATTATCTACAGCAAGTAAGTTGATAAGTTGACAAGTTCAGGTGTTTATAGCTCACAGAGAGCGTGATTCAGAGTTCTACCGAGAGGCTTGCGCGGCAATTGTTGTAGGTTGCTTTAAAGGTGTATGTGTAAACATGTCTGTGATTGCTGGCAAGCAAATTGAAATTTCTAAATGTCAGTTTTACCAGGCCTTAGTGGTCTGTATGAAAGCTAGATTGTTGCCAAACTCAGAAAAACGTCTAAGCAGTGCTGTTGAAGCACTTGACCCATCACGTTTCACTACAGAGCTGTCACTGGAATTTGGTGAAAGTGACCTAAAATTTTTGTGTTCCAAGTTTGGCATTGCATTTAATGAAGTGAAATGTGCATATTGGGAATATAAAGATCACAATACTTATTGTGTTATGCAATGTTTGCTAGTTTGTGACAATAATTGATATAGACATAACCACCATATAAAATTATAAATATGTTTATGGAGCGATAACCAATGCATATGGTACTGAGAAGTGGTTGGAAATGCCTATCTGGGCTGGGGCTTGCATGAAGGAGGCCCAGGCAATATGGGAAGGGGGCCCGAGGATTAGGAGGGTTCCGGGGCCCGTCAAATTATACTTTAAACCACTGTGTCTTCAGAACAATTTTTGTCAGCTTAAGCAGAAGATGCTTTCACTTCTTTTTATACACAGTGTCTGACACTAGTGAAATTGCTGCCCTGGTATCCAGTTCCAAGCGTACAGGTTTACTTTCCAAAAGATGGGCTGCCCAGTATTCATGTGAGCCAACTGTCATGGACAAGACGTGGACTGACACTTCATCTTCTGCCTGGATGTCACTTTGATCATCCAGAGTATGCTCTACTACTTGCAGATTTTCCTTTTTGGTCCACCAGACCACAGGCTTCTTTTTCTCTGGTATGTCTTTTCCTTTTGTTTGCAGGCACTCTTACTATGTCCTCCTCTGCCACATTGTCAACACATTAACTCTTTACACTCCACTGCATGGTGATCCAGCCTTCCACACTGGTAACATTCATACCTCCCCTCTGCCTTGTGGGTAGGTTCTAGTGATACCTTATGCACTCTGGTACTGATTTGTTGCACATCTTGTGTGGTCAGTTCTCTAGAGATCACAATATCAATGGCCGTCTGCAAAATGGTCTGGGTCTGTCAGTAGGTGTTTCCATATTGCTTCACTGTGCAGACCACACACCAACTTATCACACAAGGCATCATTTAACATCTCATTAAATTCACAGTGTTCAGAAAGCTTTTTCAGAGCTTCTACAAATTGCATAACAGTTTCACTTTCTCCTTTATTCCTTTGGTGAAACCTATATCTCTCCGCAATGACAAGTGGTTTCAAAGGAAAATGTCCCCCAGGATTTTCATTAGGTCACTATAAGATTTTGTCTCTGGCTTGTCAGGGTACACTAAACTGCACAGTAACATGTAGGTTTTAGCTCCCACCACACTGAGGAAGACTGGCACCTTCTTTGCTTCTGTAATATCATTTGCAATAACAAAAATCTTAAAATGCTCAATATATGCATTCTCTCTCTCTCTCTTTATGCCTCTGTGTGTCACTCTGATCAAAACAAAGCAGAACCTGTTTCAGTTTTAATTTAAAGCATCAGTGTAAACAGCCCAGCCAACAGTACACCAAGGAATTCATGCTTGTTGAATAGCTTTATAGGAAACTCTAAGAACTAGCTCCAAATTGTCTGAGCTAACATTCTAACAGTCTAACACTATTGCTATGGCAACAGGTGAGTTGGGTGGCAAAAGGTGAACTGAACTACAAGAGATGCTATAGTAAATACACAACAGATTTCATGACCCACTGTCTCCTGGAAGGGGATGAGGCTGCTCTACAGTAGACAACCATAGCTCTGTGTTTGTGAACCCTCCACAGAGTCAGTGGACAGTTGGTATTTTCTGGTGTTTTGTACTGAAGTCCTTTCTTCCCTGGAATCTAACGCATGACTGGCTTTGCCCAGAATTTATTTGCAACTTTCATCCCCTCTTTTGCTGTACACACAGGCTATGTCTATACTGGGAAATTTAGGTCGACTTTACTAGTCCACTTTAAGTCGACTTTATTAAGTCGATTTAGAGAGTCCACACAGGACTCCTAAGTCGACTTAAGGTGGGCCATACTAAGTTGACTTAGAGAGTCTACACTAGACTCTCTAAGTCGATTAGTTAGATCCAGTGGGAGGCAAGGCTCCTTTGGAGCCTCGGCTCCCCAGGCTAGGAGGGCTTGTCCTGTGGAGAGCCAGCCCCACATGGGGCTGGCTCTCCCCAGGCAGCAAGCCCCAGAGTGGTCCTGGGGAGAAGGGAGCGTGGAGCCCCCTTCTACCCCGGACCACTCCTCGGCTCCCTTCTGCTCGGGACTTCTCAGGTCCTGGGCAGAAGGGAACCCTCCTAGCCAGGACCACTCGGGTCCCGGGGAAAAGGGAGCCCCACGCTTCCTCCTTGCTGGGACTCGAATGATCCCAGCCAGAAGGAAGCAGCAGCTCCCTTTTTGCCGGGACCTGTGCGGGTCCTGGAGAGAAGGGAGCAGCTGGCTCCCTTTTTGCTGGGACCTGCGCTTGGGTCCTGGCTAGGAGGGAGCCCCGTACTCCCTCCTAGCCAGGACCGCGCTCCAGCTGTGGGGAAGCCTCCGGGTCTCCCCGCCAGCTAAGTGCTGCTGTGCCAGCAATTGCCAGCACTCCAGCTGTTTGGGGAGGCCTGGGGAAGCCCAAACAGCTGGAGCGCTGTAAATTGCCGTCACAGCATGCTCCAGCTCCCAGGAAGCCTCAGGAGGCTTTCCAGGAGCTGGAGCGCTGGCATTTGCTGGCGGGGGTGCGGGGCTCCCTCCTAGCCAGAACCTGAGCAGTCCCGGCAATAGGGGATCCAGGAGAGCTGCCCGCCCCTCCTTGGTCCGGCAGAACCAGCCGTGCGCCAGCTGGCTCTGCTGGGACGAGCCAGGAGCAGCTTCTTGGTCCCAACAGAGCCAGCTGGAGCATGGCAGGCTCTGCTGGGACCGCCTCCAAGGCTCACCAGCCAGAGTTCCAGCAGGGGATCCCCTCCCGCTGGAGCTCTGGCTGGGGAGCCCTTCTCCCCCGGACTGTGGCTCCCCTGACAGGGAAGCCGCAGGTCTGGGGAAAAGGGAGCAGGGGATCCCTAGGACAAGGGAGCCACAGTGGCTCCCTTCTGTCAGGGAGCCATGTGATGCTCCCTTGTCCCCCCTGCCCTAAGTCGACCAAGAAGTCGACTTAAGCAGTAAAGTCGATATAAAACTAGGTTTTACAAAGTCGACTTTACTTTTCCTTAAGTCAACTTAAGCAATAGCTTAAGTCAACTTAAGGAAACTCCAGTGTGGATACAGAGTAAATTAAGTCGACTTAAACAGACTTAACCCACTTCCGGGTCCCCCAACCGCACACTCAGCCCATTAAATCCCTCCCCAAGGAAGGATGCCCCCCCTCCATTTTCTGTAACACCCCCCAGCTCTTATTCTGCAACCCACCTGCCACTGAAGATGCTGCCTGCTATCCTGAATGAGGAAAGGAAGGTGGATCCATCCTGCTAGCTGGAAGAACCAGGCTCCAGGTTCCCTGTCCAGCCCAGGCCAGGACCGCAGCAGTTCTGCTTTTAAAGGAAGCAACATGAAATCAGATACTCTCTGACCATGCCCGATGGGGACAGGAGGACAGTCACAAATAAAAACAAACATCCATCAGTCTAAGGCCAAGCTGGCACAAATCCTGATCCACTGCTAGCACCTGCCAGCCCCCGGGCACTCAGCGTTCTCTCCCAGGGCTACAGGTGGTTACCTGTACTAGCCAGTCACCACACTGCCCCTTCCGGGCAAACATGTTTATTCACAAATGAAAGCGTTAGAGAGAAAGCAAAGGAAAACAATCAAATAAACAAAACTATGCTCCAAAGCTTGCCAGAGGGTGCCCCCCTCCCCCCTTCTGCCCCACACGAATCTCACTCGGGTAGGTTCAGTCCTTTAAAGCCACAGCAAGGTTCTCTCCATGGTTATAAGTTCATCTGTCTTAGACCCAGAAACAGAACAGAGATCGGGAAGGTCAGCTTTCATGTCAAAGGCTTTCAGCAAACACAGTGATCCTTCAAGGCTGGGTTTTGTATAACAGGAGTTGGGGAATTCACGTTAACGTCTCTTTTGGGATTCCATTAGAAATCCACCTCACGCTTCTTGTCCCAGAAGCTGTACGTGTCTGGCACATTTTCAGCATGGTCTTGTGAACGCCAAGGTCCCACATCTGTCCTAGTTCCCCGCCTTGAGAGGTTACATGCCATCCTGGACCATGGTAACACACAAACTTTCCCCAAGAAGAACTCCCAAGGACATTGCAGGACAGTACCATCCCAGCTGCTTGCTTCTCATCGGACTCCTGCTTTTAAAGAGAGCAGACAGAAATAATCATGTTTTGACCCATCACCATGGTGATGCTGGGTGGGTTTGTGGGGTGTGAGTGTGTGTATCTTTTGCCCAGGAATTTCAAAGCACTTCAGCTGAGATTTACACAAAAACCCTCCCTTGAGGACAGGGACATCTCATTAAAAGGAAGCACAGGTCGGTGCAAGTTTGTGTGTTGCCCCTCATCATGGATTGTCAAGCAGTTTGCACCTAGGGTTTTCACCTTCAAAGCACAGTCTTCTCCTGCTTGAGCTAAAGGAATCACTCCAGTAGCTGGAAGTAGTAAAAGGCTTCCACATTAGAGAAGGTTGCAACACACATTTACATGAATGTTACATTTGCAGTTCAGACGTTTACTGTGTAGCATTAAAGAAAAGAGAAAATATCATATAACCAGAAAATAGGAAAGTCACTGATTATTAGCAATTCTGCCAGCCACTTACAGCACAAAATTAGAGAAAAGGCGGGGGGAGAGGGAAGTAATTATTTGTGAACCATCAGCTGACTGGGTTCATTGGTGTTTCTGTAAGAAAGAAGTTACTTGCGTTGGCCAGCTGGTGTTTTCCTCCTTTTCTTCCTTAGCCAGGTCCCTGCACATGCTGCCATGACAACAAGCAGTCCAATGCAAATGAACCACCTCCAGCTGCCTGTGTCTGCGGATCAGAAAAACAGGACGCATTGCCATGCCTGAGGCCGACAGGGAAAATTCAGGACAATGCAGCATTCCCAGAACATAGCACCGGAGCTGGGCTGGCCTTGTGTGGGAAGAAGGATTGATGGATCTTTGTCTAGCACTTGCTCCCACATCTGTGATCCCCTTTCCATTGACTCTAGTGTACTTTGGGCCCAAACCACATGGCCAGGTCACAGTGCTCTATAAATAAGACGCCCAAGGTCCTTGCCCTACCACACAGACAATCTAAATACACATTAGAGCCTTAGACTTTCAGGCCAGAGGACCAAAAGGATCACATGGTCTGATTTCCTGACCTGCAACCTAGTACTCAGGATAAAGTGCCCCATAGCCCACCCATCCAGAAGGAATTGGGATTTTTCTCCCACAAAAGCTCAGGCGATAAATAAATTTGTTAGTCTTTAAAAGTGCCACCAGACTCCTTGTTTGTTTTAGAGTATGTCCACACCACAAATAAACAGCTTGGCAGCCCGCCCAACTGCATGCGCACCTGAGTCAGCTGGCTCAGGCCAATCGTGGGTTTCTAGCTGCAACGTAGATATGCCCTAAGTGCCAGGAGGCAGCCATGCCTTAGCAGAGGTTTCTGCAAGAGGGGATTGGCTGTCTGCTTTCTGGTGGAGGAAGCAGGATTCGTGTGAAGTCTTTAACCAAAGAAGTTACACTTCTCCAGTTCTCCTGGTTCTTGCCAGAGGGGTGACAATATATTAAGTGATAAAAAGCAACGTTGGTGTTGGCGATAAATCCCTCACCTTTGATTTGGCACACGCTCTGCAGGTCAAAGGAGACGCTTCTCTGGCTGACGGGATTGCTCGCCGTGCAGGTAAATGTAGAGTCTGGGGAACTGGGCTGCAGGGACAGGCTGAGGGGCCTGCCACCAGGAGCCAGCTGGTACTGCTCTGAATAGCTCCGGTCTTGGGGTGGGTTCCCTCTCCTCCAGGAGACAGTCATGTTTTCCCTGCCAGACACCTCACACTGCAAAGTGACATTGCACCCCTCTGATGTGCTGGAGAGGGAGACACTCCTTATCTTAGGCTCTGGCACTGGCTCTGTGTTTAAAATCACAAAGAAAACCCATATCATAGAACCGTAGCAATGTTTGGATGGAGGTACCTTCAAAAGTCATCTAGTCTAACCCCCAGCACTGAGACAGGCCTGAGTAAACCTAGACCAGCCCTGACGAGGATTTGTCCAACCTGTTGTTCAAAACACCCTATAATGGGGATTCCACAGCCTCCCTTGACAGCCCATTCCACAGTTAAAGTACCTGTGTAGTTAGAAAGTTTCTCTCAATATCTCCCCTAAATCTCCCTTGCTGCAGATTGAGTCCATTGCTACTTCTCCTACCTTAGGGATATAAGAATGGCTACACTGGATCAGACCAATAGTCCACGTACCCTGTTACCCTGTCTTCCAACACTGCCCCATGCCAGGTGCTTCAGAGACAATGAATAGAGCAGGTAATCATCAAGTGAGCATCCCACTAGCCATTCTCAGCCTCAGGCAAACCACAATCCTTCTTTAGCCTATCTAATAGCCATTGATGGTCCTATCCTTCTTGAACTTATCTAGTTATTTTTTTTATAGTTTTGGCCTTCACAACATCCTCTGACAAGGAGTTCCACAGGTTGACTGGCGTTATGTGAAAAAATACTCCCTTCTCTTCAGCTTAAACCTGCTGCCTATTGATTTCATTGGGTGACCCCTAGTATAAGTATTATGAGAAGAAGTAAATAACACTTCCTCATTTACTGTCTTCACATCAATCCTAATCATAGCTCCTCTTAGTCATCTCTTTTCAAAGCGGAAAAGTCCTAGTTTTACTGATCTTTCCTAATATGGAAATTTTTCCATACGCTTAATCATTTTGTTGCCTTTTTCTGTGCCTTTTCCAATTCATTCATATATATATATATATATAAATATATTGAGATGGGGCACCCAGATCTGCACAGAATATTCAAGATGTAGGCGTACCATGGATTTATAGAGGCAACATATTTTCTGTCTTATTATCTATCCCTTTCCTCATGCTTCTTTACATACTGTTAGCTATTTTGATTGTCGCTACACATTGAATGGATGTTTTCAGAGAACTATCCACAGTGACTCCATGATCTCTTTCTTAAGTGTAACAACCCATTTAGACCCCATCATTTTCTATGTATAGCTGGAATTACGTTTTCCAATGTTCCTTACTTTGCACTTATCAACATGAAATTTGATCTGCCGTTTCGTTGCCCAGTCACCGAGTTTTGTGAAATCCCTTTTTAACTCTTTGCAGCCTGCTTTGGACTGAACTATCTTGAGTAGTTTTATATAATCTACACATTTTGCCACCTCACTGTTTACTTCTCTTTTTCAGATCATTTATGAATACGTTGAACCATATTGGCCCCAGTACAGATCTCTGGTGAATCCTGCCATTTACCTCTCTGCACTCTGAAAACTGATAATTTATTCTCCCCTTTGTTTCTCATCTTTTAACCAGTTACTGATCCAGTAGAGGACCTTCTCCCCCGTGTCCCATGGCACCTTCCTTTCTTGAAGAGCCTTTTGTAAGGGACTTTGTCAAAGACTTTCTGAATATCTAGGTACACTCTATTCCCCGGAGGGATCACCCTTGTCCATGTGCTTGGTGACCCCCTCAAAGAATTCTAGTAGATTGGTGAGGTGTGATTTCCCTTTGTGACTTATTCTGCCCTTCCGACATATATTGTACCCTGGTATTCCTGTGTCCCATTGATTCAGACTCTGTGGGGGTGTTTAATTATTGTGTAGACATTTGGCTCTGGTTCAGGGTCTGGGACTCTCCCATCTCACAGGGTCCTGAAGCCAGCCTCCAACCCAACCCTGGACATCTATACTGCAGTGAAACAGCCCCACAGTCCGAGCCCCGCAAGCCCAAATCAGCTGGCTCAGGCCAGTCACAGGTTTTTAATTGCAGTGTGGACATAATTCTAGCTCCCAGTCGCTCTATGTGCAGGAGCCCTTTGAGCTGCCAGTGGCCTGGGGAAGGTACTGTATGTGATCAGCACCAGTTAAAGGCATCCCAAGGGTACAATTTGGCCAAGGGGTCAATGGAGAAGTGACAGGAGCTGACTTGTCCCAACAGCTACATTGGTGTGTCCCAGAGTAACTGGCCTAATTGTCCTGGTGGGGGGTTGGCAGCCTCGTCCAGGGCTCTGGGAGTACTGGCTGTTGACTAAGACAGAGGGGAGGGTGCTTATGTCTCTCAGAGCAAATCAGGGTCCAATTCATAACCCAACTTTCCCCCAGCCATTCTCTGATAAATAGTGATAAGCACAGAATAAGGCCCAAGATAGAAGATAAATGGGTAAATAGACTTTTCTTTTCCTCTTCTTGCTGCACTAAGGATTTATTGTCCATCAAGAGTCATATTTTATGTCGTATCACAGATGGGGCATTATCTAAATGTTATAAACCATTACTTAAATGTGTGTGTTATGAAAACAGATAAGCTTATTTCCAGTAGAAAAATACAGGAAGATTATGGAGGAGTTTTACAGGGAGAGGCCAAAAGCTAATCCTTGACTCTGAACCTCTTTGAGTTTCAGGAATTGGAGATGGTCAATGTGAATCGCTGGATTCATCCTCGTCTCAGATTTTGGTTCTGGGTTGGACCCTACAGCAGAAAAGGGCCTATTTCCCAATCCTGGTTCAGATGCAACCAAAATCCAACAGGAGCAGCCATTTCAATGAGATTTTGGCATATGATGGGAGAAATCTGTCTGAATGTCTTATTCCACTAGATTTCTTCCAGCTTGGAATGAAATGTGATGGGAACAGCCCACCTGAACATCCCCCCTGTTGCAATCTGGAACCAGTCATGCCTTTCTGGTAGAGAGGTGCCAGGGCTGGGTTTTGAGGGAATGGAAGGGCTATTCTAGTGATGCTGCTGCACATGGACAGACCCTGTTCTCCTTCAACTCTATTTGGAAGACGTAAGTGGTGCATAGACCTCACGTTGGGGTGAATGTTACTACGTGCACAAAATCAGAGCTGCAGCCATACCCTTCTGCCACTTTGTTTGCTGGAAATCTGGTTACATCTAAGACCCTGATTGGTTACCACTTACCATAGACAGTGAGGGAAAATGTCCAATCTTCCTGAGTTATTGGAACTCTCGTAATCCGAGCCTCATAAGTTCCGCTATCGTTCAGTTCCAAAGCCTGGATCCTCAGCGAGGTGTTGTATATTTCTAGCCTCTGCTTAAATCTGTCAGTGGGATCGGGTCGCTCCCATTTCTGCCCATTGAATTCAGCCACCTGAATCTTCTCAGCTGTCCCAGCACTAAAACTCCATTCAATTTTTTTCACCATTGTCGCGGGAGATGGATCCACAGAAAACAAGACCGATCCTCCCAGAATCCCATTCACCTGGTGGGAAGGAGTCTTTGCCTGGCTAATTAGGATGCCTAGGAAAATACAAAAAACCCAAACAATCCAAAAACACCTAAATCCTCCATCAGAAAAGATAGTGCTATTTTATCATAATGGTGCCAAATATGAACAGATAAAATTGTTACTTTATTTCATAATGCTCTGACACTAAACGCAGGACTGATAAGGCACCTGGCATGTGGCCGCAAGAATGTAGGAGTTTAGAGGATATTAGATCCCTTCAGATATTTATTACGGACAAAGCACAGACAGTTTGCAGATGGTGAGAACCTTACATTTAACACCCGCCCACGTAATTTCACTTTCACGTAACTTAGGCCGTCCCCATGTTTCTAAATAGTATTTGCTAAGCAGCAATAGTTTATTCTCTACAACAGAACCTATATATCTTATACACCAACACAGGTTTTATTTATGGCAGCCATCCCACGAATGGCAGGTAACCAATAAAATAGCCATGTTTGTCATTTGTGGTGTAATTTGTGTCTACCTTATAAGAACATAAGAAAGGCCGTACTGGGTCAGACCAGAGGTCCATCTAGCCCAGTATCTGTCTACCGACAGTGGCCAGTGCCCAGGTGCCCCAGAGGGAGTGAACCTAACAGGCAATGATCAAGTGATCACTCTCCTGCCATCCGTCTCCATCCTCTGATAAACAGAGGTTAGGGACACCATTCTTAACCCCTTTCTGGCTAATAGCCATTTATGGACTTAGCCACCATGAACTTATCCAGTTCCCTTTTAAATATTGTTATAGTCCCAGCCTTCACAACCTCCTCAGGTAAGGAGTTCCACAAGTTGACTGTGCGTTGTGTGAAGAAGAACTTCCTTTTATTTGTTTTGAACCTGCTACCTATCAGTTTGATTTGGTGACCCCTGGTTCTTGTATTATGGGAGTATTTAAACAACTTTTCCTTGTCCACTTTTTCCACATCAGTCATAATTTTATATACTTCTATCATGTCCCCCCTCAGTCTCCTCTTTTCCAAGCTGAAGAGGCCCAGCCTTTTCAATCGTTCCTCATACGAGGCACTCTCCAAACCCCTAATCATTTTAGTTGCCCTTTTCTGAACCTTTTCTAGTGCTAGAATATCTTTTTTGAGATGAGGAGACCACATCTGTACACAGTATTCGAGATGTGGGCGTACCATGGATTTATATAAGGGCAATAATACATTTGCAGTCTTATTTTCTAATTTTATCAAATTATAATTTGATATCTAAGATAAGTCTGCTTGTGTTAAACACACTTCATCTCACCCCAATGTAAAAGGCTCTGGATGCATTCTTTAAACTACACACATTTGTTATTTGTGGTGTGTGGCTGTGGCTCATTCATTTCTAAGGAGATACAATATATGTCCTCTTTAGATGCAGAATGCAGGACCTACGAGTGCTTGTCAGTGTCCAGTCCATGTAGCTGGATTTGTTTTTCCACATGCAAAGAACCATCATTCACCTCCATGTCCAAAAGACACACTGTGCTTTAGACTGAGAAAGAGGATACCTAGAAAGAACACAAGTAAAGGCTCCCTGGGAGAGAGAGCGCACGGTATTTCTCTCCTCTGTAACAGGCTGCAGTGACTCTGAGAACAAAATGGCTAGTTTCTGCAGCCAGGAAGATTCCTTAGAAATATCAGAGTTCAGGAAGCAGAAAACAAAATGTATCACAGTAGCAAGGTCATATCACATAACTAAATGGCTTATTTTTTTTTAAGTATAGGTGTATATTTTTATTGATGGATAGACTTTGCTCTGCATCACTGGAGCATCTCCTGTGTAGTAATTCATTTATTCTCTGACACATTATATGAGGAAAGTAGGTGGGTAGGGGAAATAACAGCAAAGAGAGGCAATGTGACATCCCTCTTTTAACACAGTAAGTTGAGGACAGAGCTGAGTTTTGAACTGAGAGCTCAGTTTTCCGCCTTATGCCTTCCCCACTCTCTGGCTATGTCTCCACTTGGAAATTTAAGTCAACTTAAACTAAGTCGACTTACTGTGTCTACACTATAAAATTAAGTCGACTTAAAGGGGAACTTAAAAAGTCGACCTAGAGCATCCACACTGGATGCTCTAGGTCGACTTTGTGGGGCTAGGGGGATCTAGGGCAGGTCTAGGTACAATGGGGCAAAAGGGGTCAGGGACCCTGGCAGGGCATAGGGGAAGGGTGGGAAGGGCTCTACCCTGCCATGTGGGGGGGGCATGCCAGGCTACCCCTGTGCCCCCCCCGGCAGGGAGGGCATTGGTGTACCCTTGGGGTAGCCCTAAGTCGACTTAGGGCTACCCCACGGCTACACTGGCTTAAGTCGACTCTAGGGAGTCGACTTAAGCATTAGGTCTACTAAAATAAAGTTGACTTAATTTTCATTAAGTCGACTTTATTTTCCTTAAGTCGACTTAAGCAAACTGCTTAAGTCGACTTAAGGAAACTGTAGTATAGACGAGGATAAATTAAGTCGACTTAAGCAAGCTTAAGTCGACTTAATTTACCAGTGTAGACACAGCCTCTCTGTCTTCCACACTGGCTCCCTAATTAGCCCCTGCAATTCCACCTAGAAATAGGGGCCTTTTTTACTGACTTCATGCCCTAAACGACTACTGTATTGAAATGCACTGTTAAACAGCTGCCCTGCTCCACCTCAGAAGTGGTTGCATTATCGTGGTGGGTTATTCACTAATACTATTTCTATTTCAGGAGCACCTAGCAGCCTCAGCTGAGATAAGGGTCCTAATGTGCTTGGGGCTGTACATGGTGAGAGACAGTGCTTACCCCTAAAAATATGAAGACTGGGGGAGGAGTGCAGATTTTCAGAAGAGCTCTGTATGCGAGGAGCGCAGTTCTTATGAAAAAAGCAGCCTTGTACATCATGAGTCTAGAGCCTTCTCCATACATCTCTCCTTCTTCCCATAGACCTGATTTCTATCTGTTGGTACCTCTGGCACTGGCTCTGTGTTTAAAATCACAAAGAAAACCCTTATCATAGAACCGTAGCAATGTTGGCCGGAAGGAATCTCAAGAAGTCATCTAGTCCAGCCCTCTGCACCTAGACAGAACTGCGTAAACCTAGACCAGTCCTGACTAGATTTTGTCCCACCTGTTGTTTTAAATGCCCCGTGGTGGGGATTCCACAACCTCCGTTGGAAGCCTGTTCCAGAGCTAAAGTACCCTTGGAGTTGCGAAGCTTTTCCTAACAACTTCCCTAAATCCCCCTTGCTGCAGATTGAGCCCACTGCTACTTGTTCTACCTTAAGAACATAAGAATGGCCAGACTGGGTCAGACCAATGGCCCATCTGGCCCAGTCTCCTGTCTTCTGACAGTGGCCAATGCCAGGTGCTTCAGAGAGAATGAACAGAACAGGTAATCATCAAGTGATCCATCCTGCCCACCCATTTCTAGCTCCTGGCAAACGGCAATCCCTGCCTATCCTGGATAATAACCACTGGTGGACCTGTCCTCCATGAACTTATCTAGTTCTTTTTTGAATCTGACTGTTGTCGTGGCCTTCACAACATCCACTGGCAAGGAGTTCCAGAAGTTGACTGGGCACTGTGTAAAGAAATACTTCCTTTTGTTCATTTTAAACTTGCTGCCTAATACTTTCATTTGGTGACCCCTAGTTTGTGCCTTATAAGGCAGGGTAAATGTCCCAATCCTGTGTGTTGATAGTGGATGCTTAGTGGTTAATATGAATACCAGAGAGACATGGTACCCCCGATTTTTGGATTAATAAGGTTTAATATGCAACGTTTTTTATAAATATACTAGTTAAATACAAAGTCTAAAATTAACCACAGTATATTATACTTACTAAACCTGGTGAGCTAAGCGGTTCCTTAGAAGGCTGTATACAGAAATGCTCTTTTTTAGGGGCCCCACCAGGGAGTTAGTGGATTTTTTTTGGTTTGACCAGTAGCACCTTTTGTGGATTTAGGCGTCAATGGATTGCGTCCCTTTGTTCGAGTGGTGATTTTTTATACACAATTTTAACTTAATTACCTATTTATTACTTATTATATATTTTATTACCCACATTGGGGGTCTTAACCTTCACTCCATTTTATTTTACCGTAATAATCTGGGTAGTTAAAACAACATCTGGTAATAAAAGGGGCAGTAAACAAAATATGCCCTTTGGCAGTGGAAAATTGTTTCTCCAGACATTTAAGGATGACATGTTATTCCCATTACTGTTAGTTACAAACAGCAAGCATACATCTTAGGTATTTTGTCTTACTATGTGCCTTGGTATGTGGGAACTGAGACATCTTCAAGATTTCTCACTATTCCTATTTGTCGCTGCCATCCAGAAGATGTCCAGACTCCCAAGGCCAGAATGGTGAAGCAATCAACTTTAGCACTGCTAAGCCCCGAAATAGTGGGCCTCAAATTGCACTGGGTCTCCAACAATCCCCTCCTTGGTGGCCACCATAACTTCATAGGCCACCATGAAGACTTTTTGACACACACCTTTGATTATGGCTTACCTTAAGGCACCTAAGCTAGGAAACAGGAAATAGGCAGGGCTGCTGCTCAAATTCAAAAATCTGTACTCTGTTTCTATTGGCTCTGTTGACTTCTCTAGGACTCACTGTTTATGGTGGTAACCCCTTCTCCCTCAAGGTTACTACAAGCCTATTCCCAGTCCTGGTTCAGATGCAATCAAAATCCAACAGGAATAGCCATTCCCATGAGATTTTGGATTAAGATGGCAGAAATCTGTCTGAACATCTTAACTCACTAGATTTCATCCAAGGTGGACTGAAATGTGGTGAGAATGACCCACTCGTACATCCCATCCAATGTGACCTTGAACCTGTTGTGCCTTTGTGATACAGAGGAGCCCAGGGCAGGATTGTGAGGGATACAAAGGGGCTATTTTAGTGAGGCTGCTGCACATGGACAGATCCTGTTGTTCTTCTTCAATTCTATTTGGAAGACGTAAGTGGTGCATAGACCTCACACTGGGGTGAATGTCACCTAAGTACACAAAATCAGAGCTTCAGGTTCAGCGTCACCCTTCTGCCACTTTGTTTACTGGAAATCTGTTTACATCTAAGACATTGATTTGTCATCACTTACCATAGACAGTGAGGAGAAAGATCTGATCCTCCACAGTTTTTGAAACTATCCTAATCCGAGCCTCATAAACTTCACTATAATCCAGCCCCAAAGCCTGGATCCTCAGCGAGATCTTGTACATTTCTAGCCTCTGCTTAAATCTGTCACTGGGATCCGATCGCTCAAATTTCTGCCCATTGAACTCAGCCAGCTGAATCTCCACAGCTGTCCCAGCATTAAAACTCCATTTGATTTTTTTCACCTTCGTCCAGGGAGATGGATCCACAGAAAGCAAGACCGATCCTCCCACACCTGGTGGGGAGGAGTTTGTGCTTGGCTAATTAGGATAGCTAAGAAAGAAAGAAAGAAAGAAAGAAAGAAAGAAAGAAAGAAAGAAAGAAAGAAACCTATCAAATTCTCCACCAAAAAGGATTGCAGAAATGGAGGAGGGGGGGCCCGCAAATTTTCAGAGGAGCTCTGTATATGAGGAGCACGGCTCTTATGAAAAATCCAGTCCTTTGCATCCTGAGTCTAGAGCCTTTCCCACACATCTCTCCTTCCTCCCAGGATGGAACAGCTTCAACCTATCAGGCGAAACTGTTCCAAAGGGTGAGCCATGTTAGTCTAGGTCAGCGAAACAAACAAGGAGTCCTGTGGCACTTTTAAAGACTAAAAGAAGCTCAAGCAATAAATAAATTTGTTAGTCTTTAGAAGTGCCACAGGACTCCTTGTTTGTTTTTCAGTCCAAACTGTGTCATCCTTACACAGGCAAAGCTGCCACTAACTTGCCTCTTAATGGGAGTTTTGCCCATGTAAGAATGGCAGGATTTGGCCTGTATTTTATACAGCGCATTGGGATGAAATAGGCTGCATAAAGTCAGGTAATTAATGAATATCCTTGTGATCTGAGTCACCACTTTTTATCAGCCATGCCGCACTTTGAGGGAGAAGTGACGTGATTGTGTATTAACCGAAAGATCAAGTGGCCACATTACAGAGTCTATTCTTTGTTAATTCTTCCAGGGGGCCAAAATTACCAGCTGTTCATTTCCTCTATTGCAGAGACATTTCTGTGTTCAGGGTCGTGGTGGCTTTTCTCCCCCTTACTGGCCGCAGGTCATTTCTTCTCAGCCTTAACTCATATTTGAATCTCTCTCTCCCCCCTTGCAACTGATCTTAATCTATGACCAAGGCTGATTTGGTTTGCAAGGCACAGGCTGAAATGACTAGCCAAATGCAAGACCAAACAAACAGCTTACCGTATTGTAAGCAGAAGCACACCCGGCACGTGTTCACCTGAGATGCACAGATCTACTACTTAGGAGACTGCAGACTGCTTTCCCTTCTCTGAAATAGGCATTTAGTGGTCTGAAAAAAATACCAGGATGTGATTCTCATATAAGGCTTGGTTTCTCTGCAAAATATCTAGCTGCCTAGATGTAGGCATAAGTATGTAGCTAGAGATAGATAGTCGTGTTTTTAACTCAGCTTGCAATACAGCTCGGCTCTTAACTGCAGTCTGCAGCATGTTTTCAACTCCAGGTTGTCTTCTCCTGTGCTTTTAAAGACTAACAGATTTATTAATCGCATGAGCTTTCGTGGGAGAAAATCCCACTTCATCAGACGCTTTGAAGATGTCTGACGAAGTGGGATTTTCTCCCACGAAAGCTCATACGATTAATAAATCTGTTAGTCTTTAAAAGTGCCACAAGACTCTCTTGTCTTTCTACAATAGACTAACACGGCTACCCCTTTGGAATTCTCCTGTGCTATAACCCCAGGCAAAAGCAGAATTGCAGAACTGCCACGTCTTCCCTGCTCTTTTAACCAGTGTTAGCTCAGTGGAGTTCAGCACACACCTTTTGCTTTTTGCTTACACTGAGGCAACTTTACACTGCTCTAGAGTTGGAAAGAGGCCTTCGAGTGGGGGCAAATGTAATTTACACCAATTGTAATGCCTTCTGACATGGCCAGAATGATGTAAAGGTATTTTTTCAGCCAAAATTAGACAAATCCAACAAAACCCCAGCTCCAACAAGCTCTGAACTATGGGGCATTCAAATTCCAGATCCAGATATTTCTAATTGGGGCCAGCTATATTCAAATGAGAGGCTGTCATTTAACAGTCTGCTTCAGCACACCAATGACAGGGATAATCAATAATGTTTACATAAACTTTTACACCAGCTGGATGCCCGGGTGATGGGCACCATATTAAAAACAAAGAAAGCGGCAGAGGAAGATGTGCACCTGCCAGCCAAGCCTTGATGATCCTATTCCTACCGACATGTCTCCCTCGCCATTGTTACAGGGGTTCCCAACCATTCAGACCTGAGAGCCACAAATATAGATTTTTACAACCCTGAAGGGCCACGAGTCTCCACCAGCTGCCTCCCTCCCACCTCCCTGCAGCCAGAGCGAAGGAGTTCAGTGAGGACGATCTCCCATCCCCATGGCTGCAGCAGTAAAACTGTGTGCTCCACCTGGGTCCCTAGGTGCTGACTCCCTTCCGTAACCAGGGCGACGGATGATCATAGCTCCCCTCCCTCTGGCTCCAGCAGGGACCCAGCACCTAGGGACCCAGGTGGAGAGCTTTGCCGTGCTTCCTCCTACAGCCAGGAGGAAGAGAGCGCTGATCTCCCACCCCTTAGCTGCAGCAAGGACCCTGCACCTGCAGCACTCTGCCTGGGTCCTTAGGCAGCGGCTCCCTTCCGCAGCCAGCTGGGACAGGAGATCTGAAACACCTCGTGGGCCACTTTTGGCTCATGGGCCACAGGTTGGGAACCACTGAGCTACCTACTGAGCTTTAAATCTTTAGGGAGCAGGGCGAGAGAAGGAGGCCACGTCTACACTAGGAGTGCTTTTCCCATATAGGATACTGGCCCAGAATACCAGCAAACACTCCTAGTGTGAACACAGTTTCAAGCAGCAAAGCTGCACGTTTTCAGGTAGAGCTTTTTCCACCACTGCTGAAGGAAACTAGCTGTGCTGGTAAAACTGTGTCTACATTAGGGGCTTCTGTAAGTCAGGGATCATCCCCACTCCCACCCCAACCGACAGAAGTATGTCCGCAGGTGTCTGCAGCCTAGCTACAGGGAGACGCTTTGTCTGTCTGCACTAGAGCTTTGACCCAGCCTCAGTCTCCCTGGCATAAACACATCAGCGCAAAACTGTTTCTTGCTCTGGTAGAGTTTAACCCTGCTTGCAGCTGGGGTGCCTGGCATTGGTGTAAACTCTACAGAGAACTTTACCCAACCTATGGTCAGGGTTTGCGCATTTGCATCACCCGAGTGACCTGGGTGGATTCCAGGGCAGTCATCTGGCTGGAATGGAGGCAAAAATTAATCCCCCAGCACCAACCAAGCCTTGCAGGTCTTCAGCAATGGTTTCACCTGCTGTGCAAAGCTCCCTCATGCTGGTAACACATGGCAATATTCTAAGATGATTATTGAATAACTATGTAAATTAGACTGGTGCCCGTCATAGACAGGGTATCAGACGCTGGATCTCAGCCAGCGGAGTCCAACAAGTGAAGTGCTATTTTTCTCTTTCTGCTGTCATTCTACGAAATGCCAGAAAAATGCTAGACTTTTTTTAATCTCCAGTTCTGTTATTAGCATGTCCTAATTTAAGACTCACTTGTCCAATTTGCCTCCACTTTGGGAGAAAAATTCTACCTCAATCCCAAGAGCTAACTCACCCAGTTTGAGACTGATAGACTTTTTGTGGAAATCAGGGATAGGAAATGATATTGTCACAGTTTTTTTTACTATAGTTTTTTTTACCAGTTTCACTTGTGTTATAATTTCCCCCATGGAAACAGGATCGATGGGTGGGTAGATGGAAGGGGGAAAAAAAGAGCCTATAATGGAAACTGAGTTGTAAATTTAGCACTAACACTCCTTAATCTGGAGAACCAGATAACCTTTTCCAGATTCTTCTTCCCACGTAGAAAGAATGCCTGTCCCATTTAGCAACATGGAAAGGGTTGGATGGCCAGAAACTGCACGCTTAGAATCTGTGATTAGACATTTGCCAGCCTCATCCGTAAAATATCCCTCATCAAATGAAGAACATACTTGGTTACTGAAATCTTCAAGAAAGAAAGAGAAGTTTTAACTAAATTACAAAAACGAAGAGCATATTAATCCAAAAATACATTCAGAAAATGTGACAGTGTCATTTTAAAGCCTTTATTATTTATTCGGTAGGTCCCCCATTCCATCAGTTCCACATGAATCTTTGTACTCCAAGGACTGGTTTAATTGTCTTAGGAGCAGTTTTAAGACAAAATACATCAAAATCTAGGTTTACTAATAACATGAGAGTTGCATAGAGAATCTCCCACTGTCGAACAACCTACAACTCCCAAATCCTTTAAACTTCTTTTTATAGCACTTTCCAAAAAGAGTTTTTTTTTTTTTTTGGGTGCATTCTATGGATTTATTTTTTTTTGGTGGTGGTGGTGGTGAGTGGGGATTGGGGGGCAGGGGGAGAGGACCCAGCAATGGAACAGAATAAAGAATTAAAAAAAACAAAAACAAAAAAACCCACCACCGCTGTGAAACTTTTGGCTTATTTTTGCGTTTCTGCTTACTATGTTTTGTACTGAAAAGCTCTCCAGGTTTACTGTCTATATAATGGTGTCTAAACCCATAAAGTACCTAGAGCTTTTAAGTACATTAATACAAACAAATAATTGAATTAATAAATCCACAGGAGAATCCAAATGGGTTACAGACACAAAAAAATAGCATGGACCAATGCCCTTTCATCCTCATAGCCAGTCAAAAAATGAACATTGCCCAGAAATCCAGGTTTACAATTGTTTTTGTTTGGCAACCGTGGGACGATATTTTGATTGATAAGATTTCAATTTTCCTCACCAGCATTTCATCCCACTTGCCCTGCCACTTTACCAAATTCCTACCACTAAAATTCATTTTGTGATGAAAGAGTTACAAACTACTGAACACTTTAAATATGTATGCTGATTAGTCAGCTATTATTTGCCAAATAATTATTGATACTATTGAGTGAGTGTTCAGTGACCCATCACTTCTCTCCTACTCATTCTGAACGGCTGCATATATAGATATAGCAGCTGCTATGTGTGGCGGCTCAGAGAGTAGTTTCCTAAAAAATATCTAGTTACTCCTTGGATTAATAATATGCCACCTTGAATCTTCAGCACTTGACTACTGAGGACGCAGTCTGGCTTCCCTGCCTACATGTGGATCTTTCCCTTGTGTTGGCAAGATTTAAGCCAGTGTTTATTCACCTACCTGCCAAGAAGCTGATAAGTTCCAGTAGCAATATAGGGACAGAGGACTGTCTGCTGGTAAATTTCATTTTCATTTCTTCCTCCTTGCCTGTAGCTTGAACAAGACTACCTAAATTGCAAGTACAGAGGGGGCAGTCCAGTGCACATAGACACTCCCTGCCATTCAGCTTCTTGCCAATACACACATTGGGGGTGGTCACTCTGGGAATATGCCTGTATAAAGCAAATGGCTAACAATTTGTTAACTAAGGGTACAGATAAAAATTTCAGCGACGCAGGTGTTCAGAACTGGACCTCATTGTCACATCCCATTAATGCCCCCTGTCTTGTGGGGAGTTCTCACCAGTCTGACGCAGATGTGACAGAAACAAGCATCTCAAGTGTTCACACGTGTACACTTCCACTCAATATAAGTGTCGCCTGAGTGGACTCTTTTCATCTCGTCATTTCTCTTAGGGTCAGGTGAATCAGAAAGATTCTCTTAGGGTCAGGTGAATCAGAAAGATTCTCTTAGGGTCAGGTGAATCAGAAAG
>ML685904.1:1544245-1630144 GCA_007922175.1 Pelusios castaneus
TCAATCCCTCCTCCTCCCTGGGGGTGGGGGGCGGAGAAGCTGAATAGAGAAGAGGGCAGGACTAATGAAGCGTGCCTGGGAGACTTAAAAACCCCATCCGCAGCAAAGCTTCCAGGCGTGTGACAGCGTCCACTGCCACCTTGCTCCTTTGCTTCGGCTGAGGTATTTTCAATTTCTCGCCTTTGCTGCCACTAGTATCATAATCACTTGGACATAACTTCCATAGTAAAACTTTCTTTGATGAACCTTACTCCAGGAATAGATTAAATTTTTTCAAACATGAATTCCCATTAACACTTGAGTAATAATTTCAGTTTTAAGTTGTGTGCATAATCATTAGGTATCTTTTTTTTTGTTTAAGAAATAACTGCATATTATAGTCACAAAATTGTATTTAATTTGGTTTCCTGAATTGTTTTCTTAGGAAAGTGTAATACACAGATAATACGAACATTACAACCAGTATATACTGGCTTTTTCAAGAAAGTTTTAATTAGGTGCTCTGCGTAATGTAATTAATACCTTTAGGTGTTCCCCAATCCACTAAAGATTGAGAAACACTGCACTAAAGATATCTACTGGCAGTATATTCATGCGAGCTAACAAAAATATCATACATGTATAGCTCCTATCCTCACAGCATTAGAGTGCCCCACACACATAGATTAATATCCTCATTCGCGAGGGACGGTCACTTGTAGATGCAACTGCCTTGTCATTAGTGAGGTTTGAACGTGAGATCTTCGAAGGCAGACCTTTATTTCCTTGAGCTAAAAAGGCCAGTGGTTAATGACAGTGAACTCCTTGGTAAAATGCTTTGTGATCTACTGATTAAAAGTGCTAGATAAGAGCTGTGTATAAGCATGTCATCACCGCACACACACACACAGAAAGAGAGAGAGTTAGATAACTATTAGGGTGAGCTATCTCATAGTAAAATTTGAGTGGAGACCAGTTTCTGTAGCTTCTACTGCACTTGAGGTACCTACTGCCAGAATGTGACCTCGCCTAGCTACACTGAAGAGCAAACCACAGAGCATTGTAGGATTTTACAGCAAGAAAGCTAAATCAAATTGGGAGGGATAGGGGGAATCCTACCATTCTGGGGCAGTGAAGACATGGCGTGAGTCTGCTGGTCAGTAGCTGGGGAAAATATATCCAGGGGTTAAAGTAAGGGGGAATGCACCAGAACGCAGTTCTGGGGCCCCTAAATTTGAGGAGCCAGAGTTCCGGGGCCCCTAAAAATACAAAAAAAGGGCAGAACATTGTCCTGACTGCTAGCAGGTCCTATGCCCCACCGTTGTTAATCACAATACTTATTGTGTGATGCAGTGTTTGCTAGTTTGTGACAATAATTGCTATAGACAAACACCATATACAATTATAAATATTTTTATGGAGTGATAACCGATGCATGTGGGACTGAGAAGTGGTTGCGAACACCTACCTAGGCTGGGGCCCGCACATGCATGAAGGGGGCCCAGACAATACGGGAAGGGGGCCCGGAGATTAGGAGGGTTCCGGGGCCCGTCAAATTATACTTTAACTACTGAATATATCATACTTTGTCTGTGCGTCACTGCCAACACACTCAGCTCAGGTGGGTGGGCTCAGATGAAGTCATATGTCCAAGGTCCCCAAAAGTGAAAGACCTCAGATCTCCCATGTTCCAGGCCAGGCACTGGGCACAGAGCCACCCTTCTGCAGTCTGGCCTCGACGGGGTTGACATAGGGAAAGTGTGAGTGGAGCATGGTCCCGCTATTGTGGGGAACTTTTGTGCTAACACATTGCCTCAATGAAGATGGTGAGTGAAAGGAGCTGAAGTCCTTGCTCCCACTCCCCCTATACAGAGGCTGCCCTGACCTCAAGGGCTCCCCTACCACTCTTCCATGTGGCAGGGTCCCCGTAAGGCTGGGCGTAGGATTCCTGGGGGGCTCCACCCCCAACTTTGTTGTGATGACTTAGGGCAGGAGAATGGCTGTCCCCCAACTTGGGGTGCTCTCTCTGCACTGGGTGTGCCCCTGACACACTGATCAGTACACACACTTCACAGCAAATACCATTTATTACGCAATAAAAATAAAAGCAAAGCGAAGAGGAGCCAGGCTGAAGACAAGTACCCAGCCCCCCCAGCCCAAGAACTCCACTCAGAGTCTCTGGAGTATGAAGAATGCTCACAGTGCGTGTCTCACACAGCCCAGTCCCTGACCAGCCCTGGCTGCACTGCAGGGATGCCGTGGGTTGGACACTGGCTCTAGCAGTGACCACCCACCCCCAGGCACTAGGGGGCTGGGCCCTTCCCCCAGCATCTCCCTGTTGGGGTCACAGCCCCTCCCAATCCAGCCTGCATGGCCTCTGAGCTGGTGGCCTCTCCCTGTGCCCTGCCCTGCCCCCGGTCTCCCTCGCTCTACCCAACCACTCACTTACTGCACCCACCCCCGACAAATCCAGCCCCAGCCCCAGCTCCTCTGTTCCCTGGCCTGCCTTTTCCTCTCCCCTCCCAGTCACCGGCAGCTGCGTCCTTAACTCTGCCCAGATTTCAGGCAGCTCCAGCTCACACGGAGGATGAGACCTGCTTCCCTCATTCAGCTGCTGTCCCATCAATGAGGCTGACCTAGCCCACTGGCCCTGGGTCCGGCCTGTCTCAGGGCTCTGCTCCCACAAGAAGTGCCAATGACACACCCCTCAGTGTGAGTGAAGGGCCACAGACCCCTGACACCGCCCCCCAAGTGTTTCCACAGGAGCATTTCAGTTACCTTTATTTGACTTAAAGTAGAAACTTGAAAAGGGAGAAAACGAGTCAAGGGGTTTGAGGCAGGCTTCAGGGTCTGCCCCACCGACCAACGACCTATACCTGGCTACAGGCAGTAGCCCTCAGAAATGCAGCTGATTATTCTTTTCCCTGTGAAAAAATGGGGAAAAAAGATCCAGTCCGTACTGCTGGCCCATGTGATCTGCATGGCCTGTTTGGCCCCTGACATGCTCACCTCTGTGTAGCGGTCGCAGACCCTTGGCTTCTTTGCTGCGGTGGCTTAGCCAGGTGACCCTTCACTCCTGAGTCAGTCCACACCAGCCTCTTGCATGTAATAGGTCTCAGGCAGTGGGTGTGTGCCTTCTAGCTACTCAAGGGAGAATCCCCAAGCAAGCACCCCCGCCCCAGATACCAGAGTGGGAACTTCTGTCTTAGGGGGATTGGGACCCACTCCCAATCACCCTATACTCATGTCCATCCATTTAACATTGAAATGGATTGTGCCCAGCCTCCGTCCCTCATACCCTCTAATGTTCACACAGCTTTAGACAAAACAAACAGTAGTTTATTGATTAGGATATGATTTTAAGTGAGTGTATAGCAAATCAATGCACAATCGATTTATAAAGGATTCAGAAGTGACCACAAGGAAATAAAAGATATTAAAAAATGCATACTATTCTACTAACACTATTCCAAGGTTACTCTTTAGTCAATTCTCATTTTCTTACCCATACAACTGATTGTTTGGCTGGAGTTCAGTTAGTCTTCGCCCTCCTGGCCACGTGGGCAGGGTCAGTCTCTTGGAGTTGCTTCTAAGATGGTGTTTCTTAGGCCCCAGACAGCCGCTTTCTCTCCCAGTTCAAACTGTCTGTCTTTGTTTTCAGTCTGCACCTCGCCCCTCTTTCCTGGGCTGAGGTGATCCTTTTGTTATGCACCTCTCCAGCCTCTGCTCGCAGCTTTGGCTGTTTACATGCTGTGGGAAGAGAGTTCTGTCTGTCTCCCTCCACGCTGAGCAATGCAAACCTTGCTACACATCTGTACACATGCACGATGCTGCAGGAAACATGATACCATAGTAATCATGTAGAATATGTTACAAACATTCATAAAGGAGCTTTGCATGGCATAATTGGCATCAAATCATACAATCAGAGTGCAAAAGTTAAAAGAAAAATGATATAAATCATAGCCCAGGGGTGGACAGATGTGCATCCCATGACACATGGGAAGTAGTCTTGGCTCTCTGGCTCATCAGTCTTTGTGATGGGTTATGGTTATGCGCTAGTTCCTGGGAGGGAGTTTTGGAAGGTGAGGAGGGCAGAGCAGGGTGTGGCAGGGCTGGCAGAGGCCCAGGGGAATCTGAGAGGCAGATGCTGAAGGCAGCAGGAGCTGCAACTCTCAGAGATGGGGCAGGGTGGGTGAAACTTGCTGATACCTCCAGCGGCATATGCCCGGCTGTGGTCACAGACCAGTAACAGAACAGAGTGGCTGGCAAAGGACCAGGGCAGCCAACTTTCTAATTGCACACGAGAACAGCTCATGGCCAGGGGGATGGGATGTGGAGCTTTCACCTCTAGGTCACGGGCTCAAAGCCAAGCCCGAGGCATTAGCCACGGAAAGCCAGCTGAACTGGGGGCTGTCAGGTCGGTACCTGGCTGTTTCAGCACAGAGAGGTGTCCACATGCCACTGAAGCTGTCCCTTGTTATCCCCTTGCTGATGACATCTCCTTCTTCTCCTTGGTGAATGTGGGGACAAATACCACCACCACAAGTGCTCCTGGCTGGCCACCTCGGTCGAGGCTGAGGTCTGAATGCGCAGTGGAGAAGGAGCTGTTCTCCGGATGGCATCTCTGTTACTGGTTAGCTCTGTGTTCTTGGAACCAGGCACAGTATCCTGCCTCTGTGACTCACCACCCCCCCAGCCTCTGCTTGAACCAGAAACTAAGACCAATGACAAGGCAGTGGGAGACACACCTAAACCCCTTGAAACAAGGGTGATGGAATTAGGGCAACTCCCCTAGCCTCATCTACAGTGAAGATGTGAGCCATTAGCACACTGAATGGACAGCAGAAACTTCATTTGCATCAAGGATGGAACCAGAATTAGCATGCTGAATGGAGAACCAAGCTCCAAGGCAGGAATCGCACTGAACTCTGGGATTGGCAAAGCAGGGAAGCACTGCATGATGGGAGATCTCTGCTCCTGAGACAAATGAACTCATGTCTGCACACACCCAGCTCAGCAATTATCAGACCAATTCTAGTCAATAGATCTTGTATTGATATCCAACACACTGAATCTGCCTGATTGCATTGTGAGCTCCCTCAGAGAAACGCCCCCATAGCCAGGAATGATCAGCTCCTATTGTCCACTTAAACTAAACAGCTCTGGTATACTCCCTTAAGTCATTATTTACACCAAAACAACTCTAGTGTTCTGCCCTGAACCATTGTTTCTTCCCTACAAAAATCCCTACCCAAGTTCTGAATCAGAAGCTAGTTCTAAATTACTCTGATCTGTTCTGCGGCCTGAATCTGTTCTGCTGCCTGGACCCAAAAAGCTGCAACAGTTCCACTGGGACATCACCTTTTCCTTGCTGATCGTGGTGTGGGTTCTGCCTGTCTCCAGCACTCCAGACCCTAAGCTGAACAGCCTGGTTCCTGGGTACCTTTGAGCTGCACTGAGTGGTGAGACAACTCTCTGCCCCCCTTTTTTCTCTCTCTTCCCTCTTAGTCCAAATATAACTCTCTAAATTTAACCTTTGTAATCCACTTGGGCTAGATTTCCCCAATGCTACAATTGAAACTGGGTAATATTGTAACTCTTTGATCATTTCTCTCTCTTTGTATGGTTATTGATATTGTAATTGTTTGGATATTTTTCTTTCCTTTTATAACTATCCATAAGTTTTATGTACCTGGCAATAAAGTAACTTTTGTATTCAAGGGGGTTGCCAGACTCTTTCCATCTCCTTTGTGTTCTTGGCTTCCCTATATTGCTCTACAGCAACGCTTCTTTTACCTAGCTAAAGATCCCTATGATGCCCAAAATCCTGTAAGGTCTGCTCACTAAGGGGGTTACTAACGTGCTGAACCTGTGGCATATAAGGGTGGCAGCTGAAAGTGCTGTTTTGACCCAGCCTGTGGAGTCCAGGGGCATATAAGGGTGGCAGCTGAAAGTGCTGCTTTGACCCAGCCTGATTGAGTCCAGGGGCATATAAGGGTGACAGCTGAAAGTGCTGTTTTGACCCAGCCTGCTCAAACGTGTGCTCAAGTCTAGTCCAGTGCGGTGCCAGGGGCATATAAGGGTGGCAGCAGAGAAGTGCTGTGTGACCCAGCCTGCTGAGTTCAGGGACATATAAGGGATCAGCTGAGAGTGCTGATAGACCCGGTCCGCTCAGACGCACTTAGAAACAGTCTTGGGAAGTTTAGGTCCTGCAAGAGTAGCTCCACTGGGAGGGGACTTGCAGAAGGGAGAAGTAAGCTCCATATAGAAACGCACGTAACACAAGCAGTACACTGTTAGGAGTACAACGCTCCCCACCCCCACGGAAAGTAACCCTAATAAATGAGCATACCCCAAATTTATGGGCAAATTTGGTAACATCTCTCCCGGGCAGCAAGATTGGCGGGGGGCAGCGTGCGAGCGTGATTTGTTCTGCCACTGTCACTGTGCGCACGTGGGCTGTGCACATAAGAACGGCCGCATTGGGCCAGACCGAACAGTCCGTCTAGCCCAGTCTCTTGTCTTCCAACAGCGGCCAATGCCAGGAGCTGCAGAAGTTGTCATCAAGCTATGCCGTCAGCCATGCCCAGCCCCTGGCAAACATCCATCCCCGCCTCCCAGCTGTGAGCAAAGCTGACTTCATTGCTAGGAGATGGGTCAGATCCATCCTGGTGTAAATAGGCATCACAGCTGCAAAAGGACACGGTCTCTGCCAGCCAGGAGGGAAGCCCCAGGGATGTGACATTGGCCCTGTTCTTTTAAAACTTTTCACCTGGAGCATCCCTCCTCAGCTCTCAGGGCACCCTGCAAACACCAGGGAGGACACAAGCTTCCTGTCCTGTACCAGGAGCCATATTCCAAACGAAGCTGTGATTATCACATGGTGTATTTAGTGCAGGGTCTAAAGATCAGGGCCACCCACGCTAGGGGCTGCTCAGACCCAGCATTCTGGGCTCATCCACCCATGCAGCCACTCAGGGGCAGCTATTCCTGACTAACCGTAAGTATGGACAAGCTGCAAGAGATGGTCCCTGCCCTGAAGCATTCACAGCCTGAATAGACAAGGTCCCCAGAGAAAGGATTGTTCTCCCCATCATATGGGTGGGGAACCGTCAGCTGTCGCTAGGGCTATGTCTACACTTGCACTTTTAAGTCGACTTTAACTAAGTCGACTTAACTAAGTCGACTTTAAGTCAACTTAGTTAAGTCAACTTAGTGTGTCTACACTTACAATTAAAGTCGACTTAAAGGGGAACTTACGAAGTCGACCTAGAGCGTCCACACTGGATGCTCTAGGTCGACTTTGTGGGGCTAGGGGGACCTTGGGAAGGTCCACAGTGGCGGGGGGGAGCACCCCCTGTTTACAATGGGGCAAAGGGGGACAGGGACCCTGGCAGGGCAGAGCCTTGTGTGTGACACTGTCTGGATTTAAGGAAGCATTTATGATATTATTTTCTATGGATATCTCATAAATGCTATAATCCATAGGAACTATGTCATGTTTGGTATCAATAGAAAGGTAGTAATTTTCTGGGAATGATTATATAGTTTATGTCTAGGAATTCTATTTTGATTAGAAGTTAAGAATAGAATGGTCCCAGGGAGTATCCTGATAAGCCATTGAGAACATAAAGAATACAACCATTGTATCCTTAATGGCTCATCAGTTTACTCCCTGGGACCATATCACCTGGCAAATTCCTAAACATTAAGGAGACAATGGTTGTTCACACCCTCCCGTCTAAGACATTCCTCCAGAATGACTCAAGTTAAAGTATGGATATAACATCAAATTCTTAACATCTAATCAAAATAGAATTCCTAGACATAAACTATATAATCATTCCCAGCAAATTACTACCTTTCTATTGATACCAAACATGACATAGTTCCTATGGATTATAGCATTTATGAGATATCCATAGAAAATAATATCATAAATGCTTCCCTAAATCCAGACAGTGTCACACCGTGCCCACATGCCCTGCCCTTTGAGGGGCATGCCAGGCTCCCCCTGTGCCCCGCCCCCAGTAGGGAGGGCATTGGTGTAGTCCTGGGGTAGCCCTAAGTCGACTTAGGGCTACTCCAGGGCTACACTGGCTTAATTCGACTTTAGAAAGTCGAATTAAGCCTTAGGTCAAGTAGAAAGGTGGTTTAATAAAGTCGACTTAATTTTCATTAAGTCGACTTTATTTTCCTTAAGTCGACTTAAGCAAAATGTAGTGTAGACGCAGGGCACATTAAGTCGACTTAAGCCAAGCTTAAGTCGACTTAATTTACCAGTGTAGGCGCAGCCTAGGAGCCCGGTGTGTGGCTGTAGTTTTCACTCAGACCTCAAGGAGGCGTGGCTGTACCACAAAAGCCCCACCCTGTGTGGGACAGTGTGTCACTCCCCTGGACTTCTGTCATTTCACCAGTGGTGTTTATGCAAATTACTTAAAGAACTCATTGAACAACAGTAATTAACCCTTGGGACTACTCACCAGGAGATGTGGGGAAATCTCTGCCACCGACCCATTTTCAATCAAGACTGGGGTTTTTCTAAACACTTCGCACTCAGGATTGTTGGGAGCTGGTCTCTGGCCTGTACTGTATGGGGTTGGGGGATAGGGGGGCATGTCACACATAGATGAGCACAATGGTCCTGTCTGGCCTCAGCCTCTGTGAAAAGGGCAGCAGGGATGTAAGGCCGGGAAAGGACAACTCATGGGTGGTAAGTGGAGGATGGCTGTCATGGTCGGATGTCAGAAGGTATCATGGTGGCAGACATGGGGTATCCAGGGGTCTCCTGGCTGGGTAATGGGGAGTAAGATACTGAGATTGGGAGCTGCTGGCTGGGAAGGGAGCTGGAAGCTGTCTGGGGGAACTGGCTGGGATCTGTCTGGGGTCTTTGTGGAGCAAAACAGCTTCCCCACCCAGGCACAAGACTCTAGCAGAGCCCTGTGCAGGCTGACAACACTCCAGAGATGTCAGTGACACCTGAGAAGGGGAAGACGCAGCTGCCTTGATTGAAATCCTACAGTTTCATTTCCCTGAACCACAACTGAGTTCCCTTTTATTCTCAGCACCAGTCCCTAGCTTCCCCAGTGCAGAGTCCTTTCTGCACTCATAGACAGCTCTTCCCCAGGGGAAGCTACCATTTCAGGCATAGATGCAACCCATCCACCACCTGGCCTTCCCCCAAATCAATCTTCCGCATCAAGGCCGTACTAAAAAGCCTGGACTCAGGGAGTTCTGCCAAATAACGTACAGCTGCCTGGCCCCAGGACATGTCCACACTAGACCTTTAGCCCCTGGCTGGGCCATGTTCTTCCCTCTAACTCCTTCCTGTTCAGATACAAGGCATCCTCAGTGGTGCGTAGCTTATTGCAGAGGTCCAGGTGGCTAACATAAGTCACATCGGCATCTTGGCACACCTCGGCCAGGAGAGTCCCACGTGGCAGGGGCGTGATGCAACACCCAAAGTCCCTTTGTCCCCCATGGCCATCCCCACATTCTCATGCTTCCACCCAGCTGGTTTGCCTATGCCCAGATTTGCCATCCCCAGGGAACCAAAACCTCAGGAGCCAGTGGGAGCCAGGAATCCTGACTTTGTGATGCCTGGAACTGGCAACGATGCAAGAGATTTGTAAGTGCCTCCGATTTTGGGCACCCAACTTGAACCCCCTCCCAGGGGACTGATTTGCAGAGGCCAGAGGACTTGGTATTCACTGAAAACCAGGCCCCTTTGAAGCATCTCAGGTTGGGAAGTCTGCCATGCTGGAAAATCTCGGCCTGTAACAACAAAAATGACAGTGAAGATCCTGCTACATTGATGGAGTGAGGGACAGACAGAGGCCGGGGGAGGAAGAATTAAGATATGGAGGGGAGGAATGATGAGGTAGCCAAGTCTGAGATCGGAGAACTCAGCAGAACAGAGAGCCATAACCGGTCTGGAGCAGGAACCATCTCTTTGCGCTGTGTTTGTACAGCACCTAGCACTGCAGATATAAGACTGGGCTCCAAAGTGCTACTACAGCACAGAGAATAAATCTTAACGAAAGCAACCACAGAACCTTCCCTGAAGTCAAAATTTCCCCTGCAAAGGAGCGTGCCAGCCAGTTCCCTCAGTGACGGCTGACCTGATCCCAGACGGAGCAGGTGAAACGACTCCTGACAGATAAACACAGTCAACCATGTGCCGACACAGGAAGCACACCTTGGCAGCACAGCCCCTGTCACGTCGCAGGCTTCCCCTCTGGAGACAGCCAATGCTCTCCTGTGGGGAGACCCTATAGAAAAATCAGGCAGGATTAGCTCTGCTGGTGAGCCAGGTCCCACTTGTCTGTTTGTCTCCATCTGTCACCAATTGAAGGGCAAGCGCAGTTTTTTTTTGCTCTGTTCGTACTGCACCCAGCACAGGGGGGCCCTGATCTATGATTCAGGCTCTCCCGCCCTAGAGAATAGAAATACAATATTGTAGGCTAGGAATGAACTTTTCTGGACAAAGACACAGTGCTTACACGCTGAAGCTTTCATTCCACTGCAAGGGTTCTGGTAATTAGCATCAATCAATATATAACCATTTAAAACAAGTGCAGGAGAGGGCACTCCTTGCCTCAGTTTCCCTCCAGGAATATTCCACTCATGCACAGAAGTCTTTAAAACAATACTCCCCTCCTTTCGGCATCTCTCCAGTCCCAAAGGAGAACCTTTTACCCCAACTCCCCAAGTTCCATGTGGTGGAGCAGCAGCTTGCGTTACAACACATCCACTGCTGATCCACTCACTCTGTGCAGCTCCGGCGCTGGTTTGCAGGGTGTGAAACCAGCACTACCCAGCTGGGCTCATTTTAGTAAAATCTTTCCCACCTATCTGTGCCTCAGTTTCCCTTCCTACCGTTGGTTTATTTTGACATGATCTCTTGCGGGCATGGACTGTCTCTTATATACAGCACCTAGCACAATGGGATTCTGTTCTCAGTTGAGGCCTCTGCATTGCTGTGGAAGTAATTAATTAGGACAACGAGCTTTAGGGACATTCATCATTGAATGAATCAAAAAACAGCATGAACAATGTGTGTAGCCCGCTGCTGGGGTCGTTCTCCATGATTATTAAAGTTGGTTCATTTTAATTGGCCCCCACAAAGTACAGAAATGCTCAGCATTATCCCTGTCCATCCATACAGGCCTCTGAGCCCAGGGCTGCTTTCCCAAGATTTCAGGCTGGAGGATCCCTCTCATTGTGCATCCCATCAGCGATTCTGCCCCAGAGCCAGGTGGTCTAATGAGGTATGACAAATGTAGGGAGGCGTGTAGATCCAGCTCGTGCTCTTGAAGAGGTGGTTCTAATCCCGAGGTTGGACGCTGGCTTCTCATCAACTCTCTGCTCATGTCTGTTTCTACAAGGTTTCCCTCAGCTGCTTCCTGCTCCCCAGTCTCAGGTGCTGGTTCCCTCCGGACCTGGCCTCTGGGTGGGGATGTCCTTGCAGTGCTAGACACGAGAACCAGGGGGGTTCTGAGATACAAGGGGCTGTCACTGTCCCCTGTCCCTACAACCTCATCAACAGAGAGAAGGGGGAGAACTCCCTGGCTCCTCCCCAGACATCTGTAGGCAGGAAGCCACAGCGGTGAGGCTCCCAGATGGGCCAGGAGACCATGTTTCCTCTAGAACCCACAGGACAGATCTCAGAGAGAGTGACAGCTCCCCTCAGCCTTCCATTTCTGGGCTGGGGGAAGTGGATTGCCTAGGCATGGCTGTCCAGTTAGTTGAGCTCCAGGCCTCCCAGAGCAATGAACCCCTTAGCTTATCTCTTGCGGCGGATGGAATTTTGGAGAGAGGAAAGAAAAAGGAAGCATTAGGGGAAAAAGGATCTAGGGGACAAGAACGATCAAGAACAGGAGGGGAGTGTGGGTTGAGGTGGGGAGAGAGAAATGCAACCTTTGCATCTGCGCTTGCAGAATCCCAGATCAGCAGGTGCCGCACTTTAGCGGGCACCATTGGAGAACATGCTGCCTCCTTGGTACAGATTTTCCTTTGCGCCTTCTCCCTGCAGCCCTGAGATAGAGAGCAGGTGTCACCCCCGTAGTCATCAGACCAGTGGGGTGAGAGAGGGGATGCAGTGCTCTCTCGTCCTTCCTTGTTAAGCACACTGACAGGCCCTTCACCAGGTCCATGACCGAGAACGGGCCTCAGTTCCACACGTGCGGGGGAACACCCGGCTTGCAGGGCCAGCCCCACATATAAGGGGAACTAGGCAGTCACCTAGGGCACCAGGCTTTAAGGGGCAATGGAAGTGAATTTTTTTCTCTACTTAAAAATATATATTAATATGTTATCTCTTATAAATAAAAGTATTGCCCTCTGATGGGGGCGCCAAAATCATAGCTTGCCTTGGGCACCAAAAACCCTTGGGCCGGCCCTGCTGGCATGTGGACAAAGAGCAGATCACGGGGCCCTTTACAGCATGGAGCAGGAGAGCCAAGAGAGAAGGACCTGGGCTGCACACACACAGCGACACCAGCACTAAACCTCAGAACTTCTCAGCTCCTACAGCTGTCAGCTCGGCATCACTGCGAAAGCAGGCGCTGACCTGCTGGTGACAGGCAATGTTGGTGTCGGTTAGTAGCAAAGCCCCAAAGCTGCTGGTTCTCCTCACGTGCAGAGTTCACACCTCGGAGAACGAGGCGTTCCACTGGGTTCACACCTGGCTGGGAGCGGTTTCGCTTCCCCCTCTAATTGAAGCTTCTGCTTACCCTAAAGGCCTATCTACAGCCCAGTTAGGCGGGCAGGAAGTGAATTTACAGTGCAGCAGCTTTCTGCACTTTCCCCAGCCATGCCCACAAGCCCCAACAACAGCTACACTCAGGAAAGATACAGTGCTGGGATCTCCCAAAGGGGCTTGCTGGGGCACAGTTAAGTATGGTAAGGGGAGACTTACCATATTGCTATATTTCCTTCCTTAGCTTTCAAAGTCTTAAATTTCTTATACCTTAACTCTTTCTGTCCTGGATTTCACTGCCCACTGTCTCCTGCAGCCTTCCACACTCTGTGTTCATGAACCCTTTGGAGAGTCTGTGGACAGTTGGCATTTTTGATTCTCTGGCTTTTTGTACTCAAGTCCTTTCTTCCAGATTGCACGGCTGAAAGCTCACACACAGAGCTGGCTCTGCCCACTGTTTATTTGTAACTTCCATCCTCTACTTTGCTGGGAACACAGACACCTTTATATCCCTGGCAAAGGGAACCTCCATCTCCGACCCCCAGTGTATATATGGCTGTTTTTACTGCCATAGCACAAGACTGTGTAGACCTGGGCTCTCAGATTCGTGGTTGCAGGGTCTTTTTTTCCCCATGTAGGTGTGCCCCAGGTGAATCCAAGAACTTGAGATTCCAAAAGGGGCTGGGTATTTTTCTGGGTACCATGAATATCCAGAGTGATTATCATGAATTCTGGAAGGGATCGGAGACCGCTGCCTTCAGAGTTTAATTTAAACCAATCTCTTACTCATGGAGCCTAGAATGTGACCTACAGGTGGGAGCAGATTATCCACTTCTGCAACTGCAGCGCTCTCACACCATCCTCTGAACCAGCCAATGGTGGCTGTGCGCTCCTGGGCTATAAAGATCTGGGTCTGAGCCACTTGGGCAGGTCCTATGTTCTTCCAGCTGGCGTCGGAGGGCATGGGTTGGTCTTGAACTTTCCTGATTGTTTTGGACTGTCCTTCCCCTGCTTGCTGGGCCGTTTCAGAGGCAGACATGTCTGTTAGCCTCCAGGGCATCCTGTGGTATTTTTTCTGTGGGTCTTTGTTCTTCTGCTGTACGATAAAAAGGAAAGAGTGAACTTCCCTGCCTAAAGTGTGCCACGAAAATATGATGGGTCACATCTCTCCTGAACAGCCCTCGCTGCACGGAGAGCTCTCGGGCGCCTGGGCCTGGAACAGTGGCTGTGGGGCTCAACGTCAGCCTCACTGCTCTGCTGCACGCACTATGTGCACCCTGGAGCAGGGGGCAGCATGCAGCCCTTGCCCCCGCCCCACAGCCAGGGCTGGAGCTAGGCAAAGCCCCCCAATCTCACTGCTCACTCAGGGGGTAGGAGTGGGTAATCTACAACCCCATGTAGTCAGCTCCCTTCCCTGCCGTGGGACCTAGGGGACCCTCCGTTTTGAGCGAGGGGGAGCTGGGGAAGGAGGGTTGGTGACAAGAGGGCCCGAGGGAGTCACAGGAGCAGGCTGGAGGGGAGACTGAGGAGTGGTTTGGGGACCAAAGGGGAAGCTGGGGTTGGGATGGGACCAGCAGGAGGCCTGAGTGGGCAGTTAGGGGGCAGGGTGGGAGACTGGGGAGGGAGGAGTGTGTGGGTATTCAGGAGGTGGTTGAAGGGAAGGTGGAGACTGGGGGGTGGAAGGACTGGAGGTTAGGGGGCTGAGCCAGGGGGTGCCTGAAGGGAGCCAGGCTGGCCCAGGTGACTGAAGCAAGCAGGGAATGGAGGATGCAGAGGACAAGGGGTGTGTGGGAGCCTCCCCCAGAATGAAATGCAGTTGCTGATTCTTCCCCACCCTCCAACACAGGGGCCGTATATCCCATGGCCCAGCCACCAATCTGCCCCACCTGCTATTAACCCCTAGGCAGGAGGCTTATGGGTGGGGTGAAATGAAATGAGCTGTTGGGTCTCAGCACAGCTAACACCAGTCCCAAGAGGTGGCTGCTTTTCCAAGGAAGGTGGGAATCCAGACAATGAAAGCCAAGGCCAGCCCTGTGCTCAAATGGGCAACCTTGCTGGCCCTGCTCAGAAGTGCCAGGGGATGGGGCAGCCCCTGGCCTATGCTGAGGGATCCCTGAAGATGGCTCTAAATGGTGCCACTGTTGCAGTGACGTCCCAAAGTTTCAGGGAGCTGGGATTGGACATTCCTTTCCCCAGCTCCCATCTGGTCTCCCAGGCAGTGCCCTGCCCCAAGCGTCCATGATTCTAAAGCTTGCGCCTGTCACGGTTTTCACATCCCTCTTAACCCTGCTGGCCTCTTTATCACACCCAGGGCTTTGTGCTGGCCTTGCCATCTGTCTGCCAAAACAGCCTCCCTGGATTTGTCTTTCTGCCCTCTGCTAAACAGAAGTGCTCATCCATGTGTCATATGTCCTGTACTGCTATCAAGCTACTGGGAATTCTACCACAGCCAAGCGTCAGTGGCTACAATTTTGGGAGCAGGAAGGTCTGAATTCTGTGCTTCCTATCACTACAGAGCTTCAAGTGACCACAGCCTGCAGCTAACTGCAAAGGCTGACCCAGCCACAGGACCAGGAGCTGGAATCTCTCCCTGTGTACCCAGCTGTGGGAGAAGGAGCTAGGTTCTGCTCTGGCTCATTGATCTTGCAAAGGCTTGTTAACTAAGCCCCTGCCCCTGCCCTGGCTCCCTGCCACGTCTGTCCAGCCTGGCCCCTTGCCAGACTGCAGCTTTGCAGGTGAGCTGGCGCGGAGAGCACAACCTATGTGTGCAGAGCTGTATTTGCTCGTTTGCAGGCAACCACACGCATCCTCCCACCCGCTCCTGCGAGCCCCAGGTGGCGGAACAGGAGCGAGGCAACCTCGGCCGTGCAGTGCCAGGTGGGGAGTCCGAGGTGGGCTGTCCCCAGGGCTCCACGACACACTTACCTCGAGGTGGGTGAGCTCCGCTGAGCTATTCTAGGCCAGCTGAGCTGGCGCCTGGACAGGCTACCTTTGGTTTGCGCTGCTCGGCCTTTTGCTTTGCTCAGCTGGAAGCTGCCTGTGCATAGCTGGGTCAGGTCTGTCCCCCCTCAATTACCACTTCAGCCTCACAGTGTGATGCGGTGCCCATCAGCCTCCACAGGGCTGCGCTGCTTGGTATCTGGAGGGGAGCATGGTGGGCATGACCCAGAAGCGGGCACTCCCTTTCTGATTCTGTTAGTCCTGGATGCAAGGCCCAGGATGGGGGGAAAGGGAGGGGTGGGTGGACTGGTCTGGTCTGGTCTTACCTCATTCCCTGAAATGCAGCTACCTCTGGGGTGTAGTTAACAGCAGCTCCACACAGCAGCGACACAGGATCCCAGCTGAAAGCATAGACGGAAAAAGTGGAACGGAGCTGGGAGTTTGCCAGGAAGGCAGGATTCACTCTCTAACCACAGAACACAGACATCAGCCACAGGCGGATTTTGGAACTTCCCTCCCAGAGGGCAGCTCCATCGGATCCAGGCCCCACCCTGACGCCGCCCCATGCACCACCCCCACCATGCCCCCAGCCATGCCCCTTCACCCTCAGCACTTCCTGCACCCCCCCACTCAACACTTACACTTAAAACTGTGATAGACAGTATGTACTTCTGTTCTTTCTTCACCACTACCACCCTCACCGCTCATTGATTCAGCCCCTTCTTTCCAGGGAATGGATATGGGGAGCTTAATTTACATTGTCTTTGTTATGCACTTCTCCACTGCCTACGGGAAGGAAAACAGCTCTATTTGTCTGTCCGCATGTGAACTATGTGAAATACATGGGGACAATGTATACCCACCCAATCACTGATATACTACTCAGTTTCTATTGAGACCGTAAATCCCAATTAGTTCTGAACAGAAATAAATGCTGTAAACCAGATTCATTCCCTGCAACTTTTTATATTATATCTATATTATACCACAAGTATCTACCAGTTTACACCAATTCAAAATATTTGTTTGGATCACATCCTATCCTATATAAACATTTAGGGGCATATACACAGTGACAAAGCTGCCTACTTGACAAGGGGAGAACTCGGAGGCATTATATCAAAGGAATAACAACTCCTCAGAAAGGAAAAACCAGGTCCTAGAAAAGTGCAACCCTGGATTTAGTAAAAAACCCATTCACAGTATTTGTAACAGCCTATGTAGACCTAACTGGTAACCTGAAACTTCCTAAGTTGGTTTGGGCTGTCTGTGAGGATATTTATCACCTAATTTAGCATTATGGGCTGCTATTGGTCTGTGTCTATTGGTGTCAAAGGGTGCATCTACACTTGTAAATTAAGTCGACGTAAGCTTGGATTAACAAGTGTAGACATAGCCCGAGAGAGCAAGGAAAGATGCTTTTGCAGGCTGTGCCTAATGCTTTCCCAGGAGGCAGGGAAAGATTTTGAAGGGGCTATGGGAAAGATTTTGGGGAGGCATAGCCCCCCCCGCCTACAATAAAATCCACCCATGACGTCAGTGCCTCTCATTCCTGCCCCTCCTGTTGTACCAAGGGATCTGGTTCAGAGCTGCTGGGGTTCTGGGGAGATGCATTTTGCTGGGTTGGTCTCTCTAGAAGTGGCAGATTCCAGTTTGTGGGACATGGGGAGCATGGTACTCAGAAAGCTGATAGCAGCAGCTGGAACTCCTGTTCCAGAACCACTTGGGTTACAACGGAACCAGGGCACAGAGCAAAGAGTTGGGCTGTGGCCATGGCATAGACATGGGCATGGGGCTGACTCTTCAATACTGCAGTTCTGTGCCCGGGGCAGGTATGAAGTGGGGGTGAAGGGAGCCACTTCCAGGCTTGCTTTCATGGTACTGAGGCCGCTCTGCCTTCTGCTGTGCTCCCCAGAGTCCCCGAGAGGGCAGAAAACAGGCAGAGTGTGAGCGCACTGCAACCACGCCCTGCTCACCCCAGGGTGGGCTTGGGGAGCAAGTGTTAGAGCTTTATCCCCTCAAGGGGGAAGGGTGCCTAAACAAATACCTGGTCCTTTTAAATGCGGATGTTGGGAAGCTCCCACAGCCCCTAGGCAAAGACCACCACTAACAATGATTTTTGTCTATTTACCGTGCACGTGACATTTATTAAGGCACCATGATTACAGTCACACAGGTTAAGGCAGTGATTAGCAGTACAATAAACATCCAATATCCACAAACTCTCTAAACTGCAATGCTGCTTATTGCATGAATGCAGATTCAGGGTTTTGCATCAGGATGGCTTTAAACACATGGCATGGAGAGAATAACAGAGCCCAATATACACATAATCCAATGCACTCAAGAACACAAGCTCATATGTAAAACACAATCACACAGGACTCTTTGTGCTGTTGTATAGGGGTCTCATTCACACCCGCTGGGTCACAGGGTTCACCTGTGTACTGGGGTACACAGGATTTAGTCCCAGTCCTGGTCAGCGGTTATCCCCCATTCACACTTTCCTCCCCCTGCAGCAGAGTTAGAGCAGCACGGACACCAAGCACAGAGGGTGCCTGTTTATGCACTCACACAGGAAGGGGATCCAGTGGGACACGAGGTTCACCTCTCCACCCTTACTTTCAAAGCCTTTGGGGGGCTTTGGTGCGGCTGTGAATCAGGGTATAGTCTCAGTCCTGGCCACCAGCTTATAATTTCATCACACACACTCTCTAACACAACATTATAATTGATAGAATAAGAGCATCTATAAGCACACGCACAGAGAAGCAGAAATGCTAGCACAATTATACCCAAAGCAAAATGCTATACCTTCCCCAGTTCCTACATCAATTCCAAACTCAAGGCTGATGCAGTTTTTGTTCCTTTACTTAAGAGTCTCAGCATAAAGCTGGGAAAACCTTAAAACTTTTTGTATTAATTTTTCATTTAAGAGCCAGTCACTACCCTGGACTCTTGTCACTTTAATTTACCTTTATCAGATCGCTGGGCTGATGTTCCCGATAGCTGGCCAGGCCTTCGAGGTTCCTTTTCACCTGGCCCGTTCACGTCCTGCTGGGCCCGGTGGGGAGTGCTGTGGGGTGATCAGTCCCAGAGCCCCTTCGCCTCAGAGTAAACTGAGACAAATAACTCAGAATTCCCTCCCCCAACAAGCCTCCTTTTATGGCCCAAAAGATCGCAGTGACGTGGTGTGTTTTTCACTTTTGGGGTCCAGCTGTTTTTTTCTGATTATTTGGAGATGGTCAGAGGGCCTCTCTGACCCCCCTCCTCTCTCTGCGGTTATCTAGCCAGAGGGCTGGGGGTCTGTTAACCTCCCACTCCTCTCTGCAGCTAGTTTATCACACCTCTGTACTGGTCAGTCGGCCTTATCTAATGTAACAGTTTTATGGCCTCTCCCATCTTCATGCTTTTGACTCTTTTGTTTTTCAAACTGCTGATCTTGTGGCCCTGTGGCCTAGGCTTTTGGACACCTTTAAGCCTGAATGTTATACATTACACCTGAACATCACCTGACAGCAAGGAGACACACACGTTGTGCTCTGGCCATACCCCCAACCTGTCCCTTACAGCATGGCTGGAAGCAGGGTGGGTACAGCACTTTTACCCTGGCTAGCTGGGAAGACCCCCGGGCAGGGGGAACTCTCCGGGCTCACAGCAGACTAAATGAGTCTGAGTTTAACTGAGAATCAGGGCCGGTCCAGGCTGGGGCCTTAGCAAAATCATCCCGTGCTCATGCAATGATGCAATGACAGAGGTGCCTAGAGTAATGCCGGTCCCCAGGGCTGACCTGTGCCCAGGATGCTACCTGGCATGTGGTGAAGTAGCAAAGAGAATGAGGGGCATTGGGAACTCCAAAGCAAAGCCTGTCACCATGACCATGCCCATCACCAGCAGTATTGAAGAGAGCTGTGTGCACCACTGCCCTCTGCAGGCTGGAATCCCAACCGCTCACGTGTGTGTCATAGGCACCATACTGCAACAAGTTAGTGGAGATTCCCTTGATAACGCCACACTCCCTGAAGAATAAAGGAGCTTTGGAGGGAAAGAATGGAGTACTCCCAATTTATGCTTCTCTATCGTCCTTCAGGGAGCAGGCCTTCAGCCCCATCCATTTCCCAACGCGATTAATTGCACCTGAGCAGCAGCCCAGTGGTAGGCATGCCTCCCACCACTTCCCTCTCACTTGGACCTCAGTTTCTTCCCCTTCCTGCTGGATCACGGCAATGCTTTCTCTTGCACACTCACACGTATGTTTGCATGGTCAGACGCACCCATGCACTAGCCCCCTACCCCACCTGCTCGCTGTCAGGTACAGAATCCGGCCTTTGCACCCACAGTTATTTTATGCCGCGCCCCCTTCTGCTCACACAGTGCAGCTGGGCAATGGCTGGCAAGTTTGCAGCAACTTCATTTCAACAGCAGAGAGAGGGCTGGGGGTGGGGGGCGTTCCTCGCAGTCCTCTCTCTCTCTCTGCCTTCCCAGCAGGGATCCGAGGGGCCAGTGCATCATTTCTCTTCCATTCTCCCTGCCTCAATCTGCTCTCTGTGTCCCCCACCCCCACGCACACATGGCTCTTTCGGCAGCAGAAGCGCTTGAGATTGACACTGCTTGCGTGGGATCTCCCCTCCCCATGGCTGCTGCTCAGCGCCCACGTCCAGTGCCAGATCCCCGTGCTGGGGCTTTGCTTGTTGCTGGTTAATCCTCTTACAAAACATGCAGGACACAGGCTCAGGGTGTGGCCCACACCACTGAACTCCCATCTCCCTCCCAGCATCACGACTGCAGCCCTGCTCGAGAGGAAGGATGACCCCGTGGTTGGGGTGGGTCTGGCCTGGGTCTTAAGAGACTCAGGTTCATTGCTGCAGAGAGTGTGAGATTGGGCAAAATCATCAAGGCCCTGATCCTGCAAAGTATTTCGATGCCTAATTCCCCTTGACACCAATGGAGTTGGTGCCTCAGTTTCCCCAACTATACAATGAGGATGAGCACACCACCCACTCTTGCAGAGGGACTGTGGTGATGAACACATGAAAGACTCTCAGATGCTCAGATGAGACAGTGGCCACACAGGTGCCTTAGCTATCCCGACCCATCCTAGCAGATTTAATTCCTTCCTCCAGACACAGGGGCACCTGGCCTCCTGGGCATACCAAGCCAGAGCAGACCACTAGCCCGTGCAGCCGGGTAATCTGAGGAGAGCCAGCAGTGGGGTGGTTTAATACTAGGATCCAGTTTTTCTGGGCCGTCTGCAGATCTGGCGCTTAGTGGGGATCTGGTCACATGCATATGTTAATGACTGCTACAGAGTCCATCAGGTCACGTCTTAGCAGGGCTATAATCTCCTGCTGCTGTGCTTAGAACTGTCTGTCACACGCTGCCCACGGCCAGGCGTCTTTACCCGCCCTATGAAGCGTGACTGGGAATTCAGTATTGAGGCTGCTGGACACAGATGGACTGTGGTTCTCTGGCCTCCAGCTTGTTTAACGCAACCGCGCAGCCTAAATCCCGCCCCGCAGTTCAGCCGCCATGGAACCAATTGTATCGTCTCGGACTCTTGGCCATCCGCCGTTGGCTGGGGTGGGCGAGGGCCAGCAAAGCCGGTCCCTGGACATTGGTTCTCTTTTTGCTCCTCCAAGATGAATTTACTTCCCACAGTGGCCGAGGACAAACTCCCCCGGCTTAGGGGCCGGTTCACGCACGGCCTCAGTCGCTTGTTCCGCCAGATCACCAATGCCCTGTGGCTCAGTCACAGACGGCACAGAACCGACTTTCGCATCGAGACAGGCAGAGACAGCAGGGCCTAGCAGTTAGAGTGCCCCTCCCCCTCTGCCTTCTATTCCTGACTCCCTGGCTCTGTCACTCCCTCACCCTGGGGAGGCTGGTCACATTCCTACTCTGCAGGGAAAAGCGACCCGTGTAAGTCATTGGTGAGGGTGAATTAGAAGTACCCCTCTGGGCCGGATCCACAGAGGATATGTCTATTTCAACCCCCAGCTGCAGAGCCGGTGACCCTACTAAAAATCACCACCCACCTCCTATACGTCCACCATGGTTACAGGGCCACCCTGCCACGCTCAGCCTGGCATCCCCATAGGCTGCAGCCCTGCAAATCTCCAGCCTAGGATCCGCTGTAGCTCTCCCACTAGGACAACACTGTCCCCACCACCTGCCATAGCCCCCAGATCCTCCAACCACACGTGCAACACACTAAGCCCTCCCCAAGGAAGGACACCCCCACCCCACCTCCAGTAACACCCCTCGTTCCTGTTCTGCAAGCAACCCCTCTGCCATCCAGTCCTTGCTTGCTGGCCCAAACACACAACCAGCCCTGAGGGAGGCAAATGTCCTTGTTCAGAGAGGACGGTGCATCCTGCCCTGAATGGGGAGGAGAAGGTGAAGCCATCCTGCTGACTGGAAGGATCAGGCCCCAGCCTTGCTGTCCAGCTCAGGAGCAACAGGGGCAAAGGCACAAATAAAAATAAACATCCATTGGTCTAAGGCCAAGCCAACCATGGAGCTAGCGTCTGCGTGCCTGCATGTGTCCAGCCTTGCGCGGTCACTGGAGAGCCGGGCACAGCCAGCCCAGCCCCCGGGCTGAGGACGCTGTTTGTCCCAGTTTCCAGGTAACTGTCCCTCGCTCAAGGCACCCACTGTAGGGTTCCAACTCCCAGAAGAGCCATGTCTGCTCCTTCTTGATGGGGGGTTTTCCGGCTGCACACCTGTCTGGATCACACTCCTTTCCCCAACCAACCCATCTGCCAAAACAGGCCCCTGGCCTCCCCATGTGCTCAGTGCCTTCTCCCAGGGCTACAGTCGGTTACCTGCAGTTGTCAGTCTCCACACTGCCCCTTCTGGGCAGGCATGTTTATTCGTAAGATGAAAGTGTTCGAGAGAAAGTAGAAGAAAACAATCAAATAACCAAGACTATGCTCAAAAGCTTGCCCTCCCACACCCCACCCGAACCTCACTTTGGTAGGTCCAGTCCTTCAAAGCCACCGCTGGGTTTTCCCTGTGCTTACAAGTTCGTCTGTCTTCCATCCAGAACCAGAACAGAGATCAGGGAGATCAGCTTTCATGTCACAGGCTTTCAGCAGACACAGCATCCCTTCCGAAGGCTGGGTTTTGAATAACTGGAGCTGGAGAATTCACATTAACCTCTCTCTTGGGGTCCCCCAAGAAATCCATTTCACATTTCTTGTCCTAAAGGCCATACGTGTCTGGCACATTTGCAGCATGGTCTTGTGACCTCCAAGGTCCCACAGTTGTCCTACCTCCCCTCTTGAGAGGTTACATACTATCATGGAACAGAATAACACACACATTTTCTTCAGGATCACCTAAGGACATTGCAGGACAGCACCATCTCTGCTGCACTCTTCTCTCTACTTTGAAACAGAGCAGACAGAAATAATCATGTTTTGATTATGTGTATGTGTCTATTGCCCAGGAATTTCAAACCACTTCAGTTGAGATGGAAAAGCCCTCCCTTGGGGACAGGGATGGCTCATTAAAAGGATGCAAAGACAAGGAGTGAGTTAGCAGGAACAGAACCCAGGAGTTCTGGTCTCCAGTCGCCTACCGTTGTAACGATTAGCTAACACTTCCCTTGTTAACTGGGAATACAACTCAGAGACTCCTCATCCTCCCGCCAGTGGAGCACATTCCATCCCACAGGTGGAGAAAGAGCCCAGGAGTCCTGACTCCCATTTCTCCCCCCACTAAACCACATTCCCTCCTACAAGTGGGGCTAGAACCCAGGAGTCCTGATTTCCAGCCGCCTGCTCTGATGACTGGACACAGCTCTGTCCCATTAGCGCTAAAGTCGTCTCTCCACCCGCCAAGGGGCAGATTTGAAGTTCTTTGAATGTATCCTATCCATTTGGTATTTGCCCATCAGGGGTTAGACTTCCAGCAACGCTGGACTTGATCCCACATCAGTGACTGTCCCTGGGGAATGGCAACATGAGAAAAGTTCAACGCCCACTTGACAGGCAAACACTGCTGAAGTGTTCCCAGGGTCTAATCATGAGGGATGGATTTAGCGCCCCGTGTGATTTATGAAGAGGGAAGTAAAAAAAGGGATGTTTGCATGGACAATGTGACATGTTCTGTTCTCACAATGTACCTAGTTCAAGGCAGCCAGAGAACTCAGGGAAACACCAACATTTTGGGGTGTGCTATTTCCCTGAATCTACTGAGTGTCCCTGCCAAATGGCTTGTTTACACAAGGGGAAGTTATTCCAGATTAAGGTAGAGTGTGAATCTGAAGCGCTATCGCTATTCCTGTATAAATACAAGAGCGCCTCACTCCCCGTTAGCTTAATCCACTTCCAAAGCCCTCTTACTCTGGAACAGGAATGTCTACAGGGGACTATTCTGCAGTAGCTATTCCAGTTAATTTCCCCATGTGGAAAAATCCTAATTTCTACACTAAGGCTCTGGCAATGTTCAGGCCCCTTAAAGTGGGTTTAACTATGATTTACACTTAGGCCATGTACACACTACAGGAATAATCGCGCAACAAGCCCATTGCGCTTTAAAAGTCACATGGTTTTTGTAGCGCAGGATCGCATCCACACTGAGCCGCTTGTGACGGAACAGAGCCCCCCCCCCCCCCTGCAATTCGCAATTTCACAATAAACCCAACTGAATTGTGGGAACCTATCCCACAGTTCCATTCATCCTGATCTGGCGCTAAGAATCCTGGGTAGAAGGAGAGTAGCGCTGAGCACCATGGGTAAAGTCTTGGTTTCCCATGGTGCATTCTGTTCCCCTTGCGTCACGAGAGTTGCTACTAGCAACTCGCGCCCATTTTCAACAGTAGCGCATTGCTTCCCGGAACTCCTTTTGGCAGCAACATGGATCCAGCTCTGATCTCGACTGTCGCCTTCAGCATAATGAATACATCTCGGCTGGTGGCACAGTATGTGTTCAGCTCTGAATCAGACCAGAATTCGGATGACCTGGGCTGGTGACTGCCATGCAGAACAACAGCACCGCATTGCTGAGCTCCTTCACAGAGCATCTGCACACGGTGCACCGCCGGTTCTGGTCACGAGAGACAAGCACTGAGTGGTGGGACCGCATCGTTTTGCAGGTGTGGGATGATGACCAGTGGCTACAGAACTTTTGAATGCGGAAAGCCACATTCATGGAACTGTGTGAGGAGCTAGCCCCTGCCCTGTGATGCAAGGACACCAAAATGAGAGCTGCCCTCACCGTGGAGAAGCGTGTCGCGATCGCGCTGTGGAAAATGGCGACTCCAGACTGCTACCGCTCGGTCGCGAATCAGTTTGGAGTCGGCAGGTCAACCGTCGGGTTAGCACTTTCACAAGTGTGCAGAGCCATTAATCGTGTTCTGCTCCCAAGGACAGTGATGTTGGGCAACGTGCGGGAGATCGTCAATGGATTCGCAGCCATGGGATCCCCGAACTGTGGAGGGGCAATAGACGGCACGCACATCCCTATTCTCGCTCCGATTCATCTTGCAACTGAGTATATTAATAGGAAGGGCTACTTCTCCATGGTGCTTCAGGCACTCGTGGATCACAGGGGGCGTTTCACAGACATAAATGCAGGGTGGTCGGGTAAGGTGCATGATGCTCGCATTTTCCGGAACACAGGCCTTTACTGGAAGTTGCAGGCAGGTACCTTCTTTCCCGATGATAAAATTACTGTTGGGGATGTGGAGAAGCCCATAGTCATCATAGGAGACCCAGCCTACCCACTGATGCCTTGGCTCATGAAGCCCTATACCGGAAATTTGGATCCCAGCAAGGAGCACTTCAATTACCGGTTAAGCCGGTGCCGAATAACCGTGGAGTGTGCCTTTGCGTGCTTAAAAGGCTGCTGGCGTTGTTTGTATGGGAGACTGGATATGAATGAGGACAACATTCCAGCCGTCATTGCTGCGTGCTGTGTCCTGCATAACCTCTGTGAAAGTAGGGGAGAGAAATTTCCCCCTTCATGGGACGTGGAGGCTGAGCGGCTAGAGTTTGCCTTCCAGCAGCCAGCCACTAGGAGTATCAGGGGGGCACAGCTGAGAGCCGTCTGCATAAGGGAGGGACTTAGGGAGCATTTTAGTGATGGGGACTCATAGGACACATTGCATCACTGTGCAGTAGTGTACCTACACACTACTGGGTGCTGACTGGGGGGGGGAGGGGTCGGTGCTGGTGGGCATGTACTGTACTATGCTCGAATGAGTGAATACTAAACATGCAACAAATAATTTTATTGTGTATCAATAAAGACACTGTGCACAGTTCAAGTGGTTCAATTTTATTATTAGAAAACATTAAATAATTACAGTAAGCAGTGCCTGCACCAGGGGCTATAGATGCGTGTAGGTGCGTGGCTCAATGCCATAGCTTGGTGCAGGAGTGGATGTAAGATTGTACCAGGAGGCTCCCTGGGCTTCAAAGAACTGCTTTGAGGGAGAATGGGGTGGGGGGACAGAAAGGGTTGCTGTGGGTGCAGGGGCGGGCGAGCCTGGAGCAGCTGGGTCTGCAGACCAACCATGGTCTTCAGCAGTTGGGTCTGCTCCTGCAGGATGCTTATGAGGGCATCCTTCTGCTTCTGCCTCCTCAAATTGTTCTCTTTGCGCTCCTCCCGGCACTCCTGCCTCCATTGTCTAGTCTCCCTTGCTGCTGCCTCGTTGGACTGCATCAGCTCCTGGAAAATATCCTCCTTGCTCCTGCGAGGCCTCCTCCTTATCTGTCTCAGCCGGTCAGCTGGTGCAGACCACCGACCGGCGAAGGTCGTTTCTAAGGAAAAATGAAACATCATAAGTAGTGCTATTGTTCTCACTTTGGTTAAGGAGCTGGTAATATGCTCTGCCGCCACATTCCGCTGTGCCCACGGGACAGGGCATTGCCGGGGACTGAAAGGGCTTTTGCAAAGGGAGGTTCGGGTTGCCGAGACAAGACACACAGCTCCATGAACTATTTGCAGTGCTTTGGGTGATTAGTTCATATATGGCACAGCCATGGAAGCCGATATCTCTCTGCTTAGAGTCCTCTGCAAGCCAGAATGCATATCCTGCATGTCACTGGTTTTCAGCCAGGACCGTATGTAGCAGGCTTGTGCGCAGCCATGGTTCCCGCTGCTGTGCTTTGCAACTGACGAGGGAGAGTATCCCTCTATGGGGTGGGGACACAGTTGCTCTCCCATCGAATTTAACTAGGAGGCTGTGGAAGTACATCGAGGACACCTTCAGTGAGCTCACCAGAGAGGATTTCTTGACAATTACAGCATGCATTGATGCACTGCTCGTGTAATGCGGGGTCGACCCCCTCATCCAAAATAAAAAGAAAAAAGAAAGGATGAAACTCACAACGCCCATCTCCCGCCCGCTCTTCATTTGCCCGCAAAGCTTATCCAGCAAGCACAGAAGCCTCTTCTGATTAAACTTACCAGAGCTTCCCTCTGCTGCATCCGAAGACATCATGGAGAAGGAATCTGGGCAGCACGTGTCGGGTGGCATGGAGAACAGCTCCTGGCTCCCTATGTCAGCTGCAACACTTTCACCTTCCAGGTCATCCTCAACCTCCACTTCCTCATCGACGAATTGCTCGTCACCGTCTGCTCTGGTATCCTTTTCCTGGGGGGGGGGGGGTGCTGACGTGTCCACAGGAGTTTTTGGGGTTGTTGTGGGATCCCCGCTCAGGATCGCTTCTAGCTTCTTGTAAAATCAGCATGTAGCCGGCACTGAGCCGGAGCGCCGGTTTGCCTCTCTGGCTCTGTGGTACATAATCCGCAACTCCTTCACCTTCAACCTGCACTGAAGAGTATCTCTCTCGTACCCCTTCTCTGCCATGGCCCGAGAAATCTGGCCAAAAATGTAAAAATTTTGCCGGCTGCCACGTAACTGTGCCTGCACAGCAGACTTTCTCCAGATGCCTATGAGACCAAGCACCTCAGCTGTGGTCCACACTGGAGCGCATTTGCTGTGTTGAGCCGCCATTGCTCTTGGAGAACACAGCTGCACTCCACGCCAAACAAACAGGAAGAGTGAACAATTCAAAAATTCCCGGGAATGATGGGAGGGCAGGTACAGTTATGTCACAGCCACAGAGCGCAGAAGGAAGTGCAGAAGGGATGGAGTTAGAATTCTGGGACATTTCCGGAGGGTTCATATTGCGTGGCAACCGTACACACACGAACTATGGCGGAACAGCTGTTCCGCAGTAGCCGCTACCACCCTCGTTTTGGTGGTTTACATGTTGCGCGGTAAGACGGCTGTTACCGCGCAACAACATGGATTTGTGTGCGGACGCTGTGCCTGTTATCGCGCAATAACGAGCGTTATCACGCAATAACTTTATAGTGTGTACACGGCCTCACTTGAAGGGCTCTTTATGCAGCCTTGGTGGTGCAGAGGAGACTTAGTGCCAATGAGAATCAGACCCATTATGCTAAGATCTGGATCACCCCCCAGTACATTCTAGAGTTGGTAACTAAAGAACATTATTTTCCCCCACAGAAAATAATCAAAACGTGAAAACATTCCATTGAAAAATGGCTGCTTTGATTTGGAAATGCTGCTACAGTGCATCATGGGAATTGTAGTGTGAGTCTCTCATGCCCTCAATCTCCTGTGTGGATCAGGCCCCCAGCTGGACAACACCTCCCATGATGCACCACGGTGTCCCCACTTGCAGACTGGGGCTGTGCATGTCCTGTGATCATAGTGCATTCTGGGAAATGTAGTCTGGCTAGGGAGCCCATACAGAATGGGGGCATGAGGCAGCTAAACTTACAAGCCCTATGAGACAACACGGTAGTGGTTCCCAATCAACATTTGTTCAGTGTTTGGCTGATATATTTTAGTTTTTAAGTGTGTGTGTTGGGTTTTTTGTTTTTGTTTTGTTTTGACAAAAAGTCCAACATTTCCACAAAAACCCTCCTTTCAGCCCCCCAAAATTCATTTCTGGCAAAAACCAGGTCTGATGGCAATTTTTCAACCATCCCAGTTTGTAGCATCCTTCCAGCCACACACACCCAGAAGCTCTCCAAGGGTTCAGACAGAGATCAAATACCCTTTCATTTATCTGGGCTGATCTCAGGTCTGAGCTCCATTGCAGACAGCACCAAATCAGCCCTAGCCTCGCTGGAAGATCCTAGGGTAATAGTACAAACATTTCAACTCATCACCTACCCACAGCCTTCCCATGATGCACTGAGACACCTTTCCAAGTCTCTCACAATGCACCACAAGACAAGTACCCAGAGGGCAATGCAGCTGGACCAGCAGCAGCATGGACAACCCTGTCATCATTCAGGACTGGAATCAGAACAGATTTACAGAGCTGTTTGCTCTGAACCCAATTCCACTCAATTAGCTAATTGGGAATGGTTCGGTTCTGCAGTGTAGATGCAGCCTGAGATCCACTTAATCACAGCCCTCACCTGGCTTAGGTGAGCTGCTCCGAGGAATCAGCTCGGACCATTCGAATCTGATCATAGACAGTGATCAGTGGCCTCTCTGACCTCTCACGTGGGCAGCAAGGGTCCTAAGAGAACAAGGAAAAAACCTCATTTGTAGTCCTGTCTTTGCTGGTTAATTAGCAGAACTTGAAATAGCACTTCTTCACGAAGGCTCTTAGGAACTGTCTGTGTGTCCCTAGTTCAATAGCTGCATAGATCAATGAGGAGGGAATTAAACAGTCACAGTCATTTCTCCCCTTCCCAGAAACACAGTAAGATAATTTTTGTCTTTGAGGAACAATGACCTTTTGTCTAAGGGGACCTGCTACGGACAATGGAAAATACCCTCAGACATACTGGACTAGATCTTTGCTCAGAGTTTGCTCAGTCCTCAGGCACTCCTAATTCTATTGCACTGGGTAGGAGATTTCTCTATGTAAAAATTCTACAGATTATGCAGAAATTCCAGTTTTGTCCATCACTAAAATGCAGCCACCTCTGGGGTGGGGTGTGGCAACTGTTTAACAGCCACACAGCAAAACTGCTCAGTAGTTTAAGAGAGGAGGTAAAGAAGAAACCCCTATCTCTGAAACTTCAGGTAGAGTTTGGGAGGCAGCATGGAATCACTCAAATGGAGCAGCACGGATTCAGTAAATACTATAATAGATGGGAGAGAGATTGACTCCCTTCTTGGTGCGTCATCGGGGTACATTTACCAGAAACTGCTATCTCTGTAGGAAAACAGCACTCTGCAACTTGGACATTATCTCGCAGCAGCTCAGAAAGCAGCTTCCTGACCAGTCATTCTCCAGTAAACAAGGCTGATTAATATCGTGCAAGGTCCCAGCCTGATAAATGCCATTTCCTATGGTTGCCAAGGTTCCAGCTAATTCAAAACGCAAATTACAAGTAAAGCAAACAGGCTGGAAGGTTGGCACACAGCTGCTCGGGGTCACAGACTCAGATCTGCTGCTGATTGCCTATGGGGGTTGGCCGGGTCACCCGGAGATCAGGAGAACATGCGCCGTTGTGCATGGTTGTCTGGGGCCAGTGTGATGCGAATCCACAAGCTCTTAGATGATTAAACAGAATTAAACTTGGCCCTGACTTTGCTTTACCCTCGGAGGTGCCTGGACCCTCAGGGCAACTGCCCCCAAAGGAACTCACCGGCTCATTACCCTCCGGCGGGCTCCTCTTCATGATCTGAGCATAGTAGGGCTCTGAAGAATGTTCTTTCTCTGGGACAGTGGGGACAGCAGCTTAGGAGAAAGCATGGGACAGATCATTATCCTACCGTGAGTGGTGTGAGGGACTTTGCCTGATCTGGTGCCGCCACCGCTATGTCCCAGCAGCGTCACTGAGTGCGATAACCCGCAGTGAGGACCAGATAATAATGACCCTGTTCTACGGGATGGGGAAACTGAGGCACAGAGGGGGCAGTGACTTGCTCAAGGTCACTCAGCGCACCAGTAGCAGTGCCGGAAATAAAAAGCAGGTTTCCCAACTCCCCGTCCAGTGCACTATCCACTAGACCACACTGCCTCCCAGATTCTGCTCTTGGTCACACTGATGTAAATCTGGGCCAGACTCAGATGAACTGACCTTTCCACAGGCATCAGTGAAATTACTGTGGATTTCCCCCAGGGTAGCTGGGATCAGAGCTTGCCTCTGTGCATCCCCCCATGAGGAGCTGGCCATGCCTTGGGTGTTCGAGGCACAGCCCAGCTGCAAGGCAGGGGGAGTTTTCCCCTCTGTGCAGTGAGGAGAGTGGTACTCACCCAGCTCCAAATGGCTACTGTGGCAATGTCTGTAATGTCTGTTTGTGTGGCAGATGCCAACCTGGCTGTCACCCCAAGGACTGAACCTAGGACCTCCAGAGCTATTGCTGGAGCTACTGCAGGTTCATAATAGTGGCCATACAGGGCCAGCCCAGTAGTTCATCTAGCCCAGAGCCCTGTCTCTCATAGTAGCCCGAGCCAGACACTTTAGAGGGAGTGACCAGAACCAGAGAACTGTTGTCTTCTATCCCCTGTTGTTCAGTCCCAGATTCTGTGGAGCTGTGACACTGAAATGCAGCCACTTCTGATGTAAATTGTGGCAGCTATTTCATATTACACAGCAACATAACACAGGGATTACTTGCTCGGCTCTGAAATGCAGCTACCTCTGGGGCAGGGTGTGGCAGCTGTTTAACAGCCACATGGCACACAGCAGAACAGAGAGGGATGTACAGAGAGGGCCAGGGCTTACTGTCTCACCTGGGGATTACATGTGCAAAATACTCCAGTGAATAATACAAAGATTTATTAGTTTAAACTACCCTCAAACTGAAATAAACAAGGAATCTGGTGGCTAGGGTTACCAGATACCAAAGCATGGGAAGGAGGACAGGGAAGTACGAAAAGGAGAACATGGAGAAAATGTAGTATTAATATAACTGTCATTACCGTATTATGTCATGGAAAATGCATGATTAATAAATGCATGGCAGCATGAAAAAAATGGAGAAGTTGACGACAGAAATATTCTTAGGGGGCATGTTAACTGCCGGACGGAGGACATGAAGGTAAAAAGGAGGACATGTCTGATGTCTGGTAACCCTAAATCCGATGGCACTTTTAAAGACTAAAAAATAAAAATAAATTTGTTAGTCATTAAAAGTGCCATCAGACTCCTTGCTTGCTTTGCTGAACTAGACTGACACAGCTACCCCCTTCAAAGTGAAATGTTAACACAATGCAAGCTATTGCTACCATCTGTAACCTTCAGTGCCCCGCTGGCTTTGTACGACTCTTCTCCACAGAAAGCTGCACAAGCAGCATTTGTGAGCTGACCCCCATCATGAATTGTCAAGCACTTTGAACCTAGAGCTTTCAGCTTCAACACATAATCTTTCCCTGTCTGAGCTAAAGGAATCTCTTCAGTAGCTGAAACAGTTGAAGGCTTCAGTGATGAAGCGAGGGTGTCGGGCGCCCGGCGGCCAAGCCCACATCTGTGCTCTCCCGGGTGCCCCACCCCTGCCACCCGAGGCCTTGCAGGCCACCCCACCCACACAGGGCAGGAGGGGTCTCAGCCCCACCCCCAGGTGCCCTAAAAGGGGGGAATCAAGGCCTGGGCTCTGCTGAGAGGCTGAAGGGGGGTGCTGGGCCAGCCCCGCGCCATGGCTGGATTAGAGGGGTTACGGCTTGGGCTGCCCAGTTTTGGAGTGCCTCCACCCTCCCTCCGCATAGGGGGGCCACAGCTCCCAGCGCTGGAGGGGGGCCCATTCAGCATTGAGTGGGGGCCAGGGCCAGAGGTTGCCCTCTCTTTGCTGCTCCACACTGTGTTCTGCCCCTCCCCCCCCAGCCAGCTGGTCCACCCCAGGGGGTGGGGCGGGCAGGCATGTGGCCCCTGCTTGCCTGCACACCTGACAGCTTCACCCCTACGCCCTGCAGAGCAGTGGCCACATACTGCCCTGCCCTGTCGACCAGCTGGCCCCGCCCCCCCAGTGCTGAACAGGCCCCCTCCAGCACCAGCCCACCATTATGGTTTGCGCGGCGGGGGCGCCTATAACTGAGCAGCCTAGGCCAAGGCCCCTCTAATCCAGCCCTGGTGCGAGGCCGGCCCAGCGCTCCCCTGCAGCTCAGCATCCAGGGGCTTGCAAGGCTTTTACCAACCACATTAGGGAAGGATGCAAGACACATTTTCCATGCATGTTATATTTGCCAATTTGAGGGGCCGTGGGTGTTTCTATAAGAGAGAAGTGTCCTACCTCGGCCAATTGGTCTTTTCCTCTTCCTCTTCCACAGCCAGGTCCCTGCACACGCCGCTATGATGACAAGCAGTCCAATGCAAACGAGCCACATCCACCTGTCTCTGTCTACTGCTCAGAAACACAGGACACAGTGCCATGCTAGAGGCTGACAGGGAAAATACAGGACAACGCAGCATTCCCAGAATACAGCACTGGATTTGGAGCTGTAGGCTTGGGGACCAGAAAGGACCAAGTAGTTTGACTTCCTGACTCATAGACTCACTGACTTGTGACCAGAGACTCCGGCTTCTTAGTATATGTCCACATACTGCAAATAACTAGCCTCACAGCCTGACCCCCACAAGCCCAAGTCACCTGGCTCAGGCCAGCTGCATTTCTAGCTGCACTGTAGACATGTTCTAAATGCAAGATATAATCAAGGCAGGAGGGCTGCCCACCCATTGCCCCTCCCACCCATTGCCCCTCCCTATGCTGGGGGGGCAGAGGCAGGGGCTGCGGGGCCCCAGCTGGCGCTGTGGAGGGAGGCCACCGGCAGCACTGTTGCGGGCTGGCCCTGCTGCATGAGCGGGGGGCTGTGCTGGTGCAGGGTGGCTGCGGTGGGTGGCCACGGACCACACTATTGGGAGGGCTGCAGGGGATCCACAGGACAGCACAAGCCTGTGGTGCTGCTAGAGGCTGGGTTGGGGGGAGCAGGCCAGAGGTGAGCAAGGCAGCCAGCCAGGGGGCTGGGCAGGTAGGCTGAAGGCGAGCGGCAGCAGCTCATCACTGGCTGGGATGGATTTTTGTGGTGCAGCCAGGCCCCTGTTTAGGTGGGGGACAGGGGCTGCAGCCCCTAAAGCCCCTGTCTTAATCCGGTCCTGCCTAAATGCCAGGGCAGCCATGCCTTATCTGAGGTTTCTGCCTGTCCTTTTGCGACCTCCTCTGTTGGAGCAAGTAGGAGTCCGATGCCGTTTTTAACCAAAGAAATTACGCTGGAAAATACCTGGACCAGCAGTCAGCAACCCGAAAGATAAAAAGAGCAATTTTTAAAAATTCCTTCAATAACCAAGTGTTTTGAGAGCCACAATGGGTGTAGCCTCCTGGGTGGGGGGGAGAGCTGGGCCAGGGCACCTGCTGCAAGGGCCCCTGTGGAGGGGGGGGGAGCCCAGAACCAGAAGCGGGCCCCCCACAGGGTCCTTTGGTGGTAGAGTAGGGGGAAGCCTGGAGCCTGGCGTGGGGGTCCCCTGGTGTAGGGGTCCCCTGGCAGGCAGGGGGTGGGGAGCCCAGAACCAGGAATGGGCTTCCTGCAGGGAGTGAAGGGGGTGAAGGGGCTGGAGCCCAGAGCTGCAAGGGGGCAGCCAAAGAGCCACATGCGGCTCCAGAGGCAAAGGTTGCAGATCCCTGACCTAGACTCTGCCTTGGTACTTCTTCCTGCAATAAGAAGCTGCCCAGCCAGGCCCTGAATTCTGCTCTTTCTTGCCAGAGGGGTGACAATATATTAAGTGATAAAAACCAACGTTGGCACTGGCGGTAAATCCCTCACCTTCAATTTGGCACACGCTCTGCAGGTCAACGGAGACGCTTCTCTGGCTGACAGGATTGCTGGCCGTGCAGGTAAATGTAGAGTCTGGGGGACTGGGCTGCAGGGACAGGTTGAGGGTCCTGCCATCAGGGGCCAGCTGGTACCGCTCTGAATAGCTCAGGTCTTGGGGTGGGTTCCCTCTCCTCCAGGAGACAGTCATGTTTTCCCTGCCAGACACCTCACACTGCAAAGTGACATTGCACCCCTCTGATGTGCTGGAGGGGGAGACACTCCATATCTTAGGCTCTGGCACTGGCTCTGTGTTTAAAATCACAAAGAAAACCCATATCATAGAACCGTAGCAATGTTTGGATGGAGGTACCTTCAAAAGTCATCTAGTCTAACCCCCAGCACTGAGACAGGCCTGAGTAAACCTAGACCAGCCCTGACGAGGATTTGTCCAACCTGTTGTTCAAAACACCCTATAATGGGGATTCCACAGCCTCCCTTGACAGTCCATTCCACAGTTAAAGTACCTGTGTAGTTAGAAAGTTTCTCTCAATATCTCCCCTAAATCTCCCTTGCTGCAGATTGAGTCCATTGCTACTTCTCCTACCTTAGGGATATAAGAATGGCTACACTGAGTCAGACCAATAGGCCATGTACCCTGTTACCCTGTCTTCCAACACTGCCCCATGCATGCCAGGTGCTTCAGAGACAATGAATAGAGCAGGTAATCATCAAGTGACCATCCCACTAGCCATTCTCAGCCTCTGGCAAACGGCAATCCTTCTCTAGGCTAGCTAATAGCTATTGATGGACCTATCCTTCTTGAACTTATCTAGTTTTTTTTTTTTTATAGTTTTGGCCTTCACAAAATCCTCTGGCAAGGAGTTCCACAGGTTGGCTGGGCATTATGTGAAAAAATACTCCCTTCTCTTCAGCTTAAACTTGCTGCCTATTGATTTCATTGGGTGACCCCTAGTATAAGTGTTATGAGAAGAAGTAAATAACACTTCCTCATTTACTTTCTCCACATCAGTCATAATCATAGCTCCTCTTAGTCATCTCTTTTCCAAGCGGAAAAGTCCTAGTTTTATTGATCTTTCCTAATATGGAAGTTTTTCCATACGCTTAATCATTTTGTTGCCCTTTTCTGTGCCTTTTCCAATTCATTCATATATATATATATATTGAGATGGGGCACCCAGATCTGCACACAATATTCAAGGTGTGGGCGTACCATGGATTTATAAAGAGGCAACATATTTTCTGTCTTATTATCTATCCCTTTCCTCATGCTTCTTTACATACTGTTAGCTTTTTTGATCGTCGCTACACATTAAATGGATGTTTTCAGAGAACTATCCACAGTGACTCCATGATCTCTTTCTTAAGTGTAACAACTCATTTAGACCCCCTCATTTTCTATGTATAGCTGGAATTATGTTTTCCAATGTTCCTTACTTTGCACTTATCAACATGAAATTTGATCTGCCATTTCGTTGCCCAGTCACCGAGTTTTGTGAAATCCCTTTTTAACTCTTTGCAGCCTGCTTTTGACTGAACTATCTTGAGTAGTTTTATATAATCTACAAATTTTGCCACCTCACTGTTTACTTCTCTTTTTGAGATCATTTATGAATATGTTGAACCGTATTGGCCTCAGTACAGATCTCTGGTGAATCCTGCCATTTACCTCTCTGCACTCTGAAAACTGACCATTTATTCTCCCCTTTGTTTCCTATCTTTTAACCAGTTACTGATCCAGGAGAGGACCTTCTCCCCCATGTCCCCTTCCTTTCTTGAAGAGCCTTTTGTAAGGGACCTTGTCAAAGACTTTCTGAATATCTAGGTACACTCTATTCCTCAGAGGGATCACCCTTGTCCATGTGCTTGTTGCCCCCTCAAAGAATTCTAGTAGATTGGTGAGGTGTGATTTCCCTTTGTGACTTATTCTGCCCTTCCGACATATTTTGTACCCTGGTATTCCTGTGTCCCATTGATTCAGACTCTGTGGGGGTGTTTAATTATTGTGTAGACATTTGGCTCTGGATCAGGGTCTGGGACTCTCCCATCTCACAGGGTCCTGAAGCCCAGCCTCCAACCCAACCCTGGACATCTATACTGCAGTGAAACAGCCCCACAGTCCGAGCCCCGCAAGCCCAAATCAGCTGGCTCAGGCCAGTCACAGGTTTTTAATTGCAGTGTGGACATAACTCTAGCTCCCAGTCGCTCCATGTGCAGGAGCCCTTTGAGCTGCCAGTGGCCTGGGGAAGGCACTGTATGTGATCAGCACCAGTTAAAGGCATCCCAAGGGTACAATTTGGCCAAGGTGTCAGTGGAGAAGTGACAGGAGCTGACTTGTCCCATCAGCTACATTGGTGTGTCCCAGAGTAACTGGCCTAATTGTCCTGGTGGAGGGTTGGTAGCCCCGTCCAGGGCTCTGGGAGTGCTGGCTATTGACTAAGACAGAGGGGAGGTTGCTTATGTCTCTCAGAGCAAATCAGGGTCCAATTCATAACCCAACTTTCCCCCAGCCATTCTCTGATAAATAGTGATAAGCACAGAATAAGGCCCAAGATAGAAGATAAATGGGTAAATAGACTTTTCTTTTCCTCTTCTTGCTGTCCAGGTTTTATTGTCCATCAAGAGTCATATTTTATCTCGTATCACAGATGGCGCGTTACCTAAATGTTATAAACCATTACTTAAATGTGTGTGTTATGAAAACAGATAAGCTTATTTCCGGTAGAAAAATACAGGAAGATTATGGAGGAGTTTTACAGGGAGAGGCCAAAAGCTAATCCTTGACTCTGAACCTCTTTGAGTTTCAGGAATTGGAGACGGTCAATGTGAATCACTGGATTCATCCTCGTCTCAGATTTTGGTTCTGGGTTGGACCCTACAGCACAAAGGGGCCTATTTCCCAATCCTGGTTCAGATCTAACCAAAATCCAACAGGAACAGCCATTTCAATGAGATTTTGGCATAAGATGGGAGAAATCTGTCTGAATGTCTAATTTCACTAGATTTCTTCCAGCTTGGAATGAAATGTGATGGGAACAGCCCACCTGAACGTCCCCCCTGTTACAACCTTGAACCAGTCGCAGCTTTCTGGTAGAGAGGAGCCAGGGCTGGGTTATGAGGAAGATGGAAGGGCTATTCTAGTGAGGCTGCTGCACATGGACAGACCCTGTTGTTCTCCTTCGACTCTATTTGGAAGACGTAAGTGGTGCATAGACCTCACGTTGGGGTGAATGTCACTACGTGCACAAAATCAGAGCTGCAGCCGTACCCTTCTGCCACTTTGTTTACTGGAAACCTGGTTACATCCAAGACACTGATTGGTTACCACTTACCATAGACAGTGAGGAAAAATGTCCAATCTTCCTGAGTTGCTGGAAGTCTCGTAATCCGAGCCTCATAACTTCCGCTATCGTTCAGTTCCAAAGCCTGGATGCTCAGCGAGGTGTTGTATATCTCTAGCCTCTGCTTAAATCTGTCGCTGGGATCGGGTCGCTCCAATTTCTGCCCATTGAATTCAGCCACCTGAATCTTCTCAGCTGTCCCAGCACTAAAACTCCATTCAATTTTTTTCACCATTGTCCCAGGAGATGGATCCACAGAAAGCAAGACTGATCCTCCCAGAATCCCATTCACCTGGTAGGAAGGAGTCTTTGCCTGGCTAATTAGGATGCCTAGGAAAATACAAAAAACCCAAACAATCCAAAAACACCTAAATCCTCCATCAGAAAAGATAGTGCTATTTTATCATAATGGTGCCAAATATGAACAGATAAAATTATTACTTTATTTCATAATGCTCTGACACCAAACGCAGGACTGATAAGGCACCTGGCATGTGGCCGCAAGAATGTAGGAGTTTAGAGGATATTAGATCCCTTCAGATATTTATTACGGACAAAGCACAGACAGTTTGCGGATGGTGAGAACATTACATTTAACACCCGCCCACGTAATTTCACTTTCACGTAATTTAGGCCGTCCCCATGTTTCTAAATAGTATTTGCTAAGCAGCAATAGTTTATTCTCTACAACAGAACCTATATATCTTATATGCCAACACAGGTTTTATTTATGGCAGCCATCCCACGAATGGCAGGTAACCAATAAAATAGCCATGTTTGTCATTTGTCGTTTGTGGTGTAATTTGTGTCTACCTTATAATTTGATATCTAAGATAAGTCTGCTTGTGTTAAACACACTTCATCTCACTCCAATGTAAAAGGCTCTGGATGCATTCTTTTAACTACACACATTTGTTATTTGTGGTGTGTGGCTGTGGCTCATTCATTTCTAAGGAGATACAATATACGTCCTGTTTAGATGCAGAATGCAGGACCTACGAGTGCTTGTCAGTGTCCAGTCCATGTAGCTGGATTTGTTTTTCCACATGCAAAGAACCATCATTCACCTCCATGTCCAAAAGACACACTGTGCTTTAGACTGAGAAAGAGGATACCTAGAAAGAACACAAGTAAAGGCTCCCTGGGAGAGAGAGTGCACGGTATTTCTCTCCTCTGTAACAGGCTGCAGTGACTCTGAGAACAAAATGGCTAGTTTCTGCAGCCAGGAAGAGTCCTTAGAAATGTCAGGGTTCAGGAAGCAGAAAACAAAACGTACCACAGTAGCAAGATCATATCACATAACTAAATGGCATATATTTTTTTTTAAGTATAGAGGTATATTTTTATTGATGGATAGACTTTGCTCTGCATCACTGGAGCATCTCCTGTGTAGTAATTCATTTATTCTCTGACACATTATATGAGGAAAGTAGGTGGGTAGGGGAAATAACAGCAAAGAGAGGCAATGTGACATCCCTCTTTTAACACAGTAAGTTGAGGACAGAGCTGAGTTTTGAACTGAGAGCTCAGTTTTCTGCCTTATGCTTTCCCCACTCTCTCTGTCTTCCACCCTGGCTCCCTAATTGGCCCCTGCAATTCCACCTAGCAATAGGGGCCTTTTTCACTGACTTCATGTCCTAAACTACTACTGTATTGAAATGCACTGTTAAACAGCTGCCCCGCTCCACCTCAGAAGTGGTTGCATTATCGTGGTGGGTTATTCACTAATACTATTTCTATTTCAGGAGCACCTAGCAGCCTCAGCTGAGATAAGGGCCCTAATGTGCTTGGGGCTGTACATGGTGAGAGACAGTCCTTACCCCTAAAAATGTGAAGATTGGGGGAGGAGTGCAGATTTTCAGAAGAGCTCTGTATGCGAGGAGCGCAGTTCTTATGAAAAATGCAGTCTTGTGAATCATGAGTCTAGAGCCTTCTCCACACATCTCTCCTTCTTCCCATAGACCTGATTTCTACATATTGGCCCAAACTATGTCATTCTTACACAGGCAAAGCTGCCATTAACTTGCTTCTTAATGGGAGTTTTGCCTGTGTAAGAACTGCAGGATTTGGCCTGTATTTTATACATACTGTTGGGATTGAAAAAGGCTGCAAAAAAGTCTGGTATTGATGAAATGTGATCTGAGCCAGCATTCTTTGTCTGCCATGCTGCACTTTAAGGGAGAAGTGACAGATTCGATTGCATATTAAAAGAAAAATCAAGTGGCCACATCACAGAGTTTATGCTACATTAATTCCAGGAGTGGCCACAATTACCAGCTGCTTGTTGCCTGCATTGCAGAGATATCTCTATGCTCAGAGTTGTTTTTTTCTCCCCCTTACTGGCCACTGGTAATTTCTTCTCACCCGTAGCTCAGTCATTTGAATCTCTCTCTCTCCCCCTTGCAACTGATCTTAATCTACGACCCAGGCTGATTTGGTTTGCAAGGCACAAACAGAAATGGCTAGCCAAATGCAAGACCAAATAAACCGCACACGGTGTTGTGAATAGAAGCACACCGGGTGCGTGTGTTCGTCTGATCTACTACTTGGGAGACTGCAGACTGCTTCCCCTTCTCTGAAATAGGCATTCAGCGGTCTGAATAAATGCCAAGATGCGATTCTCATACAAGACTTGGTTTCTCTGCAAACTAGCTATCTACCTATATATAGGCATAAGTATAGAGAGAAGTATTTTTAATTTGGCTTGCAATACACCTCGGCTTTTAACTCTGGTCAGTGGCACGTATTCAACCCCAGCCTGCCGTCCAGCACTTTCATCCCAGGTAAAAGCAGAGTTGCCTCATCTTCCCTCCTCTTTTAACCAGGATTAGCATAGTGAAGCCCTCATCTTTTGTGCAGAGAAGATACACGCTTACACTGAAGCACTTTTACACTGCTCTAGAGATGGGAAGAGGACGTTGAGTGGACACAAATGTCATTTTCACTAGTTGTACTGCTGCCTGACACGGCTGGAGCAGTGCAAAGGGCCTAGGGCAGGGGTCTGCAACCCAAAAGATAAGAAGAGCCATTTTTGAAAATTCCTTCAATAACAAAGTGTTTTGAGAGCCACAATGGGTGTAGCCTCCTGGTGGGAGGTCCAGGGAGGTGAGCCAGGATTTCTGCTGCAGGGTCCCCTTATGCAGGGGGGGGGAGCCTGGAGCTTGGCATGGGCTGCCCGTGGGGTCCCTGGTGGCTGGGGGAAGCCCAGAGCCAGGCATGGGCCTCCTGCAGGGTACCCCAGTGGTTGGGGGAGCCCAGAGCCGCAAGGGGGCAGCCAAAGAGCCGCATGCGGCTCCAGAGCCACAGGTTGCAGACCCCTGGCCTAGGGGGTAAAAAGCCTAGGGCGTGTGTACACCGGGGCAACCTTTACTAACTCCTCTGCCAGCCCCTCGTTCCCAACCTTCAGCCGGTGCCAGCAGCCTCCGCTGCTGAAGAAAAACGGCTGCTGCCTGAAAATTCGGCAGCTTCCATGGCTGGAGTAGGGGGGAGGAGGGGTGGTTTCCAGGCTGCCCTGGAAAGAAGCCGCCTGGTGTTGCTCCTCTGTGCAGCATGCCTGGGCAAGGGTCCAGGCATGCCACATAAAGAAGCCATTGCAGGTCCAGGGGGCTTCTTTCCGTGGTATAACCCTTGGGATGCCTGGGGTACCACCATTTGCTTTCTAGGGCAGGAGCGGCACTTTTGGCAGAGAGCGCTGCGCACCGCTCCAAATCGGCTTGCGTGCCAATGCTGGCACATGTGCTGGGGGTTGCTGACCCCCGGTCTACACTGAAGATGTCATTTCCAGCTTGGGTAGATGGATCTGTGCTAGCTCAGATCAAGCTGTGACAGCCACATATTTACATAGGATTTCAGACAGGATCCTACCTGGCCACTCCCACCTCCTGCCACCTGTGGCTTTGGGGCTGTTTATAGTGCACCTGCTTGATCCTAGCTGGCGTATATCCATTTACCCCCATCGGCAATTACACCGCCAGTGAAGGGGACCCTACAGACAAAACTCCAGCAACAGCAAGTCTTAGTGCCTGGAACACCTGACTTGGGCTTGTCCTGCAGAGCTAAAAATAGCTGTATAAATATTTCAGAGCCTGGGCTGCAGTCAGCTCCAAACATCTATGCGGCTTTTTCAGCCATGCAGCTCCCACCCCATGAGCCTGACTCAGTCCTGAGACTCGCTCCCATGGGTCCTTTTTTGCTGTGTACCCAGTGTAAATGAGAACCAGGCTCCAGGGTTTTTAGAGTCTGAAGCGCTAACAACCACCCAGGGCTCAGTTCCTCAGCTGTGTAAATGGCGATGTAGGGACCTGTCCTCAGCACGTCTGCATGACACGCGTGCAGCAGCAATAGCTATCTTTGATTTAGAAATGGGGCCAACCCAGAACCATTGGCCCAAATGCCTCATATTCAGCAGACGTTCCGATCCACAACCACATTTCACAGCGCGGGGCCTCCCTCCATACAAAATGGATCAGAACCAGATCAGAACTCCCTCCCCATTTTGCACAAGCGAGTACACAGACATGGCTTGTATATAGATCTTATCCTTAACAAGTAATTAATTAACGGTTAATTAGTAGTGGCTTTCTAGGGAGTTGTTACATTCATTAAGCAAGAACAAATTTCTACAAGTTGCTGGAGGGAACGCAAGAGCTGATCACTGGCAGCTGTTATCCTCAATATCTTCTGCACATCCCTCCGGGCAGGATGGAATTTCACAGGTCCATCAATCAATCATTTCTTTTACAGCCAAAATTAAAGACAAACCCAACTAAACCCCAGCTCCAATAATCCCTGAACTCTGGAGCATTCAAATTCTAGCTCTAGAAAGCACTAACTGTGGCCACCTGTATTCAAAGTGAGAGGCTGTTGTTTAACAGTCTGCTCCAGTGCAACTGATGACAGCAATATTCAATAATGTTTACATAAGCTTTTACACCACCCGGATGCCCGGGTGATGGGCACCATATTAAAAACAAAGAAAGCGGCAGAGGAAGATGTGCACCTGCCAGCCAAGCCTTGATGATCCTATTCCTACCGACATGTCTCCCTCGCCATTGTTACAGGGGTTCCCAACCTTTCTGGCCTGAGAACCACAAATATAGATTTTTACAACCCTGAAGGGCCACAAGTCTCCACCAGCCACCTCCCTCCCACCTCCCTGCAGCCAGAGGGAAGGAGTTCAGTGAGGACGATCTCCCATCCCGATGGCTGCAGCAGTAAAACTGTGTGCTCCACCTGGGTCCCTAGATGCTGACTCCCTTCTGTAACCAGGGCGACGGATGATCATGGCTCCCCTCCCTCTGGCTCCAGCAGGGACCCAGCACCTGGGGACCCAGGTGGAGAGCTTTGCCGTGCTTCCTCCTACAGCCAGGAGGAAGAGAGCGCTGATCTCCCATCCCCTTAGCTGCAGCAAGGACCCTGCACTGGCAGCACTCTGCCTGGGTACTTAGGCAGTGGCTCCCTTCTGCAGCCAGCTGGGACAGGAGATCTGAAACACCCCATGGGCCACTTTTGGCTCATGGGCCACAGGTTGGGAACCACTGAGCTACCTACTGAGCTTTAAGTTTGCAGGTAGCAGGGCTAGAGACGGAGGCCACGTCTACACTAGGAGTGCTTTCCCAGTATAGGATACTGGCCCAGAATGCCAGCAAAGTGCTCAAGCGTGGACACAGTTTCAAGCAGCAAAGCTGCACATTTTCAGGTAGAGCTTATTCCACCACTGCTGTTCAGGTAAAACTTTGTCTACCCCCAGGGCTTCTGTAAGTCAGGAATCATCCCACTCCCACCCCGACCGACAGAACTATGTCCGCAGGTGGAGTGTAGATATGGGGGAGGCTTCGTCTGCACTCAGGCTTTGCCCCAACCTCAGTCTCCCTGGCGTAGATGCATCAGCACAAAATTTCTTCTTGCACCAGCAGAGTTTAACTCTGCTTCGAACGGGGGTGCCTGGCATTGGTGTAAAGGGTACAGAGCAGTTTACCCAGCCTATGGTCCAGGTTTGTACATTTGCAGGCAACCAAGTACCTGGGTGGATTCCAGGGCAGTTATCTGGCTGGAACGGGGGCAAAACCAGATCCCTCAATGTGAACAAAGCCTTGCAGGTCTCCAGCAATGGTTTCACCTGCTATGCAAAGCTCCCTCATGCTGGTAACACATGGCAATATTATAAGATGACTATTGAATAACTATGTAAATTAGACTGGCGCCTGTCAAACACAGGCTGTCAGAGGCGATATCTCAGCCAGGGGAGTCCAGCAAGTAGTCTTCTACTTTTCTCTTTCTTCTTTCATACTAAAATGTCAGAAAAAAGGTAGCCTTTTTCTGAACTCCAGCTCTGTTATTAGTGTGTCCTAATTTAAGAGCCACTTGTCTAATTTGCCTCCACTTTGAGAGAAAAATTCTACCTGTCCCCAGAGCCCCCGTTTGAGACTGATAGACATTTTGTTGGTCTCGGGGGTGAGCAATAATATTGCCGCAGTTTTCTGATTATAGTTTGTGGCCATGTTTACTCTTGCTGTAAGTTCCTCCATGGAAACTGTATCAGTGGGTGGGCGGATGGAAGGAAGGAAGGAAAAAAAGACCCTATAATGGAAACTCACTTGTAAATTTAGCACCTATTCCTCTGTAATGGAGAAGACCAGATAACCTTTTCTAGATTAAGCCTTCTCTACCCATGTAGTGGGAGCTCCTGTCCCATTTAGCAACACAGAAAGGGCTGGACAGCCAGAACCTGCGATTAGATATTTGCCCATCTTGGGTAAAATATCCTTCATCAAATGAAGATAATACTTAGTTAAAATTTCTGTTTCTCTCTTGAACATTCCAGTGACCGAGTTACAAGAACTGAGTATAATGTTAATCCAAAAATATATTTAGAAAATGAGCCCATGTCATTTTAAAGCCTAATTTATTCTATACACCTCCACCCCATCAGTTCCACACACATCTTTATGCTCTAAGGACTGGTTTAATTGTCCTATGAGCAGTATTAAGACAAAATACATCAAAATCTAGGTGTACTAATAGCATGAGAGTTTCTTAGAGAATTTCTGCCTGTCTCTGTTGAACAGTCTGTAACTTTGTAACTCCTAAATTTGTAAACTTTTTTTAATAGTTTTTCCCAACTTCTTTCCTAAACTAATTTATTCTTCTCTTCCCCCCACCACTCCCACCCCCTAACAGTCATTTTCAGGCATTCTATAGAACATTTTTTTAAAGGGCAGTATGGAGCAGAATAAAGAATGAATAAAGTACTGCTATGAACTTTTTGGCTTATTTTTGGGTCTCTGCTAACTATATCTTGTATTGCAAAGCTCTCCAGGCTTATTGTCTATACGACAGTGCCAAACCCATAAAGTACCTAGAGCTTCTGAACACAATTAAACAAATAAGTGAATTAAATAAAGCCACAGAGGACTCCAAATGGGTTACAGGCATGAAAATTCAGTACAGACCAACGCCCTTTCAGCCTCACAGCCATCCAAAAAAATCAACATTGCACAGAAATCCAGGCTTTCAATTACTTTTGTTTGACAATTGTGGGAAGATATTGTAGTTGATAACATTCCAACTTTCTTCACCATTTCATCCCCCTTGCCCTTCCTGTTTTCTAAATTCCTAGCACTAAAATTCATTTTGTGGTAAAAGTTACAAACCACTGAGCACTTTAAATATACTTATTGATTAGTCAGATATTATTTATCAAATAACTCTTATGATACCATTCAACGAGTGTTCACTGACCAGTCACTTCTTTCCCATAGATTCTGAAAGGCTGCAGATATAGGTACGATAGCTGCCATGTGTGCAGGCTCACAGAATAATTTGCTAAAAAATCTAATTACTGCCTGGATTAATAATATTCCACCTTGAATTTCCAGCACTTCACTACAGATGACACTGTCCAGCATCCCTGTACCTGCATTTCTTTCCCCTGCATTGGCAAGATTTAAGCCAGTGGATATTCACTTACCTGCCATGAAGCTGATAAGTTCCAGAAGCAATATAGGGACAGAGGACCATCTGCCGGTAAATTTCATCTTCATTTCTTCTTCTTTGTTCATAGCTTGAACAACACAATCTAAGCTGCAAGTACAGAGGGGGCAGTCCAGCGCACATAGACACTCCCTGTCCTTCAGCTTCTTGCCCAGTAGAGACACATTGGGGGTGGTCACTCTGGGAATATGCCTGTATAATGCAAATGGCTAACAAATCATTAACTAAGCATGCAAATCAGAATTTCAGCGACACAGGAGTTCATAACTGGACCACCATCATGTCCATTAATGCCCCCTGTCTTATGGAAAGTTCTCAGCAGTCTTACGTAGACCTGTCAGAAATGAGCAACTCAAGCATTCACATCTGGACACTTCCACTCAATATAAATGTCGCCTGAGTAGACTCTATCTTCATGTCTGTTGCCATCAGGTGAATCCAAAAGGCAGTCTGAATCTTCTCGCTGATACAAAGGTAGTTTTGCCCAAAGGTAGTTTTGCCTGTGTTTACTTTTCACAGAGATCTATTTATTGGCAGTATGTTTATGTAGCTAACACCAGAAATATTATATGACTATGTCTCCTATTGCCACAGCATTAGAGTACCTCCCACACACAGAGTCATTATCCCCAGCAGACAGATACAGCCTTATGTCCATAGTAGGTGCAATTCCTTTGTCATTAGTGAGGTTTCAATGTGAGATCGTCAAGAACAGACCTCTGTTTCCTTGGGCTATAAAGGCTAGAGGTAATGATGCTGACCTCCTTCGTGCTTTTAGATCTACTGATGAAAATTGCTATTGTCCGCGTGTGACCTTGCCTAGCTATATCACAGAGCACTGTAAGATTTTAAAGCAAGAGAGTTAAATCAAGGGAGGGGAAGGGGAAAATGACACCTTTTTTGGATCAGGAATACATGGCCTGAGTTTTTTGGCCAGCAGCTATTCTCTATAGGCCGCCCTAACAGGGTAAAATATAACAGAGTCCTGTGGCACTTTTAAAGACTAACATTTATTTATCGCATGAGCTTTCATGGGACAAATCCCATTTCAAAGCATCTGACGAAGTTGGATTTTCTCCCACGAAAGCTCATGCGATAAATAAATCTGTTAGTCTTTAAAAGTGCCACAGGACTCTGTTGTTTTTCTGCAACAGACTAACACGGCTACCCCTTTGGAACTTGGGTAAAATATAACACACTTTGTCATAAAATAAGAAACATTTTGTTTGTGAGTCACTGACCACACACCCAGCTCATGTGGAGGTGAAGTCATGCGTCCAAGGTGCCCCAAAGTAACAAATCTAGCTCTCCCACATTCCTGGCCAATCACTGGGCCACAGTATCCTCCTGCAGTCTGGCTCTGATGGCATTGAAGTGGGGAAAGCGCCCCCAAGTGCTTCTTCAGGAACTTTTAAATCTGCTTTAATTGACTTAAAGTGGAAAATCTACAGGGTGAAGGGGTGAATCAAGGTGTTTGAGAAAGAAATTTGCATCTCTCCCCCCCCCCCCCCCCCCCCCTCACCAGTTACCCACACCCAGGATAGAGGCAGTGGAATTCAAACACTAAACAGCTTTGAACAAACCCTCAAATATTTCAGTTTAGAAATGCTGCACTTTGCCTGATGGGAGTTGTAGTTTGGATGCCTTAAATTCCCTTTCTTTTACATAGGTCAGTCTCCCTTGTCAGACTACGTATCCCTTCATGCATCATAACCTCCCCTCTTTATCATGGGAGTCCTTGGCCATAATGCACTGTGGGAGATGTAGGCAGTCCAAGAAGCCCCACCCAACCTCCCCTATAGAGAATGGAGACGTGAGACAGACAACCCAACTACAATTCCCATGATGCACCGTGGTCACATTTCCAAATCAAAATAATTATTTTTGGGCATGCCATTCTTGTATGACAAAATCACTGTCTTCTGCACAAAGCAGCCACTTTTCTTGGAAAATGTTGGTTTGTCAATATCCAACTTTTCCAGCAAAAGCCTATTTGATGGAAAAAGTTTTGACCAACTCTAATTAGAACTTTCCTGACTCATGTACCACCAGCTGGGTAATCGCGAGGACTTCGAATAAAAGTAAACTGGCTCTTTATTAGGAGAACCATGTACAGCAAGCTGCAGCCCCGATTCCAGCCCCGTGCACACAGACTGACCTCTGCCGGCTGTCTCCCCCAAACTATTCCCTCCTCCTGCAACCACTGCTCAATTCTCCACATTCCATGCAGGTTGCTATATCTTTCAACATTTTTTTGCTGCTGTTGTGTCTTTTGGGCTAGTGTTTGCTGACTTGCTGGGGCCAGAGGTTACCATTCAGCACATGGCCTGTACTGCCAGTTCATTGTAGTTTGCACGGCCTGTTGCCATTTAATGGTTGGCCTCCCATCCTGCTGACCTGTGAGTAGCGGTTGCAGGTCCTTGGCTTCTTTGTAGCAGCAGGAGCCGTGTCCTACCTGTCGTTCCTCTGCGGGGCTGCAGCAGATGACCTCTCACAGGAAGCCGTCTTGGCTCTGTGCATCAGTCCCTGTGCTGGGCTATGGTCTGGTCCCTGGGAAGGAGTTTTGGGAGGCAAAGAGGGGATAGCAGAGCTGGCAGAGGCCATGGGGAATCTGAGAGACAGATACTAAAGCCAGCTAGGGAGCTGCATCTCTCAGAGATGGGGCAAGGAGGGTGAAACCTGCCAACAAGTTCAAGGGCAATGCCCAGCTGTGGGCAGGGACCACCAGCACAGCAAGGTCGCTGCAGAGGAGCTAGAGAGGCCAGCTTTCTAATTGCTGAAAACTCCCCCCTGTCCGGCCATTTCCCCGAGGCCCCACCTTCTGCCTTGTCTCCCCTGCACCGTTACTCACTCCATCTTCCCTGACGAGACTCACCTGTCATGGGTTAGTCCCCAGAGTGAGGGGCTGGGCTGGGGAAATTGGGGCAGATGGGGGGATGGACAGGATCCCCTGCCCCAGGCGATGGCGGCCTGGGCCCTAGTCTGGTCTCTCCGTTGGGTGTCAGCAGCCAAGCAGCGCAGCAACTTCAAAGTCCAGCAGCAGTTGCTGGCCTTCTCTGCCCTCACCCCCATGGGAGAGACATGGCCAGGCTGGTTCGCTTCTCAACTGGACTTCCCAGTCAAAATCCGGACACCTGGCAACCCTAAGAAGGACAAGGACCCCACAGCAAGGAGTGAGGAGCAGCCATGGGTTGGTTGGGCCAGACTAGCATAGGCATGGGGGAGGCAGGGCATGTGTGTAAGACAGCAAGTCATAGAACGCAGGGCGCGTCTGATGGAGTGCATATCCCGTCCTGCCTGGCGTCAGACTATTGGTGAACTGGGATGGCATTAGGCTGCACTGGCTGTGACCCTCACTGTGGCATCTGGGCATTGCTGCTCCTCCCCTCCCCTCCCCTCATCCGGTGGAAAGAGTTAGGACTGAGCTTCCCCGGTCAGTGCAGGACGCACGAAGAGGGAAGCAGAAGAAGGAAGCAAGTTGAAACCAAGTTCTATTTTCTCAGAGCAGGAATACTTGAGCATCTTCCTTCACACATCACAGTAAACCCCAGGGACGGGGACCAGGTGTGGGTGGAGGTACTACTTGATCAGCCCCCACCTCCAAACACCCCATTGCTTTATGGGCAAGGGGTTGAAAGCAAATTTACTGTTATTCACTGCAAGGACAGGTGCTCACTGTTTGGGGAAAGCAGGCTTTATGAGGGCCGCACCCTAATGAGTTCCCACTTAACAAGCTTCCCACCGACATCTTCCAACAGGGGGCGGAAGTTAGGGTGGGTTGTAAATTTGCATAAAACTTATATTTGCACGAATATAGGCACAAACCATCAGATGCTTTATTGGACAGAATCATCTAAATGGGGATGGAAGCCAGGGCAAAAAGGAGACTTTGAAACACTTTAGCACAGGGGGTGACTTCACACACACATCATTGCCAGGTTTCACAGGAGATGCCCCTGCACCATTAATACTTATATTATGAGGATGCCAAGTGAGAGAAGGAAGCCACAGCCTCGGCTCTCCAGGAACAGTCAAGGCCCAGAAACATTCCTGATGTGAATGACAGGAGAAGTCACGCATTGCTATCCTACAAACATGAGACGCATACCATCTTCCTCCGCTGGAACTTTTCACAGTGAGTGTGTGGGAAGGCGGAGCTGGGATCACCACATGTTGTCCCCCTTTCTCCTTCCACTGCACGTTGGCTATGTTTGCCGAGAGAGAGTAGCGGCCCTGAGCATGGCTGCCAAGCCAAATCCAGCAGCAAGTGAACTTTTACTTCCCCGCACCCCCTGAAAGATAGTGGAAGTTTTTGTGCCAATGATTTTCCCTCTGAAGAGCATCACCGAACTTAAGGGGAACTTTCCTGGAAGGAAGGTCCATTTCCATGGATGGAGTTACTCAGCACAAACGCCTAATCACAACTGGCCTCTGATGTGGCAAAATGATGCCAGGCGCCCCACAACAGAACACCTGAGAACAGCTACCCCTAATTAACGCCCACAACCCTGTGAGTCAGCCTCAACAAGGAACCACTGTGCGTTGCATCTTCAGGCCAGTAAGGGACACCCATCCTTCCCAGTAATTCCCTGCTTCTAGACTGTGTTCTTCTCTTCGTTTGCCAAGCAGTGGGGGAAGAGGGACAGTAAGAGCTCTTAGATCTCAGGTTGCTGCTCCCTAGAGGTTACCCTAGAAGCAAGCGAACAGACGCTCTCTTGTAGGCACTGCAATAATGTACCTGCCCTCTAGAGCAATAAGGGCTGAAACAGATTCGTGACTCAGATTCCTTCCTGAGGATGCTGCTCCATTCTCAGCCCATGCTCATCAGCCTGCATGTCAGGGCCCCCCAGGGGGCCAGATGCTAACTGCCCTTTCTTCCTTTCACAGACGCTTTGCTCCGAGCAATCCCCGTGATCCCAGCAGGAGCAGGTGAGAGTGGCAGAATCTAGTCCTGACTCCTTAACCCTACTCAGTTTGTGCCTTATTAAATATCCCTGGTACCAACTAACCCCCAGCACCCAGTATCTTCCCCAGAATGCCTCCTCCCCACCCCCCACCTCCCTGGCCTTAGCCAGAACAGACCTGGGAAAAACATGGTGCGGGCTTAACCGTCTGTGCCACATTCTTACAGCTACTGCGCCCTTCCCCCTGTGGTGTTAGATACACCAGGATAGTTTGCTTTTATTTCTCTGGCAGGATCCTACCTGTGCAGCACTGTACCACTATCAGACTGTTGTTTACTCAGCCATTTTCTACCAATCAGTGAAACCCCCATTGCCCACAGTTAGAGGGCAGCCAGCTGTGGTGGGAAAGGCAATGTGCAATTCAGACACCCCCATACCCTCTTCCCCCGCTGACTAGAGTCCAACCTGCCCCCCACCAAGCTACAGCAGCTTCTGCTCCTGTTTTTACTTTACAAAACTTCCGTTCCTCCAAGCATGGCGAAGAGAACAAGCCCCGGATCCAGCGACTCCGTCATATTTACATTGACCCTGCAGGGACAGCGTTATCAAACAGAACAGAGAAATAAATACGGAGCACCCAATCCCTCAGGCCCTGGTTTTGCAGGATCACACAACTGGAAGGGAGCCTCGGCCCAGAGGAAGCCAATTTTCTGACTCAGGCTTCTCCACAGTCACGCAGCTCATGGTTCAGACTCAGAGGCAATAGGTTTCTTTCTTGGGACGTGGCATTCTGCACCGAGGCATGATGCATTCCCTCTCTCCGCCCACCAGCTCTGCAGTTGGCAAGAGGACATGGTGTCTGGTTGGCCTACCAGATCTAGTTGGCCAACATCCTCTGGCAGGGGGGCTGAGCCAGTCTGCATTCTCCACCTTTCTGCCAGCAGCCAAACGACAATGCCGCCTTCAACTGAATGGCCCTTTTCCTTCTCAGGCATTAATGCTGAGTGGCGTGTCTCGCTCCTCCCAGAGCACTCTCCTCCGCCTTAGTTCAGGGATCTTCTTCCCAAACGGTCCGAGGGCTTCACACACAAGGTTCCAACACAACAGGGGGTGGGACGCTTCAGGAGGCTGGCTACAACGCTGGAGAAGGCATCTTCTTCCAGCCAGGTTCTTAGGTGGAACGGAGAACAATCAGCTAGAGTCCGCTTGGGGCACCCAGTGCATTCAAAGCCCTTGTTAAGCTCTGATACTTCACCTCATCTGGTTCTTGTGGGAGAGACAGAGAGAAGTCCTCAATGCCCGGCCAACACCCCCTCCCCACCACCTCTGTGACCAACAGCGCGGGCATGAAATGACTGATCAGAGGGGCCCAGACTGCTGCTTTGCTCCACAGTGCTACGCTGATTATATCAGATGATGACATAGGCCCTCGCTGTACCCGCCTTGAAACACTGTCATAATGGGCCCCTGTTGCCAGGAGTGTGCCCCCCCCTTTTTGGGGTCTCTTCCTTTTCTTCACCATGGGCAGGCTAGGGTGAGAGAGATTGGGTGATTGGCCCGGGGCATGGGAGGATCTGTTCTCTTCTCCTCCTCTGTGGAGGAAATATGATCCTTCTCTCTGAAGTTGGTGGGAGCTGCCAGGGTGTCAGCACCTCTGAAATCCAGGCTCCCGTGCCCAGGTTTTGCAGAGCACCCCACACTCAGCAGGTCCCACTGTCCTCAGGAAGAGGGACTGAGAAATCTCCTTTATTCTCAAGAAATGAAGAGAATTCTCCCTTTTCTTAATGCCAGCGACCGAGCACTGAGCCCCCTAGAAAACCAAATACCTCCAGCTAACATCCAGCCCCTGCCACAGTCCAGAAGGGAGGTAGTTTTTGGAAATCTGGAGCAAAGGGCTTGCTTATTCAAAGCTGCAACCATTGGACAAAAGGTGCGATTTTAAACCAGTTTAGCTAAACGGGTGCAAGTGCCTGTGTGGATGCTCTTATACTGATTTGAGCCTGATTGGTAGTGAGTGAGTTTGCCAGTTCCTCAACCAGTTCTGCTAAACTGAGAAAACATTTAAAATGAATTAAGAATGTCCACTTCGGGGCTCACACTGGTTTAACTAACAGTTTTGTAAAATGATTTAAATTAAGCCACTGAGACTTTGGCTCCAGACAAGGCCGACCCATTGAGATGTGTCTTGAGTAACTGATAGCTAGACCACTGGGCTGGGATTCAGGTGACCTGGGATTCTTGGCTCTGCTGCTTCACTTCATCTTTCTGTGCCTCAGTTTTCCCCATCAGTGAAATGGGGATAAAGATACTGACCTCATTTGTAATGTGCATTGAGATCTATGGGTGAAAAGCCCTGTGGAGGAGCCAGGTCCCACTCTTCACACCTTTCCAGATCCCTCCATCCTCCATGATCGCCCTTGTCCACATTGCCTCATGCAACTCCCTTCTTCAAACACAGACACAGAAAGCAGCATTGCCCTCACCTGGGGCCCTATGTGATCTCTTCAGATATATTCTCAGGTGTCCTTTGGACCTGGTCATAAATCGTGGTGATTAGAGGCTCTTTCTGTGGGCTCCGCTCAGTGTTATTTTCCAAGTGACGTAGGGCCTGAAACAAAAACAGACATGTCTGTGACTGGAACGACTTTGCAAACCATTTTCTATTTGCGAACAGTTCTCACCAAAAGTCAGCAGGGGTGAACCTGCCAAAGCACAGACCAATACCACTTGAGCTAGCTGTGTAGCAATTGTAGGTTGTTATCCAGTAGGCAGGCCAGAGGAGTACATGGCACACACTGCTGTTACACTCACAGCAGTGGACATGGAGAAATCCCACCCCTTCAAACTCTGAAACCTGTACATGAAATGAGGAAACCCAGCCAGGAACATTGTTTGTATGAAGTGTTGGATCCTTATTTCATGCAATAGAGTCCGTAACAACTCTGCCGTGGGTCATCAGCAGGGACAAACCCAGCACCTTCAGTCTCAAGAAGCACAAACCACATCCACTTGTGCTAAAGAAGCCACACCATTGACCGAGGGCAGCATTAGGTTGTTATATTCTCTGCATGGGAAACATGGCATGCTACACAGTTTTGGTGCATGTATGCCAGCCCATGACTGGACCAGTGCATCGTGAGATCCTGGAGGCCCTGATCCCATAGTGCCTTATGCTTCTGCCGGCAGCAAAGGCTGTTGGGATCTAGTTTCCATCCTCCTTTGTTTGACAAGATGCATCTGAACCCTTCGGGCTCCCAGTCAGTGTATAGACAAAGGGTGGAACTGTCCTGGCACCTCTCCACCTTCCCCCACGTGTGCAGTATGCAAACAGACAGATGGCCTGCAGGCCTGCTCCTCTCCCTCAAACTAAACAAGGCACAATAAACAGTCAAGTGACTGTGGTAAAGGATGGATGACAGACGGACAGCTCGCAGTTTGTCTTCACCACAGAGTGCATCCGGTTAGCCTCGCCTGGCTGGGAGAAGCCACCCTGCAAAGCCCTGCCCATGTTACTGCGTCCCCACTAGTGCCGCACTCCCTGTGTGCATAGCTAGCACGTGGGGAGGCCAGACCCCATGGTTCTTAGCACTGCCGTGAGCCCAGCTGCTCAGATATTTTCCCAGGGATTCATGGGAGGACTCATCCGTCCTTCTGGGCATGTGGGGGACTGTAGAAAGGTGCTGGATCGCTAGGAGCGAGGCAGCCAGTGGTGACACTGTAAACTGGGTGCGTGGCCAGTCTAAATGAAAGCAGCTCCCTGGCTCTAATCCAGCCCCCCGAGAGCCAGCTAGTTCAGGTGTGAAAGCACCAGAGAGGGTTGTGTATAGACAGGAGGGTTTGGGGGCAGCTTGAATGAGAGCCCAGGTCCATTCTGCAGGGAAGAGATACCAGGCTACACCCAGTCAGATTCCCATCCCCCCTCACGCAAGGGAGATCAAATCTCCAAAGGGCAGAGACAGAGAGAGCAACGCACTTCCAGAAAGAACACATGCACCCACTAGAAAGATCGCCCCAGCCCTCAGAATAAAGCAACACACAGAGAAGCTGTAGAAAGCTAAATGAGAGCTACAGCCCTGGGGGAGATGCACAAACCAAACAGAAGAACAGTGTACAGCAGAAAGGAGTCCTGTATGCAGGCATGCCTGAGGGATAAGTGATGCGTACACTTCTGCAGTGGAAAGAACATTCCCTGTCTCCCCCACCCACTCACAGAGCGTGACACTCCCCAGAGGAGATGCACATACACAAATCAAAGAGCAGCAACGCCCAATGGACAGAAGAGCAACACAGCAGACAGAAAGCAGCACATGTCAGGGGACAGACAGCCCACCCGCTACTCCCCCCCTCTCCTCTCCTCTTTACACCAGGCAGCTCCTGATTGACAGGAGTGGTCACGTCTGCCGAGAAAACAGCAGCAACTGGTGACTCGTCTGTCCTGGTAACGAGAAACAACAGAGTCCTGTGGCACTTTTAAAGACTAACCAATTTATTTATCGCATGAGCTTTCATGGGAGAAAATCCCACTTCGTCAGAACGTCTGACAAAGTGGGATTTTCTCCCACGAAAGCTCATGCGATAAATAAATCGGTTAGTCTTTAAAAGTGCCACAGGACTCTGTTGTTTTTCTACAATAGACTAACACGGCTACCCCTTTGGAATTCTGGTAACGAGAGGAAGAGGATGCAACTTCCTGCTCTGGTTTCCAGCTGAGGATGCAATAAGGATGTTAAACAAAGGAGTCGGACAGCTGGTAGTCCAAGTGCACAAAGGGAGAGAGATCTAGTGGGCGGCTCTCTCCCTGCACAGCTCTGCTCGCTGCATCACTTATTGCTAACAAATCATGGCAGTCACCATCTGGCTGGGCCTTCCCCTTCCACAAGGCGGGGCTGGGGCACAGGGGGAAAGGCCGCTGGTTAAACTCTAATCAGAGTGCTCACCTGGTCATTACCTTCTGGTGGGCTTCTCGAGATCTCCGCATACTGGCCGTCGGATGGACTTTCTTCCCCTGGGCCCGTGGGGGTGGCAGCTGAGAAAAGTGTGGGAAGTTAAAGGATGAGCCAGAAAAGCCAAGCTTCAAACAGCCCTCAGATTCAGGATCTTTGGCTATGTCCACACTGGCAAGTTAGTTCGAATTAAGGAGGCTTAATTCGAACTAACTAAAGCCATGGCTACACTAGGCTTTAATTATTTAATTAAGGGCTTCCTTAATTCAAACTAATAAATTCGAATAGGCTAGTCGAAGTAAGGGTTAATTCAGACTAGTTCGTTCGAATTAACCAATCTGGCCATGTTAGTTCGAACTAATTGCTTAATTCAAACTAACCGGCCCATTGAATTAAATGCAAATCACTAATTCGAACTAAGCAAGTGCCATGAACAGCTTAGTTCGAACTAAATTTTGCTAGTTCGAATTAAATTAATTCGAACTAACTAAAATGAATTTGAATTATTTAGTTTGAATTAACTAATTCGAACTAATTTTAGTAAGTGTAGACATAGCCATAGAAAGTCAAACCTCACCTTTGCCATGAGCGGAGACCCGAACCTTTGGCTATTCTAAATCCATAGAGCTTGGAGCCAGCCCTACAAAATCGAGGGCAGGGAATCCACGCGAGTCTTCCTCCAAAGAAGACACAATCAGGCATGTTTTATGCTAAGATGCTAGACCTTGGGTACATTCAGATCGTAAGGGAGTCTCAGGAAAAAGGGGTTAAGATGTCGATTGTCAGGCATTGGGCCTAATTTTCCTGGGGCCAACTCACGGTAGTCAGTGGGTTTCTTAAAGCCCCAGCTCCTGGAATCACGTGATTCTAGGCGAGTCTCAATGCTTATTAAAAAAAAGGCAGCTTTTAGCCCCTTTCACAGATGAGAGTTCAGATTAGAGCCCTGCACAGAATTATTACTTCATCCCACTCTCTCCCGCTTTCATGGCAGTGGCCCTGTGGGACACCACTCCCGCTGCAGGGCTCTAGTTCAGCTGTCCTGGTCGAGTCCAGTCCTAGTGCAAACGGTGGGTTGTGAAGGGCTTTTCCCTTACCTGTGTCAGCTGCCTTCTCGTTGTTTATCCGCCAGCACCAGATGGCAGCCCCCAGGCTTAGCACTAACAGGAAGAAAGTCAGCGCAATGTACCCTGGCTTTGAGAAGGATGTGTCTGCATCTGCAATTGCAACGGTTGAAGGTTAACGGCATCCAGCAGGGCTGTGGGGAAGGAAGAGCCAGGGCCTAGTTGAAGTTCCCACAGGCCGCAGTTCAAAGACATTGCTCCTGAGGCCTGAGCTGAAGGGGACCTTTCAGTGGCTGTGGGTCAGACCCATGGGGAGAAGGGGAGTCTATGCCCAACAAGGCCATTTGGTTCCAGTTATGGGGTGTTATTTGGTAACATGGGCTCCTCTCTGAAGAGCCACTGGATCTTGCTCCACACAGTGATAACTCAGCTGGACAGAGACCAATGACCCCTTTTATATCCAAGTCCCCACGCGGTTCCTTTCTATGCTGTGTAGTGAACAGGTCGCTATTTCTTAAGGTGATTCCTCAAGCATCCCATATCTTCTGTGGCACCCATCATCACAGCATCTGGGCAGCGCTCATGAATGAGGCATCATAACACTGCAATGAAGTAGAGCAGACAGGGAAACTGAAGCAGAGTGGGGTGGGAGTCCTGGGGGAGTGGCTGGACCAAGGTCACCTAGCAGGTTAGTGGCCGAGCTGGGAATAAAACCGAGGTCTCTTGAGTCCCAAGTCAGTGGTCTAACGAGCAGATGGCACTCCTCTCCCTGAAACCAAGGACCAGGGATTGCCATCAACGTGGGGACAGGACACAAACCTCACCTCCACTTCTGCAGATGCTCTGCAAGTCGAAGGAGATGATCTTCCGATCAACGGGATTGCTGACCATGCACGTGTAGGTGGAATTCAGGGAGCTGGGCTGCAGAGACAGGTGGAGCGTCCTGCCGTCAGGGGAGAGCTGGTGCCGACCCAAATCCAGCTCTTGGCCCAGGTTCCCTTTCCTCCAGGAGACGGTCATGTTTCCCTTCCCAGAGGCCTGGCACTGCAGCGTGACATTGCACCCCTCCGGCGTGCTGGCGAGAAGCTGACTCTGGAACTGGGGCGGTTGTACCAGGTCTGTGATCCAAAAAAGCAATACTCAGAGGAATCAGAGAGGCTCTGGTCACCATTACAGCTGATCAGGGCAGCAATGTTCCTACATGTAATTCACCCTGACCAGATGGGTCGGCCTGCCCCGCTCCCCCTCAGCGCAAGTCGATCGCCCCCCCTCCAAGGGAAGACCCTGAAGAAGGTTGGGTTGACCTAGCTACACTGCTCAGGGGGGTGAATCTTTTTCACCCCTCGAGAGATGTAATTAAGCCAACCTGAGCCCCGGAATAGACAATGCTGGGCTGATGGAAGCATTCTTCTCTTGACCGAGCTGCCGGCTGCCTTTTGGAGAGACAAAGTGGACAACACAGATGGACCAAGCCCTTCTGCCACTGTAGTAAGCGTCTACACCACAGCGTTGCTGCAGAGTCTCCAGTATAGACGTAGCTTTCACCTCACACCGGATTGGAATACAGGGAGAGGGATGATTTTGCCTGCTGTCCCCAGACTGGGGAAACTTGGCTGAGTTCTCCTTTGTGTGTCCACTCTTTCAGTCGATCACACAACGCAAAACCCCAGCCAAAGACGTTGACAACTGAGTCAAAGATCCGATCTCCCAAGGAACTGCCTTTGCACCTCCACATAGGCTCCCTCAATCGTCCACCAGCGGTACTTGGCAGCCCCAGGCATGAACTAGACTTCCACGGCACTAGGCGCTGTACAAACACAGAACAAAAGGAAAATCCCACTCCAGGGAGCCTGCCATTTCGTTCCTCTATCTATCTCATCCCCAAAGCCTGACCCAAGCAACGGCCACTTTGCTAGCGATTCCAATAGAGGTGGTATCAGGACCCACATGCCCTGGGTTTTCCATCTCACCCCCTTAGCAGGCCAAGGTGGGGGAAGCAAGTTCAAGAGCCCAGAAGCCCTCCTGAATGATTCCTCCCTGATAGTCTCTTCTCTTTCTAAGCCACAGGAGCTGTAGCACCTCCAGTGACCTTCAGGAAGCAGATGGCATTGTATAGTAGCAGGCAGCTGCTTATCTATCAGGGAGCCCTCGAGTCCCCAGAAAACATGTGATACAGCTGCTCTGCTGGCCGGGTGGGCTGGATTATATTGTAACAAATGTGTCTCCGTTGTTCCCAGTGCTAAATAAACAATTCCGCTCCTGTTCACCTGGGGAAAGGGCCAGGTGATGAGAGGTGTCTGGCTGCTCAGTTTAAACAACACCTATGGTGCTATTTAACGTCTCATGCAAATAAAAAAAAGATGCACAAAAGCAGTTTGCATGAAACATTACACAAGCGAAACCTGTTTTCTCCGAACAGCAAACCCCCCAACACGCACACACAACAAACTGCAGCTGACTTTCTCTGCAGGACTCTGTGATAGCAGCCCCAACCATTAAAAGAAGATCAGGACTCAAGCTTTTCCCACTCCCTCAAATCAAGAGAGATGATTTTTAAGCCATGGGTTTTTTAAGCCAACTCATACATTTTTTGCCTTCTGGGATCACTCACGTCCTATCTTCTAGTTTTTCTCTGCAACCAGGAGAATGAGAATTTTATTATTCTGTTAAAGGAAAGCTCAGATTTTCATGCCATCTCTTGATTCTAGCAGCTAGGGCTTTACGAGCCATGCCAGATATGGCAAGAGGTACAATAACATTCAGCCTGGGGAGGGGAAGTCATTGGAGCAGAGGCTGGTAGCTGCAGGAGAGGGGCTTAAAGTGGTCAGTGTGGCTGAAACTCTGAACTTGTGTATCCTGGGTAAAACTCAGGAGCATGTAGGGGGCTAGTGCTGGGGCTATGCCATCCTTAAAACCTTTATTGAAGACTAAAATGGCAGAGAGACCCCATGCCAGTCCCTCTGCAGAGGGGAGAATTTCACCACAAGTGCACAAAATCATTTGGCAGTGTAGCCTAATGGATCTAGCCCTGGACTCAGAAGACTCGGGATCTATTCTTGGTTCTGCCCCAACCTGCTGGGTGACCTCAAGCAGGTCATGTCCCTGCCTTGTGTCTCAGTTTCCCCATCTGTAAAATGGGATAATGATCCTGCCATTTATTGTGAATTTCTTTGAGATGCACAAATGAAAAGAGCAAAGGATTATTGTTAATACCAGAGCTTCAGCCACTCCACACTGCTAGAAACCCCATTAAATACTGATTGATCATCACCTACCATAGACCGTGAGGAGAAAGGCCCGATCCTCTACAATTGCAGGAAGCAACTTAATCCGAGCCTCATAAATTCCGCTATCATCCAGCTTCAAACCCTGGATCCTCAGCGAGGTCTCATTGTACATTTCTAGCCTCTGCTTAAATCTGTCGCTGGGATCGGGTCGCTCAAATTTCCTCCCATTGAACTCAGCCAGTTGAATCTTTAAAGCTGTCCCAGAACTAAAGCTCCACTCGATTTGTTTCACCTTTTTCCCACGGGGTGGGTCAACAGAAAGCAAGACCGATCCTCCCACAATCCCATTCACCGGGCGGCGAGGAGTTGGCGCTTGGGCAAGCAGAATATCTAGGACAGAGGATAAGGCAGACATGTTATAGCTCTCTAGCCTGTAACAAGATCAACAGAAAAGCATTAGAAAGGAGGCAAATTGAAACATGGTGTTTAAGTTTGCTAATTTCCTTTTCAGCCTGTCTCTCTTTTAAAAACAAGCCCTGCTCCATACTGTCCCTAGAGTGTCAGGTTCCAACTACTCTGAAATGGGGGGTCGGGGAGAGCGATTGCAGCACAGTGTACCTGCGCTCATTCCAATCTAGCTAGCTCAGGTACCGGAGCAGCAAAGAGAAATGCCCCCTAAGCAAAGGGCTAGTCTAAGGCAGTTGTTTTCAAACCTTGGGTTGAGACCCAGTACTGGGCTGCAGACCTCTAGGTACTGGGTCCCAGCGCTCCCTGCTGCCACCATCAAAAGTCTTGAAGGTATTGCTGAAAGATGGAATTGTTGGGTCCTGAGCATAAATTATTTGTTTTAAACTGGGTCCTGAGAAAAAAAAGTTTGAAAACTATTGGCCTAAGGGATTATGCACCACTTAAATACTCAATATAGGGTTTCAGAGGGAGCTCAGTGGTACTTAACTCGTCTGTAGTGACCCTTTGTATGGGGTATATCAGGCCTCGACAAATCTGTTTCTCTGGTCACCATGGTGATTAGTTTTAGTAGCCTGTCGCTTAGTTCCACTGCAGAAATGTAATGGAGGAGCGACATCTGGTGACCAAAAGTAAAATTGCTGGTGCTTAGCTGTGAGCAAATTTTGTCCACCTGAGGTATAATCACCCCGCATGACTTTCCCCTGAGCCTGCAAACCTTACTCATGTGAACAGTCTCATAGGCCTAGATCCACAAAGCAATTAAGGCTCCTGGCTGCCCTTAGGAAGCCAATGGAAGTTAAAAGCCTATATGCCATCGATGATCTGGACCATAGATCTTAGACTGTGAGCTCCTTAAAGCAGGGACCATTTCTGTTCTGTGTCTGTACAGCCCCTAGCACAGCGAGATTGTGGGCCAGCAGTGTTGCACCCAGGTGCCACCACAGAACAGAGACCCATGGAAGAATCCACATGTGGAAAAGTTGGTCTGTGCAATGCACGCCTCCCCACCCCACCCCCCCAGCCTCCCGTTAGCAGGGAGATTTTCCTATTGATAAGGAAACCTGCAAAGATCCTGTGGCTTTCTGAGTTCAGCTGTTTCTTTTTAGCCCACACTTATGAGGATGGCTTCAATCCCGAAGAACTGGAGCAATAATCTCCGCAGAACAACATTCCCTGAGCTTTTGGGAAGGGGTCCCCATGAGCATGGCAGTCACCTCATTCTCCTCCTTTGCCATGGCGCCAGCAGAAAGTCTGATGACAGTTAGGCAGCTGGTGAGCTGAGAGTGCCCAGCCCCAGACTGCGTAGGGCAGGCACTGCCAGCATATACCATTCAATACTTTAAAAACCAGAGTTCTGGTCTGGCTGTGTGATCCTCTGCTAAATCCAAATGTGTGGGCACAACCTAGCCCTGGAATCACCTGGGGGGGGGGGAAGGAAAATGACAGTTCTAGATTTTCGTTTCTATAACGACAAATGCCAGCCTCGTTAAAAGCCACCTAAAGCCTGCTGAGAAATCTGATATTTCTTTGGGATTAGGCCACGGGATCCACCAGCCATCTGGTGCATTTGGAAAACGTGTGCTGTGCAGGGGAGTTTCACCCCGGGGAAGAATGATGCTGAGCCAGCTCAGAAGTCCTCGCTCAGGCAAAGCCTTCCGGGGAGGCAGTCGGGGCAGACCTCCATATGTTGTAGATTAGCTTCATTCCATTGCACTGAAGAACCCCGCTCCCAGCAAGTGTCAGTCAGCACTGCTCCCCTGACTGCTGTGCGAATATTCTGCTTTCCACCAGCTCAGGATCTGGCCGTCTAAACAATAGGTAACACCTTTCACCCCTTAGGGTCCCAAATGGCTTTGGGAACTGGAACCCCACAGCTGCATTCTAGCTCAGTTATGGGCTGGAGGCAAGAGGCACTGGGTGAGGTTCCTAGCTGGTGCTCCGCAGGAGGTCAGACCATTTATAGAAAGCGATCATTTCACCCACCACCAAAATGCAGCCACCTCGAGAGAGCGAATGGGCAGCTGCTTAACACACTGCACCAGGGATTCCCCGCCCTTGATTTTAAAAGCATGAAAGCAGCTGGCAGCTGACCAGTTCTGTCCAGCCCCAGAGGGAAGGGAAGTTTCTGGAGACAGCAGGCCTGTCGTCCCAGCCCAGGAAAGGCTTCCCCAGACTCAGAGCCCTTCTTCAGGGCATGGACAGCCTACAGCAAACCAAGGTAAAAGAGCACTATGTAAACCCAGCAACTCCTTGTCTCTGGTTAAGGAGCTGGGTCCACCCTGCTTCTAGAAGCTCTTCCCTAGATTTCACCCCCACAGGCCAGCAGCTTCCTACAGATTTTCTCCCCACCTCAGGTCTTTCAGCCTTTAGAGGCATCAATCAGGTTCCCGCCAAGCAGTCGCTCAGCCCCTTCCTAGCTGGGATCATGCCTTCTCCCAGGCCCAACCCCTGTTCATTGCACAGGTAGGCCCAGTGGTGGGGACCAGCCATGGCACAGAGTGCCAGACTTCCTGTGTGAGCTTTGGACCATCATTTAGGCCCAGATCTTCAAAGGTTTTGAGGTGCCCAACTCTTGCTGACATTACAGGTTCCTAAAGACTACAACATGGGCTTTAGTGTCTGTGTGACTCAGTTTTCCCATCTTTAAAATGGAACAGTAGCAATGTTCTGCTTCACAGGGGTGTGAAATCCATTCAAGATCATGGGGTACCCAGATTATATAGTGATGGGGCCAGGAAAGTACCCAAGATTGATAGCCTTAACCGTGATGCCCTGACCCAGTTGGATACGGTTCTGTTTCACTTTGTTGGTGTGTGCTGTTAAATAGCTGTCATCCCCCACCGAGAGGTGGACAAAATGATCTCTGTCTATAATGTGTTCAGGTCTATCGGACGAAAGGTGCCACATTATTGAATTTAAACCTAGTCACACAAGCTGTGACTTCCCTTCACTCATCACCAGCTTGGAGGGAGAAGAAACAGATGTGCCCGTGTATTAAAGAAGATTAAATACCGACATCAGAGAGTTTACTTCTCATAAACCTTCCTGCAGCCCGCATTACAAGCTGCCTCTTTGCACTGCTTTGTACACATCTCAGCATCAGAACCGCTCAGCATCAGTGGGGCTTTTGTTATGCTCACCCTACCTGAGACTTCCTTTGCTTTGCTTTTTTCTCTTCTGTGCCTTAAACACTTTCAGATTTCACTCTCTCCCAGCTTTCTTGTGATTTAGCTCCCACTGCATTTCGCCCATCTCAGGCTGGCAGGTTTCCAGAGCATGTACATAAGAACATAAGAACATAAGAAAGGCCGTACTGGGTCAGACCAGAGGTCCATCTAGCCCAGTATCTGTCTACCGACAGTGGCCAGTGCCCAGGTGCCCGAGGGAGTGAACCCAACAGGCAATGATCAAGTGATCACTCTCCTGCCATCCGTCTCCATCCTCTGATAAGCAGAGGCTAGGGACACTATTCTTAACCCCTTTCTGGCTAATAGCCATTTATGGACTTAGCCACCATGAACTTATCCAGTTCCCTTTTAAATATTGTTATAGTCCCAGCCTTCACAACCTCCTCAGGTAAGGAGTTCCACAAGTTGCCTGTGCGTTGTGTGAAGAAGAACTTCCTTTTATTTGTTTTGAACCTGCTACCTATCAGTTTCATTTGGTGACCCCTGGTTCTTGTATTATGGGAGTATTTAAACAACTTTTCCTTGTCCACTTTTTCCACATCAGTCATAATTTTATATACTTCTATCATGTCCCCCCTCAGTCTCCTCTTTTCCAAGCTGAAGAGGCCCAGGACAAGAGAGGAAGGGTTGTCTGGTGGTTAAGTGCTAACCTATAACGTAGGAGACCAGCCTTCAGATCCCTGCCTTGTGACGGTTAACACATAAATCGTCAGCATCACGTGTGAAAAGACACAAAGTCAGTAGTCTTACATCAATGCCTGCTGGCAATGAATAATTATTGTCTTCCCCCCTATTGTGTGATTCTCTGCTCATGATTTACAGCAACTGGGAAAATTAAAACTTTTAAATTTTTTATCCATTAATATTGTCCATTGACAACATAAAACAAAATAAAAACTTGATTTCTGCCAAGCCTCGTTACAACGGATCCCCCTCAATTTTGGGTGGAGTTAGGTGGACTCCGCGCACCCGCTACTGCAGCAGACTCAACGCACCCATAGGTGCCCCTCCACCTGCTTCCCTAGGTTCCTGGATTGCTCTGCGGTTTAAGTGGCATATGGCAAAGTCCTGGGTGCATAAGGAACTTTCACCCTGAAAACTTAGGTGCTGAGTGCATTTAGGCACCTGCAGAGTTCAAGATAGATAGCAGCCGAGCGCAAGTTCTGTGGATTGCTTTGGAGCCTAAATCCTTTTATGGATCTGGGCCTGTCCCGTGCTTTATAATGGCTATAATAGCTTTGTCCTGGTTTGCAGGAGTGCTGTGGGCATACACACTTTAAAGTCTACGGGGTGCTCAGGTAGAATCGGTGACAGGGGCCAGACCAGTCCTTAGACAGGCGGTGACAGGAAAGTCTACCATTATAGACACAGTCAGACACAGAAGGTAACTGGAATGCACAGAATGACATGTAGCAGGCTGGACTCTACTTTCAGTGACGTAAGATGCAAATCCAAGTTTTAGCCAACAAAGAACAACACTGCTCCTATGGTTGACACAAATATGCTACGTGGTACCAGGTATTCTCAGGGGTCTGACAAGTTGGCTGCCCAGTGACTCACAGTCGGACACATTATGAGCATAATTGGCTTATTTACATACATGCACCAGTCCTGGGACAGAGGTGGTCAAACAGCAAATAGGCCAATCCCTTCACCCAGGAGTCACAGCCCAGCACCAATGTCTGAACAAGGCAACTCCTCTGCAAGAATGGGCACCAACCAGAGTTCCAAGCAGAGAGCAAAATCTCCTGCTGCTCCCTTGCCTCAAAACTTTGCATAACCAAAAACTACCACCACCAAGCAGCACGTCTTCCCACATACTCAGAAAAAGAATTGGACAACTACATGTCACAGTGACATCTGGTGACACCGGCCATTCTATTACTGCTAATTCTGTATTCTAATTGTGCCTAACGGCCCAACAAAAATCAAGGCCATCTTGTGCAGGGTGCCCTGACATGCTAACAAGACAAAAACAGGGCAGTGGAAAGAACATACAAGCCAAATGAACAGAGATGAGCCACAAGCGTCACATTAGTTCCATGATTTGGGGGTTCTGGGGAGGGTTAGGTTGTTTTATTTGCTTTGGGCTTTTACAAATATTTTTGGGTGGATTTGGATTGATTTTACATTTTGTAATATATCCATTAAATATACTAGAGGCAAGGATGGGTGGTGAGGAAGCAAAGAATGGATGAGCTAACAGGCCAAATGGAAGAAGGGAAAAGAGATCGCTATGGGTCAGAGGGAGTGTGAGTCCATTTGCTACAGGATCAGATATTTTCAATAGCTCAGGGCCCAATGTCCAAGCATGCAGCACCTACAATGGGGACCAGACTGTCCAGAGGGCACAGTGCTGAACGGGCATCCAACGTATCTGAAAATCTAGTCTCACTGGTGGGTGCTGAGCCCTTTTGAAAATCTTTTTCTCTGGGTAAAATTCAAGTCCCACTGACCTGCATTTCCCTGAACTAGGGCCCGCCTCAGTGGTCAACAGGAAGCACACAGAGTTGGGTTTGGCTGGGGGCCATTTGGCAGGAACCCCTGAAAAGCAGATGCAGCCCCTAAAAGTCAAGTTAATTTGCCTCCTCAACATTTCCAGACTCTTGAGGGAGTTCCACAAATTGAAAACACTGACATTGGAGCTGTACTTACCAAATACACACAAATGCACCGGGCCTAGCTACATGCACGTTATTGCTCTGGCTTCCAAAACTCAGAGCACACTGAGCATCATTAGAAGGCTTGGAAACTATTTAAAAGGATATTACATATTCCTGGCTACCGCAGCCCCCATTAACATAGCACCTGAGTGCCTCAAGTCTTCCATTCAGTTATTCTCACAACTCTCTGTGAAGTACAGAAGGGTTGGTTTGCCTGTTTTACAAAGGGGGAAACTGAGGCACTGAGCAACTAAGTGAAATCCTCAGTCTAGATGATCAAAAGCACCGTTCTGGCCTTAAAACATATGAATCCAAGTTTCAGGGTAGCTTGCTAACCCCTCAACCGTTCATCTTTTCTGAAATTCTTCATTTTAATTAACGCTTCCCATTGTATTTAATTCTAGGGCTGTTCTTCACGGTCTCTGCAAAACCTAACACTGCATTTGGTAGCAAATAGCACAGACACAGGTCAGCAGTTTGTCGCTGTATCCTCCCGAATTCTTTCAATTGTTCTCATCCATTTACAGACCAGTTTACCAGAAGCCAGCAGATCGACTGATGTATGGGTCTCACCATGATAAGAACATCCGCTTTAGAAAAGACTACAGTTCCATAGCCATATATTTGGTCTCAACGGCTCGGATTCCTTTTGCCACACCATTGTTCAGGGTATTCGAAGGAAGTGACGGGTTGGAAAACATCAATGCTGGATCACTTTGATACAATCGAATCATTTCCTGAGTTTGTCAGTGTGGTTTTATCCTGTTTACCCAGAAGTTGTTTGGAACATGTTAATCTTGTTAAATCCCTGTTCTCCAACGGGAAAAGATGCCTGCTTTTGAGGGAACAATGGATTATAACAGAAAAGTCTAAGAGTAGGAGGAGAAGAGCATAAATGCTATCCACAGGAAACTCTAAGGTTGACAGACATCAGAGGGAAGGCTGGAAAAATAGATGGGAAACGCCACAGAGCAAGGATGAAAGATAGAGAGAAGTAGTAAGCAGTGAAAAATTTTAACTGATTTGAACCAAGTGACCATGGTGCACCTTGTATATGGATCAGTCCAATTTAGGCCGAGTGAAATGAGAGTACACAGAAGCAAGGACATGTAGATGTTAAGAGGTATTTTTTTTGTGGCTCATAGCTACACCAGACCTACAGCCCACACAATTGTGCAGACAGAGGAGAACAAGGAGAGCAATTGGGAAGTACTAAATCATCAGAAATGTTCTGTCATTGTAGTGGTTCCGTGTTTTATTTGACATCTTCCTCATGAACCTGGGAGTTGAGACGAGCATTCTTTTATTTTAAAATTATTTGGTGACATTATATCCTGCAGCATATTTTGTAAAAACCGTAAGTTTTAGGAATGAAATGTCTTTGCTATTAATAGTCTCTGCTATTAAATGATTTCTCTAGGAACTGGGGCTTTGGTGAGAATTATTAGATTTGTGGATTAACAAAGTGAGAATTAATGAGGTTCTCGTTTTACGTAACAGCTCAAGCTCTCAGCTGGCAAGAAATGGCAAAGTAGGTCTACAGTTTACACCAGCTGGGCATCTGGCCCATAACATTCATGAGCTGTTGACAAAAATCAGAAGAGTCCTTTCCTCAGACACCTGAAAATCAGCAAGCTAGGGAAGAAATCACGATGCTCAGCATATTTTATTTCTTTCGTGATGCAGTTATAAATTATTTAAAAAAGAAACAAACAAACACAACACACACAATCAACCGGATTAGATAATGTATCTAGCAACGAACCTGCACTGGGTGAAAGGCAATTGGTCTAGAAAACAGTTACACTGCTATTAATATATCTTTGATATTCCACTCGCATTAATTTACCATTCAATACCTCTCCAGTCTAAAACAAAATGCACAGAAAGCTGCCCTAAATGCATTTAAAACAAATTGCTATAGCGAAAGACATACCAGCTGAGTTCTTTCTCCCTTCAGTCTCCTGCTCTTTCTATAAAATTCTTATATCGCAATATTCCTTTGTCTCCGTGCCAGACTCTGCCCTGTGTGTGTACAGTTCAAACCAGTTCTGGTTCACCTACCTGCTGAGAGACTGATCAGCGTCACTAGCAATAAAGGGAGAGAGGGTTTTATGCTCATCAATTTCACCTCCATTTCTTCGCTGCTCCCAGTGCATCTCTGAGCTGATCCTGGTGAAGGCAGATGCTAGGAGATGGGAGGAGCAAAACTGCATTATAGCACAGCCTCTATATGTGGACGGTGCATCCGGGGGCTTGGGGCTCTTATTAACTGATTATAGCGTATGCAGGGCACTGGTCAATGCGTATGAAAAGACATAATTGCGTCTCTGATGGCACCAGATCACTCACATGACTATTCAGCCAGGCTGTGGTTGCTGACAGTTGACTGTTGATGTCCTGGCTCATTAAGGAGTCCTACATCAGAACAATTAAATCACCACTCCCCAGACTAAAATCCCTCTTGAGATAGGGCACTGCTGCTAAATCCCATGCTGCGGACTCCTAATCTAAGGGTTGGCCCCGGCAAGTATAAACCAGCCATAAGTGGAGTTCCAGGGAGGCAAGAAGGAAGGAAGGAATCCAGGGACTGATCCTGGGTGGTGCTGAAAACCTTCAGCTCCCATTGATGTCAGCGGGAGTTGAAAGTTCTGAGGCACAGACCCTGAAAGGTGTCTAGCCGCCTATCTCCCATGGGACTTGGGCAGCTAACGGTCCTGGGAACATCTGGGCCTCAATGCTTTGTAGGAAGAGCTCAGAATCCTGCAGGATCAGGCCATATGGTCCTGGGATGACTGAAGACGAATGGCTGTAGGTCCTGGGCTTTCTTCGCTGTCCATTCATTCACCATAGGGCAATGGGAGCTCACCACCATTCTGAGCTGGTGGCAGTTTATAGCCACTTCGCGCAAGTGTAAAGAAGGGCTTAAGCCACAGAGTGACAGAATCAGGTCCGCGGAGGAGGCACCGGGGTAGCCCTGCAACTGCTAAGCCTGAGGGGAGCTGAACATTTTGCTAGAGTCGCTCATCGAGCGTGACTATGATTAAATCAATTCCAGTTGAACCCTGAGCTCCATCCTTTCCCTGGGGGCTGAAAAAACCCCCACCAGGCAGCGAAAGAAGAGCACAGCATGCCACTGTGAAGAGAATTACATGCAAGAGAAGGGGAACATCCCCCACAGAGGACCCAGCTGGGACCATCAACCTCTATATACCTAACGTGCTGCTACAAGGCACAGAATGGGAACATTCAAAATCCCAGCAAGGGAAGCGGCTGGATGGCTGGGATCCAGGGAATACCTGTTAATTAATATCATCATCAGTGGCACTTTTAAAGACTCACAAATTTATTTATCGCATGAGTTTTCCTGAGAGAAAATCCCACTTTGTCAGATGCTTGAAGATGGGGAACTTATAGAATGGGAGCAAAATAAAGGCAGGAGAGTATAAGTCATAGGATCAGGTCAGACTGCTACAGCAAATCAAAACAGTTGTTTAGATTCAAACAGTGGAGAACAGCGAACCAGCAACTACAGATCAAACAACAGAAACATTAAAGCAGGCACATATCCCTGCAACAAACCCCATTGCTAACTTTGCCCACATATCTGCACAAAAGACACCATCGCAAGACCTAATCAAACCAGTGACTCTACAAAGAGCTCTTTCCCCTGCTCGTCCACCAATGGGATTTACGCTAACATGTGCCGGCAACGCCTCGCTGCCTTGTACATTAGACCAACAAGACAAGCTCTGTGCAAAAGATTAAATGGACACAAGTCTGACATCAGAAATAACAACATTCAAAACCCAATAGGGAAACACTTCAATCTTCCTGCTCACTCCGTTGACGATTTGTTAATAGCTGTGCTCAGACAAATGTATAACAAATCAAAGCTTCAAAGAGAAACTGCAGAATTGGAATTCGTATACAGATTTGACACCCTTGCCTTAGGGTTAAATAGGGATCTCAGGTTTTTTCTTATTACAACAGTTGATTTGACCTCACTTCCCTCATCATCAGTGACAGCAACAACCACCCACAACAAAGGATCTCAGTCCACTGAAAATTGATGTTGGGCCAGCCCGGGGAAGTCAGTGGAAATCTCCCCGCGACCCCCCAGGCTAAGAGCCAAGGGGGTTTGGATCAGTCCCTTCAATGGAAAGGGACTGGAATCTGAGCTGGCTTATCTGACGCCCAGGGAAGTCTGAGGAGGGTCTTTTGCTGAGAGCTGGGGCTCGTGAGTCAATGGGAGGCTTCCCATTGAGCTCCATGGCAGCTGGCGAGCTCCCTGGGCTCTGGCACCCGACTCTGCCAGTTTTCAGCACCCACTTGGGAGAGCCAAGCTGCCAGCTAGGAGAGCCCGGTGTATCAGGTGAGGAATCGGCTTCTCCCCTGACCTTGGTGCAGCCACGCTGCTTTACACCACCTGAGGATCCAGCCCAATGCCCCTCCCAGGCTATGGCTAGGGTGATGTGCAAGCGATGCCTGTGCTGGACTGATACGGAAGTACTCGGTTCCCGGCCGGCTGCATCGTCCTTGGGGAAGTAGCCAGTTGTGGGGCTATTCTGAGAACAGAGATATTTCTGCAACCCATGCAGTTATTACAGACTTATTCCAAATATTCAAAGGGGCCAAATTCTGCCTGTAGATATACAGTCCAGCCAGCAACCTGTGCAGTCCAGGCCAAGACTCAGTGGGGCCAAGTTAGGCAGCACTCACTGTGTTTGGGAAGCCGAAGGAAACCACAGGGTCTCTCTGGGTGCATCTACACTAGTAAATTAAGTCGACTTAATTTACTCTGCGTCTACACTACACTTTCCCTAAGTCGACTTAAGCTGCTGCTACTGAAGTCGACTTAAGGAAATTTTAAGTCGACTTTATAAAACCTAGTTTTAAGTCGACTTACTGGTTAAGGCGACTTTATTAAGTCGACTTGAGCCAGCGTGGACACAGAGTAGCCCTAAGTCGACTTAAAGGCCCCCAGGGCTCCCCCACAAACCTCCCTTTCAGGGTGCCTGGCACAGCCAGGGCCTGGCATGTCCACCCACAGGGCAGGACACAGCCCAGCCCACCCTGCTCCTGTACCCTGCCCTGTCCCTGTCCTGCTCAGCCTCCATGTTCCCTAGTACAATGGGGAAGATGCTGAGCTCCCTGGCATTTTTGAAGGGGTGCCCAGGAAGGGGGGCACCTCTTGGGTGCCCCCTTCCCACCATGCACCACTCCCAGGTCCACTTACCCCCTGCAAGTCGACTTAGGCATCCAGTTTGGATGCTCTAAGTTGATTTGGCAAGGTCGACTTTAAATCGATCTAAATTTACAGTGTAGACTTACTTACTTGAACAAGTGTAGACATAGCCACACTGTCCAGCAGGCTGCCTAATAATCTACTTTCTATTCATTGCAGGCTAGCCCAGTATCTTCTCCGCATGCGGGGTACAAATCCTACTCACTTTTAGGAAAGTTGCAAATTTATACCTGCAGAGACAATTGGGACCAAACTCTCCTACGTTCCAAGTCCAGCTTTCACCAAACGAGGCCATTTGCTGCTAAAACAATAGAGGGAGAGTAGGGTTCGGAGGGGAGAAATCCCCTTTTCCAACCAGTTAATAATAAATCAGGCCTTCATTTGTAAAGAGGTCACTGGCTGAAAAAGAGGGAAGTGTTGCTAACAAGGCAATATTATTTTTAATTACAAAAGAAACCAACTCAAGGCAACAGAAAAAAGGAAGAGCTTTGAGACAATGGGTTGTTTTTTGGTAGGACAAAGATGTGTGTGTAAGGGGCAGGTAATGTCAGCAGTTTCCTGTTAAGCGGTCAGTCAAGTGTTCTGGAAATTCAAGGAAAAGGATTCACCCATTCCCCAAAAGACTAATTAAGTCATTTTCCAGCTGCAGCACCTTTCATCTGAGGATCTCAAAGCACCTTATGAAGCCTATGGTGAAATTTATCCAGGAGCAGAGGACTGGAACAGGGTCTAGGCCCCACATCAGTTCTTGGGGCTGGCCAATATTCACAGCAAAGAACACAGGACTATCCATTGGTTTTGCATGAGGCTGCTGATGGATTGTTGTGAACCTGAAGCAAATGTACAGAAAGTCTGGTTTGTTCATGGACAGTTCCTGGATGGGGCACTTGAGGACTAAATTGTTGTGCATAGTTTGCCCTCCTTCTCTTGAAGAGCTGAAAAATGCTGATGTGAAGCAGCCAGCTAGTGGGTGGAAACCATCTTCTTCTAACATAGGTGAGGAAACCATATATAGAAAGGCTGTAACTTTCTTAGAAAGGCTGTGCATCACACTAGAGGAAAGTGAAACCAGCCACTTAAGGGCTAGCATCCTTCTGGCAGCTGATTAAGGTCCAAGTCTTTTTGGGTTCACTGGGTCTGCATGCTCGTGTTTGGATCAAATGTCCCATCCTGATCTGGTCCACAGAGCTTCTATTCCCATGTCACTCCAGTCACCCCCAACATCCACTGCCACAGTGATGCCTAAAAGAAATTAGCCGGGAGGAGGGCAGCTGGGGTAGTTGAGAGTGATACATCATTTAAAAACAAACATGGCACAACAGGTTAAAACAAAATCTAGTGGGTTAGATATGAATAAGGCCTCCAGGGCCCCTAAACAATGAAGAGGTAGGGAACGGGAACGAGATCCAGTGCAAACTCTGCTGCCCTTGCCCTTCCCACATTGCTCCAGTCTTAGTGGTTTTGCTTCTGCTGGCCTCTCTAGGCCGAGGGGCAACCGCTGTGCCCCTTGCTACACATCTGCAGTTGAGGGAGCAGATCTCGATCTCATCAAATTCCACAGGCACAAGATTCGGCCCAGGGGAAATGACAAACATATCCCAGAAAAGCATGTTTCCGTTCCATTGGCTTCCAGTGTGACTGGAATAAGACTGGTCGGTGAAATTCATCAGCAGCAGTGTCCATCAAACCATGTGAGAGTCGCTCATGACCCAGTCTCTTCCATGGATGGGCTGGAAGGAGGCATATGACCTCCCGTGTGACAGACACGAGTGTGGTTTCTCAAGTTACTGGGGCTATTGGGGGTTTCCATAGTGATAAATGGGAGGGTTGTTAAGTACTCAGGAAAACCTGTGTGTCTGCTGGCAGTCCTTGCCAGACATGCTGAATAAAGCTTAATAAGGGAACTCTGAAGCCTGTTATGTCTACTGATCATTATTTAATCCTAATACGTGACAACTAGTCATTGGGGATTTCCTGGAGGGCAGCAGAAGAGAACACAAAGGACGGACTGTACTGGAGACAATACTGTACTGTGCAAAGTGACCTCCTGCACATATGAAGAATGGGGAAACTATCTGCTATGTTATAAGTAGAGCCCTGCACAGATACAAAAATGTGGAACCAGAACCGAACCGCAACCGCCCAATGTTAGTCTTTATCCGATCCGTTATCTGCATGCCATGTTTTATCTGGATCCAGAACCGCATCTGCAACCGAGCTGGGGCTCACAATCAGCATTTTAACATTTGATTGGCTCATTCACCACATGGGTCCCACCCATTTTTAACTTTTCTTCTTTGTGATTTGCATGCTGTGCTGTCAATCAGATTTCCTTGGCCACCAATGACATTTCTGATTGACAGCATGACATAAGAACAGCAAACAAGAAAATGAAGAAGTGGGTGGGGAAGGCATGGGGAATAAGCCAATCAAAGGCCAGCATGCTAACTGACTGTGAGTGACAACAGAGTCCTGTGGCACTTTTAAAGACTAACAGATTTATTTATCGCATGAGCTTTCGTGGGAGAAAATCCCACTTCGTCAGACACTTTGAAGACCCCTCAAGCTGGGTGGCTGGGCTCCAGAGCTGTCCGCTTCGGCGTGGCAGCCCCTACCGCCCCTGCAAGCCGGACAGCCCCGGGAAGGCAAGCGCCTGGGTGCCGGGGCTGCTGGCTTCAGGACGGCAGCCCCCAAGCTGGCAGCCCCAGGAAACCAAGCGGCTTGTGGCACGGGGCTCCAGCCATCAGCTACTTGTCAATTTCACTGCTCTGGTATCTCCGAGTGGCTTCCGTTGGCACTCTGGGACATTTCCGGAGGCTGTCAAAAGCAGAAGAAGCGTACACACGGGCTCTACCACAGAACTGCTGTTCCGCGTAAGCCTAACCACCCTCGTTTGGGTGGTTTGCCTGTTGCGTGGCAAGAGGGCTGTTGTGTGTGGGTACGTGTGTACGCTCCCAGCCTTATCGCGCGGGAAGGAGCCTTCTGCGGCTGTCGTGTGTTCAAGGCCTTAGTGAGATATAAATGGCCTCGTTCTCATCAACCATAAGGGCTCTTTGCGTGGCTCAGGAAACTGAAAGGGGTCTTAAAGTGAATGTAACGGTAATTCTCACCCTTTTAAAGGCCCATTGGTGTGGCCAGAATGGTGCGACTGGCCCTCGGGCGCAGGTCTATGCTCCAGCGGCTGTGGCGGTGCAGGCACACCAGTGCAGCACTGTAACACAGACTGTGGCACGGGCTCGGTTATGTCAGTGATGGTTGGAGGTCACATGAGGACCTAGATCAGGAGTCTGCAACCTGCAGCTCTTTGGGTGCTCCCTTGTGGCTCCGGGCTCTGAACCCCTCATCACCATTGGAGGACCCTGTGGGTGCCCTGCTTTTGGCTCTGAGCCCCTCCTCCTGCCACCAGGGGATCCTGCAGAGGGTGGGACCTGCTTCTGGTTCCAGGTTCTCCCCTTCTCTCCCACCAGCAGACCCTGCAGCAGGCGCCCTGGCCCAGCTCCCCCCACCAGAAGGCTACACCCATTGCGGCTCACAAAACACTTGATTATTGAAGCCCTGGCCTAGATAGACAGAACATCCGCTGCCCCCTTCCATGGTCTGAATGTTGACTCTGCCATTCCCTCCCCTGTACCATGCCTGGAAAAGCTCCTCTCAGAAGGCACTGCCTTGTTCTCCCGCTCTGCAGAAACCACTGCTACACTAGAAAGATGACCGTACAGTGATTATGCAAATCAGACCAAGTCAGCCAATCAGTGAGCAGGGCTTTGAATATGTATCACTAGATACATGGCTCCAGAACCGTACAGACTGGCTGAGAGCATTCCAGCTCCGCATGATACTCTACCATTGAAGTACTCTCAAATACTCCGCTCACCTCTCTTCCGTGGCGAAACATCTCCTTCAGACAAAGCTTGCTCTGACTATTCTACTATGAACAGGGATGTTCCGTGGAGAAGTAAAAATGAACTCTGGCGAGAAAGCTACACCTGAGGGTGAAATCCTGACTCCACTGAAGTCAAAACTCCCCATGACTTTACAGATTTCACCAAATAAGCCTGCTCCCACTGCCTCTCCGCCAGTCCCCACACACCTCTTCTGAGGCGCTAGCAATACGTGGTTGTAGCCCAACCTCCAGCATTAGTGCGTTTGTCTGTCCAGCAGGTTCACACGGACAACTGCTCCCATCTGAAGTCCCGGAAACACCGCCACGGTTTGGCTTGCCAGTGTCAAGGACTGAGATCTGGGCCTGGGATGAGGAAAAACAGAAGATCAGCTGTGTCAGCCGGAATCTGCATTTATACCAAGCCTGCTGTGATGTTGTAAGAAATATGAGGGATCATTTCTCATATTATTAATATCAAGATGACAAAATTGCAATGGCTCTTACAAGACGTGCCATGTAAGGCATCCCTGGAAAAGTTCTGATTTCCTAAAGGTGATAAGCTCTGCTACATGTATCCTCTTTGCACTGTGTTGCGAATACGTGGGCTGTCTCTGTATCTCAAACTTGGGCCGTGGTACGGGATGACACCCCAGACAGATTAGCATCAGCACTATCCAGCGTGCTTGATAGCCATCAAGGGCAATCAGCTATGCTATACAGCAGTAGTTTTCAAACCACGTGTCGGGATCCAGTATTGGGTCGCAGCATCCCCTGCTGCCACCGCCAACAGACTGGAATGCATTGCTCAAAGATGTCATTTCTGGGTTGCGGACATTCATGATTTTTTTCAACTGGGTCCTGAGGAAAAAAAAAGTATGAAAACTACTGCTATACAGTGCACCCAGGGAGATGCTCCCAGAATCCCATTCACCTGGCGGCGAGGCATCTACGCTTGGTTTAGTCCACCATCTGAGAAAGAGAGCCCAGGAGATCAAAGTGGGGAGGAGGGGATAAGGAGGGTCTGATTTCCCCACTTGCTGCAGCACAATCCAGAGAAAAAACGACCGGAACCCATCACTATCCCCAGCTAGCAGGTCTTGCTGTAGGCGTCAGAGCTGACACTAGAAACGCTTACCCTCACCACAGCATCTGGGCACTGCACTTAACATCCCAACCTCCACTCTGAGGCAGGGCAGTGCTGGATTGTATAGCTGGAGAAACTGAAGCACAGAGCATCTAAAGCTATGTCTACACGTAGGAATTTAGGTCGAATTTACTAAGTCGATTTTAAGTCGACTTAGAGATTCCACACAGGACTCTTAAGTTGACTTAAAGCTGGCCTTACTAAGTCAACTTAGAGAGTCTACACTAGAGTCTCTAAGTTGCAGCTAGCAAGAGATGTGAAGGATAACAGAAAGGGGTTCTATAAGTATATCAGCAACAAGAAAAGGATCAGAGGTGGTGTAGGTCCCTTACTGAATGGGGCAGGTATCCTCGTGGTGGATGATGCGGAAAAGGCTGAAGTACTCAATGCTTTTTTCACTTCAGTCTTCACAGGGAGGGCCAGCTCCCAGGCTACTACACGGGGTAACGCGGAATGGAGAGAAGAGCGGCCCTCGGTGATGGAAAGTCAGATTAGGGAACACTTAAAGAAATTGGATGTGCACAAGTCCATAGGGCTGGATGAACTGCATCCGAGGGTGCTCAGGGAGTTGGGGGAAGTGATTGCAGAGCCGCTGACCATTATCTTTGAGAACTCATGGGAACTAGAGAACTAGAGAACATGGGAACTTTGAGAACTAGAAAAGGTTCAGAGGAGGGCAACTAAAATGATTAGGGGTTTGGAGAGTGCCTCGTATGAGGAACGATTGAAAAGGCTGGGCCTCTTCAGCTTGGAAAAGAGGAGACTGAGGGGGGACATGATAGAAGTATATAAAATTATGACTGATGTGGAAAAAGTGGACAAGGAAAAGTTGTTTAAATACTCCCATAATACAAGAACCAGGGGTCACCAAATGAAACTGATAGGTAGCAGGTTCAAAACAAATAAAAGGAAGTTCTTCTTCACACAACGCACAGTCAACTTGTGGAACTCCTTACCTGAGGAGGTTGTGAAGGCTGGGACTATAACAATATTTAAAAGGGAACTGGATAAGTTCATGGTGGCTAAGTCCATAAATGGCTATTAGCCAGAAAGGGGTTAAGAATGGTGTCCCTAGCCTCTGTTTATCAGAGGATGGAGACGGATGGCAGGAGAGTGATCACTTGATCATTGCCTGTTAGGTTCACTCCCTCTGGGGCACCTGGGCACTGGCCACTGTCGGTAGACAGATTCTGGGCTAGATGGACCTCTGGTCTGACCCAGTACGGCCTTTCTTATGTTCTTATGTTCTTAAATGGTGGAGGTCCCGGAGGATTGGAAAAAGGCAAATATAGTACCTATCTTTAAGAAAGGGAAAAAGGACGGTCCGGGGTACTACAGATCAGTCAGCCTCACCTCAATCCCTGGGAAAATCATGGAGCAGGTCCTCAAAGAATCCATCCTGAAACACTTGGATGAAAACAGAGTGATCAGGAACAATCAACATGGATTCACCAAGGGCAAATTGTGCCTGACCAATCTGATTTCCTTCTATGATGAGATGACTGGATTTGTGGATGTGGGAAGAGCCGTTGATGTGGTATACCTCGACTTTAGCAAGGCTTTTGATACAGTTTCCCACAGCATTCTCGTCGGCAAGTTAAGGAAGTATGGGTTGGATGAGTGGACCGTAAGGTGGATCGAAAACTGGCTATATCAACGGGCTCAGTGGGTAGGAATCAATGGCTCGATGTCTGGTTGGCGACCGGTAACGAGTGAGTGCCCCAGGGGTGAGTGCTGGGGTCGGTTCTATTCAACATCTTCATTCATGATCTTGATGATGGAATAGACTGCGTGCTTAGTAAGTTCGCGGATGACACCAAGTTGGGGGGAATGATACATACTCTGGAGGGCAGGGACAGGATCCAGGGAGACTTGGACAAATTGGAAAACTGGGCCAAAAGAAACCTCATGAGGTTCAACAAAGACAAGTGCAAAGTCCTGCACTTAGGATGAAAAAATCCCAAGCACTGCTACAGGCTGGGGACCGATAGGCTAAGCACCAGCGCTGTAGAAAAGGACCTGAGGGTTATGGTGGATGGGAAGATGAATATGAGCCAACAGAGTGCCCTTGTTGCCAAAAAGGACAATGGTATATTAGGCTGCATCAGTTGGAGTATTGCCAGCAGATCGAGGGATGTGATAATTCCCCTCTATTCGACACTGGTGAGGCCACATCTGGAATACTGTGTCCAGTTTTGGGCTCCCCACTACAGAAAGGATGTGGACAAATTAGAAAGAGTCCAGCGGAGGGCAACAAAAATGATTAGGGGGCTGGGGAACATGACTTATGAGGAGAGACTGAAGGAACTAGGCTTATTTAGTCTACAGAAGAGAAGACTGAGCAGGGATTTGATAGCAACCTTCAACTACTTGAAGGGTTGCTCCAAAGAGGAGGGAGCTAGGCTGTTCTCGAGGGTAACAGAGGACAGAACAAGGAGCAATGGTTTCAAATTACAGCTGGGGAGGTCAAGGTTGGATATTAGGAAAAACTTTCTCGCTAGGAGGTGGTGAAGCATTGGAATGGGCTATCTAGGGAGGTGGTAGAATCTCCATCTTTGGAGATTTTTAAGGCCCAGTTAGACAGAACCCTGGCTGGGGTAATTTAGGGGGAGTGGTCCTGCTTTTTAGCAGGGGGTTGGACTAGATGACCTCGTGAGGTCCCTTCCATCCCTATTATTCTATGATTCTATGAGTGGTTAGGTCCAGGGGAAGGCGAGGCCCCTTTGGAGCGTTGGTTCTCCAGGGTAGGGGAGCTCGTCTTGGGGACAGCAAGCCCCAGAGGAGTCCGGGGGAGAAGGGAGCGCAGATCTCCCTTCTGGCCCGGACCGCTCGGCTCCCTTCTGGCCGGGACTGCTCAGGTCTGGGGAGAAGGGAGCCCCGCAGTTCTGGCCAGAAGGGAGTGTGGGGCTCCCGTTTTGCTGGGACCCCAGCAGTCCCGGCCAGAAGGGAGCCCTGCGGCTCCTTTCTGCCCGGGACCGCACTGCAGCTGATAGGGAAACCCCACAGAGTCGACTTAATTTACTAGTGTAGACGCACTTTAAGTGACTCAATCGAAGTCATGCGGGAGGTGTGTGGCAGAACAGGGAACTGCACCCCGGACTCATAACTGATAGGCTAGCGCTCTACCCACTACACCATCCTCCCTCTATCCAAAGACACGTCACTGAGCTCAGTGGAGCGACTCTGGATTGCGCCGGTTTAAGTCTGGCCCCAGCTGCTGGGCCTGTGGTTTCCAGGATTCTCCTCAGCACAAGGTTGCCACGTCTCACAGTCAGAATGGCTCCGTCACTCACCTGGGGCTCAGAAAGCCAGAGGCAGGAGTGCAAGCGGGGGTGGAGCCGACCGCGGCCCAGGCCCTCAGAGCAGAGTGGATTTGCCTCCTGGCCACTTGGCTTCCCCCATCATTGGTGAACCTGTCAAGTGGGTCCATGTAGCTGGCAATGTCTACACAGTAGCCCTCCACTGATCACAAGCCCTGGGGCGCTACAAGGCCATTCGCTCTTTGCAATTATCCACCTCACCTCCCTCCTCTTGAAGCACTTTGCGAACACTGTAGCCCCACAGCTGCCTTAGAGAGGGATCAGCCATTTCACAGATGGGGAAACTGAGGCCCAGAAAGTCCCGTTGGGGCAGGCTCCTGACCACATACTGTGGTGGGAAGAGGAGCACCCTGCACCCTGGCCTCAGCCTTCGTCTTTCCCTGGGCCTGAGCTCCAAGACAGCTGACCTGAGTGACAGCCATGTTGTTATGCACCCTCTGCACTGGGGAGTACCCAAAATTTGGGGTCCTTCCCAGAATTCCCATTGGGTTAGCGCAGCTCCAGGCCCCACCCTGCTGTGGGGCAGTAGCTCACCAGCCTTCCTAGGATGAATGATGAGCAACACAAGCCCTGGGCTCTATGCCCCAGCTCAGCCTCAGGTCCCTCCTGGCCTGCAGATCTTTGCCTCACAGAGCCTTGGCTTGTGACTGGCCCCTGGCAGAGCCCAGTGCAGAATTCCCATTTCCGGTTCCCTGGAACCTGCCTTAACCACAAACCGAGTCACCACCCACAGCAGGGATAGGGTGGTCCCTTCTCAGAAAGCCATGCACTCATGCCTTTTCTGCCCATATGGTCTCCGATACAGAGCATTCCTGCCACAAGAGAATCCTCATTTCCCCAGCCTCACAGGGCAGCACGAGACAAGGGGAAGCCCTCCATGGCGGGTCTGCATGGAAGGAGCAGTTCTGCCCAAGATACCCACAGGGATCGTGGAACTCAGGGGCACCTGGGGCTTCTGCTCAAGTACCCTGCAGCCCTGATCTGAAGAGGTTATAGGACAGACTAACGCAGCTGCAGCAAGAGAGTTGGTAAGAGATGGGGTAGGGATGAAAGCTGTCTAGCATGGACATGTCTGTCTCGAGATATCATTGTCTCCAAAACATGACCTCTATATGAGTTCAAGTGAGAGAGATCTGGAAGCAAGAGGAGGAGCTGAGAGCTGATAAACACACTGCCAAACTGATGAAAGTGCTTGAGAAATGTCATGACAGACAGCTGGGTGTGTGCGGGGATAGCTAGACAGTCAGCCAGCCAACCATGCTCTGTGATCAACTCTACCCCAGCGCCTGTTCACCCCACACCTCCACACTCACGCTTGGCCATACAGTACAGTTTGCTTGTGTGACTGCTCCGGGTATTTCATGAGCAAACAGACTGACCCAGACCAAGGTCAAAACCCACATCTCCCTGACAACAGTTGCCAAAAGCTGCAGTTTTGCTCCGACATTCGACCACTGGCCTGCAGGGTCCAATCAGCCGCAGATGGCCTGATTCCCATGGACACCACAGCCCCATCACATCTCTCTGGCGGCATAGGGACCTTGAAGAGAGTTGGTTACAGTCACACCACATTGCAGCCAGCCTTAGCGTCCATGTGACTCAATTCCAGAATCCCTGCTTCATTCAGAAATCTAAGTCACACGACCGCATCTGTCCCTTGTGTGCAGGCTTCCTGGATCACCCACACTCTCCCCCACCCCGGTCTCTCCCTATCCTGCACGACATCACCTGCACTCTGCTGACTCTCCAAGTGACAACAGGCTGAGCTCGGTGGATCCCCTGATTTGCCACTGCTCCTCAGCCCCACAGCAGACGGCAAAGCCTCTCTCCATGACCCTGAGGGCTGGCTCTGGAGATGAGGCCATGGCTAGAAGGACAGAGAGTAGAATCGGGATAATTAATTTGGCAGCAGCAGCTCAAGAGCCTCCCCCTGTGTCCTGGCAACAGAGCATCCCTTACAGGATCGGGGGGGGGGGGGGGGGGGGAAGAGTGTGTGGAAAGGGATGCTCAGTTGTTTGTCTGCTCTCACTTCCTCCTGGTTTTGCCGGATTTTCCTTTCTCACAGCCCCATCCAGGTGCTGCATCTTTCACACACTTCACCCTGGCCTGGGCTTCTCACCCACTCTCCATGCACCTGCAGATCCAGCCCCACGCCCAGGGGCCTGAAAGGCCAGCTGGGGCTGTCTGGGTCTAGGCAGACACATGATCTCCTATCATCACGTGCGTCGAGCTCGCCAGCCAAGGGAGAAACCCTGACACGTCACCTGAAATAACCACCAAGGCACAGACTGATCCGTGCATGACACGAGAGGGAGACAGAGCAGCACTAAATTCATCAGTGGAAACTGAAAGGAGCAACATTTCCTTTTATAGGGATCCTGTCTGTGTGACAGTGGCATGCTGAGGGGGAAGTGGGAGACAGGCTCCCAGGCACGTGCCGGGGAGAGGGGGGCACAGTGCTGGCCCTTCATGACGTGCAAGGGGCGGGGAACGCAAGATGCTCTGAGGCGCGGCTGCTGTTCAGCCACCGCTCAGAGCCTCCTGTGCCCCTGCATATCATGGACTGGCCCAGCACCCCACCCCAGCTGGGGGGCTGAGGCTGCCTTGCCTGCATTGGCACCCGGCTGCAGGGCTGGAGCAGGAGAGGCAGGTGCCACACAGCAGATAGGGCAGCGGAGGCACAGAAAGTCCCCCCAAGCATGAGGTAAGCCGTATGTCCTGTCCTCCCAGCATGTACAGATCCCTCCTCCCCGGGACAGCTTGGGACGGTGCTGTCTGGTAGGAGCCGGGGACCTCTCCTGACCTGTGTGAGGAGGAGGGTGTGAGGCCGGAGGAGAATGCAGGCTTGGGCCCAGGCATCACAGACCCATGGTACTCCATGGTTGCGTAGGCCTCCCTCCCTCCATTCACACAGTATCTACCTAGCCACCCACTTCTCTCTCACACACACCAGCACACCTTTGTATTTGAACTCTAGTATTCTGTGATCTCCAGGCTTTTTAAAGCCCTCATCACTCTGTTCTGCAGGCACTATAAATGCAGCAGAGTCCTCCATCATCTCTGAGCTGGCTGTGCCACCTAGAGGCACCGTGATAGAACGTTTTGTTCGGCGAGAAGTTGGTGGGACATTTTGACAAAACAGAGAAGTCTGTCTCTGACCAGAGAGGCAATCAACAACTTGTCTCATGACATATGCAGGAATCTCTGCACAGATGGTGCTTAGCCAGCAGCTTGGAACATCTACTCGGCAGCTCTTGCTATCTTAGATCTGCCACTATTCCTATAACTGCTACCCAAAAGGCAACAAATGGGGACCTCCTTTTGATCTTTACGGGCCTAACCTGGATTTCAACCAATGAATTCAATGCAATTAAAGCTTACCAGGATGGGCCAGCCAACCCCCCAGCATTACCTGTATTCGAAAAGATTAAATACAGCTAGTTAATTTTTCAAAATATACAGTACCTACAATAGCAAACCTCTTCCATTTTAGAAGCATCTCTTTCAGTCTCACGTCCACTGGCACCATTGCTAAGGGGTAGGTAGGTGAGGAACTAGCTGGAACATTTAAACCCACTAAGCTTTGGTTTTAATTGTCTTTACTATTCAAGGGTTTATGATGCCACCTCACCCAGAGGAGGCAGGTGAGCAAGAGATCTCATTGCAATGGACACTGTCCCCTCCCCATGGCCTCATTGGGTTGGAGTTTTGTATGTTTGTGACTTTCACAAATGATGGGTGGCTGCTCTTAGGTTGAAGCAAATGCGTCAAAAGAAATCAGTAAAAGAGGCAGCCAACAGTGTCCTTGTGCTGCATTCAGCTACAATAACTGCTGAAATCAACAGAGTCCTGTGGCACTTTTAAAGACTAACAGATTTATTTATCGCATGAGCTTTCGTGGGAGAAAATCCCACTTCGTCAGATGCTTTGAAGAGCTGACAATCTACATCCAGCAGAGGACTTCAAAGTTCTTTATGGAAAGTAATTAACAACCTCTAATCCCAAGGGGTGGGGACTGGAGAGGGAAACGAATCACACCCATTTTGCATGTAGACCTGACTTGCTTTACATCACATAGCAAGTGCAAATGGAACCCAGGAGTCCTGTGTCCCCATTGCCTGCTCAAACCACTACTGTAAGGTCTAAGGTCTTGTTTCTGGCTAAGCATAAGCCTTGTTCTTGGGCTAAGCAGTAGCAGCCCTGTGCAACAGCAGCTGTCAGCTATGAAGCATGTGGTCACATGCCTGAAACTACTTCAACACAATGCAATATTAGGCTGTTGAGAAGGTGACACTATCCTAATGGTTCTTACCACAACCAGATAAAGAAACCAGTTTTTAGATGCTTAAAGAGAACTTTGCTTGACAACTTCCTGACTGGAAAGGCATTGCTTATCAACATTTGTGGTCCTAAAATCTACACTTCTTCTTGTTTTATCTTTACGGTCTCCACTTTCCTATTGTGTTTCTAAATTATTTCTGTCTCATTCTTTAATTGTTTCTGCCTGGTGCATAACTAAGTGCCTTATTCAAGACAACAGTCCTGTGGCACTTTTAAAGACTAAATCTGTTAGTCTTTAAAAGTGCCCCAGGACTCTGTTGTCTTTCTACAATAGACTAACACGGCCACCCCTTTGGAATTTGCCTTATTTAAATCAATTAAGCGGGTGGGAGATGAAGGTTGGTTGGCTGGTTGAAAGACTGTTTTGTACCGTGCTATGATTGGTGTTTAGTACTTTAGACTAAAATGATTGGTTAAGGTACAGATAAGCAGGACCCAAGTTTTAACTATATAAACTGGGGTCCAGAAAGAAGTTCTTGGAACCTAACTCTAGGACACAGCCCCAAGATCAGAGCTGCCAGACATCAACACCCTGCCAACCGTACTGTGCAGAAGCTGGTGTCCCCAGATGTCTAATCCTGACTGGCCACTAGACGTTTGTCTGCCTTATTGGGAGTCAAATTCCAAAGGGGTAGCCGTGTTAGTCTATTGTAGAAAGTCAACAGAGTCTTGTGGCACTTTTGAAGACTAACAGATTTATTAATTGCAGGAGCTTTCGTGGGAGAAAATCCCACTTCGTCAGACGCTTTGAAGATAGGAAAGTTACAGAGTGGGAGGAAATTAAATGCAGGGGAGTGTATGACATAGCATCAGGTCAGGCTGTAACAGCAAATCAAAGTAGGTGTCAGGATTCAAAACACTGGGGAACAGCACATAGAGGAGGGGGGAGGTCAATTCACTTGTGTTTTGAATCCTGACACCTACTTTGATTTGCTGTTACAGCCTGACCTGATGCTATGTCATACACTCCCCTGCATTTAATTTCCTCCCACTCTGTAACTTTCCTATCTTCAAAGCGTCTGACGAAGTGGGATTTTCTCCCACGAAAGCTCATGCGATTAATAAATCTGTTAGTCTTCAAAAGTGCCACAAGACTCTGTTGTCTTATTGGGAGTGGTGAGCATTGTATGCTTAGTGTGTGTATTTCTGTTTTCGTAACTGGTAATAAATAAGAATTAAGGACATTACTGTTAGGCTCCTTCCTGGTAAAAGATCCTGCAAACCTGCAGAGAATTATACCTGGCACTCTACGGATTGGGAAAGGGTGGGGGGTGGGTGCCTTAACAGGGTTATGTCTTGAGTCCTACAGATTTGAGTAAAGGTGGGGTGCCCTAGTGTGTGGATAACTCTAGATAGCACTCCCTTCGTAGAGCTGGGAAGACAACCCAGGAGTCACAGCTCCCTGCTCTAGCCTGCAGAGTACATTTAACTCAACAAAAGCACAGCCAAGCAAGAAGAGAGTTAACGAGGAATTCCTCCAGGATTAAGATGGAGACCTAGCCAGGGAGTCAACTCGTTACACCATAATCAAGTCACCTCATGAAAGTTGTATCTTGTGACACATGCTCATTTCCTTTTTTTTTTTTTTTTTTGGTGTTAAAACCTGGGAACTGAAAAATACTCTCCCGGTTCCCTACCCCCGTTTTGTATCTCTGTCTGGTTGGGCTAATCTCTTCACAGGACAGAATGACCCTCAAAGAAACTGCATCTTTATTCCAAAGGGGTAGCCGTGTTAGTCCATTGCAGAAAAACAACAGAGTCCTGTGGCACTTTTAAAGATTAACAGATTTGTTTATCGCGTGAGCTTTCGTGGGAGAAAATCCCACTTCATCAGACGC
>ML685904.1:1645034-1658840 GCA_007922175.1 Pelusios castaneus
AACCTCCATTCCTGCCTGACAGCAAGAACAGAAGCAGGAATCATCTCTCTAGCTGCAGCATGTTATTATCAGGCACTGAGCTGACAGACAAATAATGGTTTTCCTGGGGAAGCTTTATTTATTTATTTTAACCCCATGTCACCATCAGGGACGGCGGCGGAGAGTTAAATCACAGCCCATTTGTACCTTATGCAAGTCAGAATCCAAAGAGGCAGAGGGATACAAAGGTAAAATTCTCTGCTTGGACCCCTTGGTCATCATCACTCAGGGAAGAAAGTGCAGAAAGGATATTGGGGAAAGACAAAAGGCTCGGATCGGAGGCATGTGTTCATGTCAGGATTTTCAAGGTGGGATGACAGGTCTGTAATTTCCTGGGCCCTGTCTGTGCGGTATGGGCAGGACTGTAATTGACAAGAATAATCAGTCAAAGAATTCACTTTTCTCTGCCACTCACTGTTTCTATCTTAATAATAGGAAGAATACAATCCATGAAGCCCTTTTCATTCATGGTTCTCCAAGGGCCAACGGTCACACAGCAGGCATCAGGGCTCAAATCCAGGTGTCCTGTCTAGAGCTGGGTGAATCATTGATTTTTTTGTTTTATTGGCAGTACTGAGAAATTGGAGGGAGAGAATCATTTCAGGTTAATCTGAAATGAAAAATTTTCAGTGAACTGAAAAGAATAAAGTTTCGGGTAGAATGATGTGTTTTGTCAGAAATTAAATGTTTAGTTTAGTTTTTGGTTTGGGGGTTTTAGGGTTTTTTGTTGTTGTTTGTTTGTTTTTTACATTTTCAAAGTACCATTGACGTCAATTTCAAAATAAAAAGCCATTTTGAATCACAAAGTCAAAACTTTTGTTTCAAAAGTGTAAGAATGGAACATTGATCTTTTCCCCAAGAGAATCCCCCTCCCCCCACACTTCCAATCACAATTCGTGACTTGTTTTGGTCCACTTGAATCTGCATTTTTCAGAGAGAGGAAGAAAAACTTTCAGCTGAAAACTTTAGCCCAACTTTCATCCCAAATCCCAGTCCCTGATCCACTGAGCCATACTCACTTCCACGTCCCCAGAGTTTACACCAACTTCCCAGCTGCATTATCCATTGGTGAGGAGGTGGAATTTGGACCTGGGGAGCAGCACTGAGTAAGAAGTGGGCAGTGCTGTCCAGGAAGAGGTGTGGAGAGGATGGCCAGGGAGCAGACTATGTCGACACTGCAAAGAAAAGCCAATGGCATTGAATCTCAGAGGCCAGGTCAATTGATCCAGGCTCCTGCTGCAGGGCTAAAAACAGCAGTGTGGACATTCTAGCTGGGGTGAAGCCCAGTGTTCAAGACCCTTCTCTCTCCCCAGATTTCAAGAGCCCAAAATGTCTCCACTGCTATTCGTAGCCCTGCAGCCCATCAATTGATCTGGGGGCTTGGAGACTCTGAGCCACTGGTTTTGCTTTGCAGGGCGGACATACCTGAGGCAGTCTGAAGGACCAGCCAATGTTCAATAGACCCAAGTTCAACCTGCTGCTCAGCCAGAGATTGGCCAAAGTCACACAGGGAAGTTCGTGTAGTCTCTGGACCTCAGTTCCCCATTTGTACAATGGGGAGGGCAGCCCTGTCCTGCTACCCCCTGGCCCCCCGGGGGGGGACGGGAGGAGGCTAAACAGGATAAAGACTGAGTGGTGGTTGGATACTTTGGTAACATGAGCCACTTCAATACCTTAGAGGAGCAAGGAGATTCTGGGAGTGATTTTTCAGAGCTGCTGAGAATGACCTTTCTGAAAAAAATCAGGTTAGTCGGTGGCTTTCCAGGCTCACACAGAGAATCTGTGGAAGAGCCAGGAACTAACTTGGATCTCCTGGGTCCCAGCCCTGCATCACCCACAAGATGACCATGCTTTTTACTGAGGCCATTGGTTCCTCTGTTTATTCCAGCTGCCTCTTTTCTTCTGCAGTCCCTAAACTTTGGAACAGATGCTTCCCTTTCATCTGATGCGCTCATCCAGAGCATGTTGCATCAAGGTGAGAACAAACATGCCGGAATCATCGCAAAAGGAAAAGCGCTGAGAAGAGAAATTCCCCTTTTTGGTTCTTCTGAAGGCTGCAGCTTTGCTGAGATGGCGGGGCAAGAAGAGCGGGAGAGGAGACCAAGGAGTGAGATTTCTATACAACTGAGAGGAGCCGCTGTGCATTTCAGCCTGCAGAATAAATTAGAATACGTCTCGGCATAAATTAGCTGGCTGGTGAGGAGGAGAGATTGATTTCCTGGGGAAACAATGCTGTTTTGCTATGGAAAGAGACAGAGAGAGGCCTCCAGAGTGTGAATTTAAGATGATAGACCAGGGCAGGTACAAGTTTAAAGCTTATTAGGTCACCTCCCAGTGCCGCTACAAAGCAGAGGTGGTTGCAACTGAAGAACAAGTGGGGGTTGCAATATAGTCTGATTCTAACAAAAACATGGGAAAGGGGGGTACAGACAAAAAAACCAGCATCTATCTATCTTGCCTAGCCATCTATTCATTCTTCTTTCCACAGTTCTTCCTTTCTAGCGATCCATCCATCCCCATGCACAGCTTCTATCTATTTATCCATCTATCGCCCATTCCATGCTCCAGCAGAAGCCATTAAGATTGACAAAGCACCTTTTTGTTTTTCAGATGGGTCCCGGGAGCAGCAGGCAAAGTGCCTGGCTCATGCATAATAAACCAGGCATGGAAACACACAAAGTAATAGGCTACATTTGTAGAGAAACAAAATCATTAAGCAAGCCTGTCTGTAGGATTGCCTGGAAAAAAACAACCCAACGCCTTAGCGCCATGTAATTCACAATGGTGCTCTCTCGCACGCCCATGTTGGCACCTACTCCTGCTAAAAGCTTCTGTGAAATAGGTCAGTGGTGAAGCCAGTGTGAGCCCCAGCACAGAAAGGGGCGTGGACCAGCCACATGTGTTCTGGGGATTATGGTAACACTGAGAGGTGCCCATTGAGATCAGAAGACAGTCCCTGCTCCAAGGAACTTACACTGTAACATTCCCCATTTCCAGAGGGGGAACGGAGGTGGAGAGAGATGCCGATTGCTAGTAAAAGAGAGAAAGAAGGTGGAGGGTGAAATCAGACATTAAGGGGTGTAGTGCAGGAGGGGATCCAACAGGGGTTAAAGGGGGAATGCACTGGAACGCAGTTCCGGGGCCCACAAATTTGAGGGACCAGAGTTCCAGGGCCTCTAAAAATAGAAAAATCCAGCAAAATGCATGTTCCACCTTCCCCTGGCTCCTGGCAGGTCCTACAGCCCACCATTGTTAATTGCAATATTTATTGTGTGATGCAGTGTTTGCTAGTTTGTGACAATAATTGCTATAGACATAAACGCCATATAAAATTATAAATATTTTTATGGAGCGAAAACGATGCATGTGGTACTGAGAAGTGGTTGCAAATGCCTACCTGGGCTGGGGCCCATGCATGCATGAAGGGGGCCCAGACAATACGGAAAGGGGGCCCAGAGATTAGGAGGATTCTGGGGCCCGTCAAATTATACTTTAACCACTGGGATCCGGCCCTGAATATATCCATCAGCTGAGGCTATTCTGCATGCAAGATCCTCCCTAGGAGAAATCCTACAGCTCCATTGGAAAGCTCCTGGGGCAGAGCCGATACCAAGGGGGTTGTTGGAGAGAAACAGCTAGAATGTTGCTAATTAAGCAGGGACCTGGGGAAGATGCAGGGGGATGCTGCCTTTGGCTGTCGGGGAGGATGCTGGCAGCGCTAATATGGGAGCAAGGAGAACTGGACCCGGTTAAAGGGCCCCAGATGCTTTGTGCAAAGCGTTCTGCTCCATGGCTCACTTCGCCTCCCCCTCCTCTTTCATTACCAAAGGTGGAGAAGGGGCCTAAGCCAAACTCACATGGCAAACAGCCCCAAACATGAAGGTGTCAGAAGAGAGGAAATCCAGCTCTGCATGATGCTGCTGAACAATAGGAGGGGAATGAATCCTTGAACCCGGATCTCTGATGCCTGCACTTGGATCCCCTCCCCCTCAATTCTGCTGACACTTAGCCGTAGCCTCGCCCCTTGCCCCCAGCCATGGGCATCTTCCACAGCGCCCCCAGCCCTGCAAATGTCTCCAGCCACAGCCCCCTGCTTCTCCTCTGCCAGTCCCCCTCCTTCATTGACTCCAGATCTAGGCTCCGTGCCCAGCAGAAGGGCTTCTCCCCTTCCCACGTGTAGGAAGCCAGGGACCTTCCACGCACAGGAGACTCTGCTACACAACCAGCACCTGATGCCACAACCTGGCTGCAAGATCCAGTCAAGTTCAAGGCCTTTGAACCTTCTCTTCAAGGCATTCAGAGGCCCGGGCCTAAGCTACTTAGGGGGAGGCAGTGTGGTCTAGTGGTCAGAGCACTGGCCCATAACTCAGGAAACCTGGTTTTGCCATTTGCTGACTGTAAGCAGACCAGATGCCTCCTAAGCTCTGATTGTGGCTCTCAAGGAGGCTCCCTGCCTTAATGTCCCCTCTCAGGACACTCCAAAAACTACTGTCAACAGGTATAAGACAAGCAACTCCACCTCTGTGTGTGTGTGTGTGTGTCCAGTTTATTACATTTTTTACCCCATTTCTGGTAGCCCTCACCCTTCCTCTGGTAAATAGATCCTGGACTTAGCTTCAGGCCAGCACTGGCTGGCTGGCCCTTTTTGCATCCCCTGGCCCAGTTCCCCCTGTAAAGAAAGCAGTCTTTTTTTAAAACAAAAACCCTCAAACTGACAAGTCCACTCCTGCTCCCATATGGTTTCCTGCTCCCCGGTATCAAATCCCTACTGACTTAGGATACGTCCATGTGCCAGCGCAGTACTCGGTACTGCCCTAGTGTAGACTGCACCCCAGCAACCCCCCCTGCATAAGAATAGGTCAGCCAAATGGGCCCACCACACCAGGCCATTCTCCTGTCTTCCCATAGTGGCCGGTGCCAGGTGCTTTAGAGAGAATGAATGGATCAGGGCAGTTCTTGAGTGAGTCAGGCCCCGTCCAGTCCCAGCATATCCCTGCAACAACACAGGGGTTCGCTTCGCAGCACAGAGCAAGAGCACTGGCTGAGGCATTGGACTAGCTGCTAAGGAGCCGCCACTCAAGCCATCACACCCACCTCCACCTGCAAGCATCTGCCCATACCAGTGACTGCCATGTGTGGATGGGGATCACATTAGGGGCAAGCCCTGAGGTCAGAGTGTGCTGAGCAGATGTGCTCTCACCACCTGCCACTGCTTCCTGTGGTTGCCTGCGGCTGCCAACCTGGTCCTGCTGTTCCACCTGGCTGGCATGGTGCTGCCTCACTCTGCCTTAGTCACATGATTGTCCTGTCACATGATCTCTCATGCACCCACCTGGGAAGGTAAGCACAGGTGGGGCTGTGGCCCATCATCCTTAGGCAGTGACCGGGCCATTGGGTAAATCACTTCCACCCAGACCCTCAAAGGTATTTAGGCTCCTAACTGCCCCCCCATCTGCCTCAGTTTCCCCATCCAATGGGGATTCTACCCAGCTCCTTTGTGAAGCACTTTGAGATCTCTCCCCCCTCCTCAATGGTCACATTCAATGAGCCAAATGGCTTCAGCTTCCAACAGGATTTTCCAAGTCCCAAACACCTGTGAAACGTCTCCCCCACCCTCCCTGCCCCGGTGTCACTTTCACACAACAAAGGCAATGCATGACCTCTTTTTTTGGTAACATTTATATTTATATATATATAAAAAAATTAAATATATATAATATATCGTGTTTAAGACTAAAAATATAGTACATAATATTTTTTATTTTTTTTTTAAAAAAAAGGAAAATGAAAAAAGACATGATCAAAAGTTGGGCTGGGCAATGGGTGCAGGGGAATCACAGATACACGTCTCTAGAAATCTAAAAGGGCCTGGGTTAAGAAAAAAACGCTCCTTCCTCCCCCCTACCCACATTCCCACAGGGGAACCCAGTGAATCTGGGCATTTAGGAATGAGCAATTGGAAGGTGGGGGTAGGGGGAGTAAACAATGGAGATAATTCCAATGCAAGGAATTTCATTTAAAGCTACAGCTTTGATTCCTGGCAACTCAGATCATTGTAGTGTTTTGCCTCTGTGTCATGGTGTCCAGGGTTTCTATTGCTAAAGAGGCCTCAGTACCATGGGGATGAGGACCAGATCTACTGTTTTCCTCTTTAGAGCCACGGTGGGGGAAAGAATAGGGTTCACCCAAGGCTAGGGAGCATAAACCACAGGTGCAGATGGGGGGGAAAAAATGCAACACAGCCTGGATAGTGGCAATGCCTGAATTAAAGCTACCGTCTGCAAGCGCGGCTTCTAGGATCAGGCCTGTTTTAAAGGTACCTCCAGGAGGACAGGGGGGCCACGGTTAATTCCTTCACAGTGGGCATCTCCTCCCTGTCCCCACTCCCTTGCACTTGGCTGTGTGGGATGGGATAAAGGCTTGTGAATTAGCACCGGAGAGAGACCAAGGAGTGGTTTGTTACTGGTGGTCCCTGCAGGCCGTATTTCGGCTCCATTCTTTCTCTCTCCTCAAGGCAAAGGAAAGCTGGCCCAGGTGCTAGGGTTCAGCTGATGAGAACCCCCTAGAACGAGGCAGGCAGGAGGGGGCCACCACACACAGAGGAGAGTTACACCCATCGATGAGCTCCCAAGTGGAGAGGACACTCCCTACCAGCCGCATCCTGGCTGCTTTCTAGGCTAGAGACACACCATCACACTGCATAATATGCACTTGGCCGGGGGAGCAGAACACAACGTGCGGCACCTCAGCACCCAATGCCTAGTGAAATTCAACGGGAACTGGGTGATCAGCTCCCTTAGGGTTGCTCCACGCACAGCATTTGCCCTGGAATCACGTGAAAAGACAAATCTTTCCTTCAGGATTTAAATCCTAGAACGAGTTAGAGCCTATGGCTTTCCCCCAGCTCCTCCTCACACACACAGCCCTCTCCCTTTAGGAATTATTGCTGTCCTTCTGCCCTCATTTTCCTTGCCCAGCCAAGCCCCAGGATCTCTGCCCTGGGCTCAGTCAAGGTTGCCCGAGATTCCATTCTAAACCCTTGTTTTCAGTTGTTTAGACCATTGCCAGGGCTTAACTCTTCAGGCTGGAAGTTCCTATACCAGCTGTCTGCTTCAGGCGGAAGTTTTCTGGGGGGGCGTTTATCTATAATTATATACTGCCGAGCATTAAGAACACTTGCTTCTGGATTTCAAGAATTTGCTTGGCAGGATATTTATATAAAATATATATTTAGATACATTCATATAAAAACAACCCTTCCCACATGACTGACTCGTGCCACTGAACAAGAAAGCAGTGGCTTGTGTCTTATTATCACTATTAGTTATTAGTAGTTGTTTTGCAGCAGCCCCCGGCCCCAGCCCTGGAGGACCCCAGATTTGGCTCACACTTTACATTAAGAGTCCATTACCGGTGTTGCCAGCCGCTCACAAATCACAAACCGCTCACAAATCATGAGCTTAAAAAACCCCCCCAAAACCCCAACCGAGTTTCTTTCTATTCTTTTGCAGATTTTGGAACCTCTTGGGGTCATGTTTTCAGGTGCCCAGAGAAGCAAGCTTTCTAGTGGTTAGAGTGGGGGCCTGAGTTGGGACTCCTGGTTTTCTAAGGAAAAGAACCCAAGAGCTAGAAATGTATTATTAAAGGGGGAAAGAGCTGAAATTCAAAATAACACAACTGCTGAATGTGGAGCTCAAAGGGCTCGTCCAGGCATCAAGTTGTGAGCTGACACCAGGCGACAACGTGTCAACTCCCTGCTCTCCCAACTCCGGTCGGACTCTGGGCCCACCACTTAGGCCCAGATTTTTAAAGATATTGAAACGCTGTTGCAGTCTGTGTTGCTACGCCTAACTCCATCAGGAGCTAAATCTCAGTTTCCAAAAGGATTTAGGCATTTTGGAGTGAAAATCCCATCAACTGTCCATGGGAGTTAGGCTCCTAAGTGCCAAAATCCTTTTTGCAATTTATCTGGGCTCCTAAATCAGTTAGGCAGCTGCAATGCTGAAGACCTTTAAAAAATCTGGGTCTGAGTTTTGTTGGGCTCTAGTTCCCCATCTGTACCATGGGGATAAGAACGGCCACACCAGGTCCATCTAGCCGAGCATCCTGTCTTCTGCCAGTGACCAATGTCAGGTGCTACAAAGGAACTGGTAACAGCTGTGCCTCACTGTGCAGAAAACTTCAGTAAGAATTGAGGGGTGCTCACGTCCCCTGGGAATTGCAGCCATGTACGTCCCATATACAGGGCAGGAAAAGAATATCCAAGATCATGAGATCATACATGGCAAAGCTGTTAAATGGTGACCCCCCTGTTCTAGATTGTTTTAGGGTCCTGCAGGTCAACAGGTTGCTATAACTATTTGTAAGATGCCTGCTGATGGGCCTATAACCCCCACTGGTCACGACTGTGGAAGGCATGGGCGGCTCCATAGGGCCGTTAGCTGTACCCACCATCAAGGCTTGAGGGCAGCCTGGCACAGAGGTTTTGTTTATATTTGCATGCACAGATACCCAGCTGGATCTTCCACCTTTCTCATATAGATATGCACAAGAGTGAGGAACTCCGGTTCTTCTATAATAATCTGTCTCGGGGCCAGCTTGCCACCTGGTGTAAATCAGTACTGAAATCAATGGGGCTATGGTAATTTGCAACAGCTGGGGATTTGACTCGCCCCCTGCCAACAAAGAGTTTGCTTCTCTGTCTTCTGTGACTGACAAAAGACATTTACAGGGCAGGCCCCAGTACAGCATGCACGCATCCTGCCATCAAGCAGGTGGGATTGGGGCCCTGATCTGTGCAAACAAAGCTGACTCAGCAAGGTCATATGGGTGACATGAAAAGACCCAGCACTTCTGCAGCTCTGTGTTGGAACGGGCGGGAGCCGGTGGGGTTGCCCGGGGTGTTTATGGCCTGGAAAACCTGTGTTCTCAGTGCAGGCTGCATCTGTGAACGGGGATCTCACTTGCGACCTTCAGCCTGGATGCCTCAAGTTAAGGGAGCAGCAACTCCCTGGCCCCAGGGACAGGCTGTTATAGTGGCAGCTGACTGGCCATGGGGGAGACATGGACCCCCAGTTCCTCTCCCTCCCGCCCCCTGGGGTCCCACCAGCCTCTAACACAGTCAGCCCTGCCCCTGCCCACACCATTCACTCGGTGCCACTGTGATAGCAAACACTGACGGGTCACATAATGCAGGTGTTCAAGGCACAGGAAGTGGTGGAAGAGGCAGGATTCCAATTGGTCCTTTCAGAGAACAATCGACCGACCAACCCCATCCCCCCAATATAAAATATATATAAAAAATCCCAACATAAACCCAAACATATGTATTCAAAGTGCTAGGGGTGGGGAATAGCGCCAGCTCGGCCTGGACGGATCCAGCACTGTGGGAGAGATCGGGGTCCCCACTTGCTTCTTGAAGAGGGATGCTATGCAGGGGAGGGATCCAAAGTGGGGGGCGAGGAGCAAGGTGCCCCATCTCCCCAAGGGACACTGTACTGGCTGGGGTTCTGGCTTGTGCTGTCATGAATGGAAGCACTTGGGTGGGGATAGCACTCACCCTAGGCTGACCCCCCAAACTCTAGGCCCCCCCATTGGCCCAGAGAGCCCTTGTCAAGGGACCTCCCACTCCCTCACAAGAGATCAGGCTGGGAGATCAAAGTGGATACAGACAGTGGCTGGGGGGACTGTCCTTCCTCCTAAGGCAAGCAGTACCCTCTAGGTCAGGGGTTCTCAAGTTAGGGGGCACCTCACCTTTCCCATATTGCTAAGTGGGGCAGGAGGGGTCCCAGTATGGAATGGGGGCCCCGGTATTGGCTAGAGGTCCCAGGCAAGGAACAGGTCAAAAGCTGCTGCTCCAGGTGGTTTTCTGCACTAGTTCCCTGTCCTGCCAGGGAAGGTTCCCCCATCTGCCTAGACCCCATCACCTCTGTCACCCCGCAATTCCCCCCCTTGTTGTCATAACCTCCAACCCCTGGCATGGAATTCAGCTCCCAGCCCATCTCCCCTCCAAGCTCCAATGCATGGCAAAGCAATCAGGTTTCCCCAGCAGGACTGGGGGCCGGGTTCTGGAGTCTCACTTGAAGCAGGCAGGATGGGTGGGGGGATCCAGGCTGCGGGAGGGGATCTCCTTCTCTGCGGCTACCTGCATGCCTAAGATGTCCTCCAACCCGACAGGAGGACGTCACTGGGCCACACATGAGCAGGCCGGAGCAGGGAGAGAAGTGGGGTGGGAGGAGCCCCAGGCCCCCAACAATCTGTTTTCCTTCCAGTCGGAGAAGGCGTTGGCCCTTTGAGACATGGGCTGAAAAGTATGAATGAAGGAAACATGATGGATGGAAGCTCAGATATGGGTTGGGGGGGGGGGGGGGGGAAAGGGGGGCAGCCCCCCCCCAACCCACCCCCCCCCCCCCGTTGAAGGCAGGCAGGGGAGGGTATGTGTGTGGGGGGTGCAGTCACCTGCCAGGCTGAGTGCCCTGCCGCTGGGTGAGAGGTGGGGGGGTTAGGAAAAGCCCCTGAATATCAGGGGACAGTCACAAAGTACCCACAACCCCCCCAGGTCCCCGGTGGGGCTTGTCCTTCCCCGGGCCCTTCAGACATGAGTCTGCATCCGCTGCTGGAAGCGCTGCCCGTAGTCCGAGTGCTGGGAGGTGTAGGAGAAGCGGGTGGCGCTGGCGTACTTGCCCATAGGGTCGTAGGCGTCGTAGGGGGTGCGGTCCAGGCTGGGCGGGGGAGGCTGGCTGTAGCCCAAACGGTAGGTGGCGTAGCCGGTACTGGGTGGAAAGGCGGCGTGGCCGCCGTAGTTCTCGTAGGAGAGCTGGCTGGCTGTCTCGCCCGCAGCCGCACCTGGCGGGGGCCCCGGGGCTGGCTCGGCGGCGCCGTACTCCGAGGTGGGGCCCCGGCTGTAGGTGCTGAGCTGGGCATAGCCGCTGGAGTGGGAGAGGCGGGAGGAGGGGCGCGTATCGTAGCGGGCGGGGCCGGGCGTGCGGTAGTCGGCGTAGAGCACCGTGCGAGAGGATGGGCGGTCCTCGTGGGCGCGAACGTTGTAGTAGCCGTTGGTTGGGTCCTGGAAAGGGACAGGAGTGGGGCAGGTTCAGGCTGTGCTGCGGCGCTCATATGGGGGCAGGCAAAGCTCTGTGTGTCCGTGGAATATTCCAGGAGCAGAAGTGGGAAAAGGACCCAAGAATCCTGACTTCCAGTCCCCTATTCCAACCACTAGACCCCACGCCCACCCCAAAATGGGAAAAGAACCCAGGAGTCCTGACTCCCATCCCTGGCAAAGACACGTGTAATCCCTTGTGCATGCACACCCGCACTGAGAGTCGCTGAAGTGCACACACGCTCACACCATCCCCCTGTGCACATACCTTCACACGTCCCCCACCACCCGCAGGCCACCTTCTCCTGCCCGTGCATGTCCACTTGCCCCCACCCCAACCTTCCTTGCATACTCAGCAAAGTGGGGGGGGGGGGGGGCGGTGCCTGACCTTGAGTTCATACTCCTCCCGTGTGTCGATGGTGTCACAGCGCAGATCCTGCTTCAGGTCCACGTCATCCTTGAATGACTGTCGAGTGAGACGGGAATGGGTCGCATCAGCTTCCCCACCAGGCTCTGCCGACTGCTTGGCTCCCCAGCCCCATCTGCAATGGGGGGGACTAAGCAGCTCTTGGCTGCTCCCTGGGGGTGCTGACGTAACCAGCCAGGAACGGGACCCCGGAGTCCAGGCTCCTTGTTCTTCTCTCTAACCCACTTACAGATTGGTAGAGAACCCAGAAGTCCGGCTTTCCAACTCCTCCCTGTTCTACCTGCTAACCTGCGTTTTCCTCCCAGGGCTGGACCCAAGAGTCCTGGCTCCCAGACCCCAGCAGGCACAAACTCCCCCAACTTCCCGCTGGATCTCAGTAGCAGTGTAGCGAGGGTGTCCAGCGCCTGCCGGCACCTGGGGGCCAAGGCCACATCTATGCGCCCACGGTGCTCCATTCCTCACAGCCCTGCCCCGCTCCCCCGGCCCCCAGGGGCTTGCTCCCCTCCCCCTCATCGCTATGCCATTCCTCCATTTGCTGTCAGGCTTGTTCTGGGATCCTGAGGGGGATGTATGGGGGCAGAGGCGGGGGGCCCTCACCGAGTAGATGGCCTTCATGACGCGGGTTGCCGTGGAGACGCTGGCTGTGTCCTCCTCGCGATCCGTGTGCAGTGTCAGGGGCTCCCGGTTCACCGTCTCCACCTTGATGTCCAGCTTGCGCAGGGTCACATCCTTGCGGCCTGCAATGGTGGAGATGCACAGATGGACAGACGGATGAGAGAAGGGCTCTCTGATCTGGAGACTCCAACCCAGAGCCCCGGCTGTTGGGGGCCCTGGATTCACCCTTCCCCCAGCATGCAGGACCTGGTCTCCTTCCTGCTAGCCACCAGTTCCCCCACACTGAGACGGGGACTCAGCCAGGGACCCTATGGGCCCAGAGGAAGTGCCCCCCAGTGGCAGGACTTCTCCCCTTTAAGTTGCTCCTGCCCCCCCCCCAACACCATCTATGTCCAGCACCTGGCGTAAAGGAGCTGCAGCTGTGGCAATGGGCGGATGAAGTTACTACAGCTGCTTGGAACCATCTCTGCCTCTCCCTTGCCTGACCGGTACCCGCTGGCTGGAGAGCCTGGAGCTATTCCCCGCCCTCAAAGCCACCAGGCCGGGCTGAAGGGGGTTCCTGGAAAGCACACGCCACCCCTAGCCCTTCCCCTGCACTCACTTCCTTTGCGGCGCCTGTACAGGACACAGACCAAGGCAACGAGGAAGAAGATGACGAGGATGCTGGCCCCGATGGTGGCCCCGGCGATGATGCCCACAGGCAGGACTTCTGCAAGGGGGTGACGTTAGCTGGGGGCTGTGCTGCACACATACAACAGGGCACTGCCCCCTTCCTGCCTGTTCCCCATCACCCCTTAGCTCCCGTTTGTCCCCTGATGAAGCAGGATCCTCCCAAGGCTGGGAGGTCTGAGGGGGAGGCCCAGCAGAGGGGCAAACAACCAAGGAACTCACTACGCCTCATGCTCTAACCACCAGACAACTCTGTCTCTCAGAGCTGGGAATGGAAGACAGGAGTCCTGGCTCCTCCATACCATCTGCTTTACACTCTCTGGCTCATACTCCCCTCCCAGAGTGGGGGATAGAACCCAGGCATCCTGCCCGTGTACTCTATCCACTAGACCCTATTCACCCCCCAGAGCTGGGAGTAGACTCAGATAACACTGCCTCTTTCTAGCCCTGTCCCTGCTGTGCCATGACTACGTCACCCCCATACCTTTCTCCTCCAGCTGGATGATGGCCGTCCCTGGTCCAAAGCTGTTCCAGGCCGTGCAGTTGTAGCGCGTCTGGAAATCGGCCTCCATCACGTTGTTGATGGTCAGGGTGGAAAGGACACCACTGCCCATGTTGGTTCGCTCTACTGTATAGCGCTCCAGAGTGCCAGCTTCCAGGATGTTCTCCTTCCAGGCCCAGGCCTAACACCAGGCAGGGAGTGTAAAAGGGAGAAAGGTCCAGTCAGTGCTTGGGGCTGTGAGTTCCTGGCCCATCACCCCTCCCCTGAGCCCCAGAGAACTCCGGCATCAGGGCCAAATCCTTGCTGGTAATGACAGCCCACCAGCCCCCTGCAGTTCCAGCTGAGTCCAACTGTCCCCTTCACGTCCCATCTCAAGCTGAACGAATGTGTGGCAGATCATGGCAGGATTCCTCCCTTCATCCACCTTGAGGATGCAGGAGGGAGCACTGAGGCTGT
>ML685904.1:1658850-1748131 GCA_007922175.1 Pelusios castaneus
CAGACAGAAGCCAGGCAGACAGATGGGTGTGTATGGGGACAGACAGAAACCAGGCATCTGAGACAGCAGTGGAGACAAAGGCATGTGACGGTGGGGAGAGGAGGGGGAGTGGAGACCAGAGAGCAAGCAGAACAAACAGCAACATGTGAGCAATGTTAATGCTGCAAAGCTCCCAGAAAAATTCAGCTGAGGAAACACCATGGTGCAGCTCCTCTCCCCACCCCCCAGTAGTTCAGCTCCACGGCATGTCACAGGGACACGGTGTAATAAACATCTAACCCCACAAACGATCACACAGGCCATTAGATGTTTCCTAGGAAAAACAGGCCCAGACTGTACACAGGATGCACCACGCAGATGTGGCCACCTTAGGAGGCTACATTTAAACCTTCCCTGATGCTGTGTTTAGTTTTTAATCAAGCTGCTTTAATGTAGCAGTAACGAGGTGGTTGGTTCTTTTTAAAACAGATGCTGCGAGGCAGGGCCTGTCCTTTCCGCACCAGAAGTCCAGTAACGGTGTCACCACGAGGGGAAGCACTCACGTCAAAACCCAGCAGGCCATTGCTTTAGGCTGCTGACTGCGACATATTTTTCCTCTTCTGTGTAAATTGCAGGTTCTTTGTTTCCTTAATCACGTCATTCCTTCTCTCTTTATTGCTCTCTCTAGATTCCAAAGCCGCAGCTCGGATCTGTTATGGCTAGAGTCACTAGAGTCATCACATCCCTTCCCTCCGCTGGGGATCTGGCCTTGTTATCAATAGTACTGACAAACTCATCAATGAGCCCAGGGCAAAGCCAAGGTCAGCACAATGGCCTGTAGAGATGATAAGTGGCTCCTCCCTTAACAGCCGCTTTTACAATTAACAATTTACAGCAAAAGGGGGAAGGGAAAGAGATGACGCTGGCCTGCTTTGAAATGGAGAGCGCAATTAAGCAATAAAAGCAGCTGGGAAGGGAAAAAGATTGCTGGCAAATTTACAGTGGGGGTGGAGTTCAGAGAGCTGCATTCTGCATCTTACTACCCCTCCATTCTGGCCTAATTCAACCCTCCTTTTTCACCCAGCCTCCCCTTCCTTCTCCAGTGCAGTCAGCACAGCCCGATCCAAATGTAACTAGAACGGGACACAACATTTTCAACCAAACCAAAATACCGTTTGGAGACAAATGAAATATTTCACAGGAGCCTGTCAATTTTCAACAAATCATTTCGACTTCCTCATTTCCATAATGTCGAAACATTTCATTTTGAATTCATCGCTTTGATTCATTTTGGTTCAACTTTTATTTTCTAGTAAAATACTAATTGTAATAGTCTACTATATTTATATAGAGTAAAACCTCAGTTTTAGAAACATTGGTCTTGACTGCTTACAAAAACCAAATGCCTGCTACCGAATGCGACTTCAATCCACCAGTTAATGTTCAAGAGGTTCAAGGTGTGAAAAGTCAGATTTAGCAGCAACAAAGAGATGCAGTTTTCTCAAACAAAGAAAAATCAGGTAGATTGAACCCATTTGTTGCCATTCATTATGTTCACATGATCACTGAACAATTAATTCAGTAAGGTATACACTGTGTTTATCTAAATTTTAAGATGCTCATTTTTATGAACTTTTTGACATGAATTCCTCAATCACCAAATAGTTTAATAAACAGGAATTCTACTATATTTATTATTGTACTTATTATTTTACTATGATCTCAAAGTTGAAAAGAATTGACATTATTGGATCAAAACAGTTTTGCTTTATCAAAACAAAATGCCTCGGCAATTCTGAATAGAAGTGTTTTGGAATTTTCATTCTGTGCCACATTTCAGTTTTTCACTACAATTCAGGACAAAAAAGGGGAAAAGGGCAGAATTTCCCCGGGGAACAAAACTTCTGCTTTCCATCCAGCCCCCTCATCACTGCTGCCAACATGTCTCTCTGTCCCACTCAAATTCCAAAGGGGTAGCCGTGTTAGTCTATTGTAGAAAGACAACAGAGTCCTCTGGCACTTTTAAAGACTAACAGATTTATTTATCGCATGAGCTTTCATGGGAGAAAAATCCCACTTCATCAGACGCTTTGACGAAGTGGGATTTTCTCCCACGAAAGCTCATGCGATAAATAAATCTGTTAGTCTTTAAAAGTGCCACAGGACTCTGTTGTCTGTCCCACTCAAGTGGCTGGAGGTTTATGAGCCTGCTGATGGTTCCCACCTCATCCAGTAACTCAGGACTTGTCTACACTGAAATTTCTGCGTCAATCTCCATGGATTGACATAGCGGGATCAATTGAGCAGCCAGTGGAGACACGATCAATTGATCTCAGAAGTGCTCTCTGTTCGACGCGGTAACTCCACCCTCCAAAAAAGAGTAACGCTGCGTTGAATGGAGAGCATTTCCCGTCAGCGCAGCTGAGTGAAGATGCTGTGGTAAGGGAGGATGAGTAAGTCGACGGGAGACATGCATTCTACTGTATGTAGATTGTGTATCTCCCGTTGACCCAGCACAGCAGTATAGACCAGGCCTCAGTGTGTGGTGACTCACACTAACGAATCCAGAGATTGGCTTCAGATCTCCCCCCGCAGCTGTTGTGGTATAAAACTCCAAGGACAACACGATGAAGGCCTTAAATTTAGGCTAGTCCATGTTGGAGAAATTGACCATACTAAAAGGATAGCCCTGCCAGGGCTGTGACTCATCTCACGTCCACATTCTCTGTGCTAAGGGCCACCCCAGGCCGACTGTGGTTAGAGCCAAGGTGGACATGGACGAGTGGCAAGAGTTCCACTGTCCTTCCCACATCTCCCATCATGCCTTCTTCTGGCAACAGGGCCAGGAACCATGGTGGGACAGTGACCCATTACCAAGCAAGCCTGCAGAGGTTCCTAACCTTGCTGCGTGTGAGCTGGCAGAGCCATTGGTGCTTAAACGTGCTTCGCTCTGTTTCCGTTCTCTGAGTCAGACAAAGGCCATTAGAGGCATCTTCTCGCACACATGCTCAGCCCACAGGGGGTTGAGAAACACAGGTACCATGGTGCTGAGGGCCCAGATAAGGAGGAAGATGCTACCCTGGTGTGTTAGTTAGAGGGTACCGGTTGCCCGCCTTCCCGCCCCGCACGGAGAATCCCTCTGGGAGAGCACTCACTATGCGGTCGGGGGGTGGCGTACTCCCGATGAAACATTCCACTTTCCCGCGATCGCCGCGCACCGCGTACTGCACGGCTTCGCTCGAGATGATTGGGGGGCCTGCGGGGGAGAGAAACGGTGACTTAAAGTGGGACTCGTCAGCTAGAACCGGCCTGGGGCAGAGCGGGCACCGGCTGTGGAGCGTCCCAATGGACACGTTAGTTTCTGTGTCACAGGACAACAATGGGGAGATGCAGCATGCTGGAGCGAGCACCCCAGGGGGACTAGGAAACAGGCAGCTATGCTCTGGGGTTCTGGGAGACAAGAAGTCCCATTCACAGCGCATGGTGCCCTGGATATCAAGTAGTGGGGATGAATACTGGGTCCTGTGTCATGGGTATTAGTACTGGGGTCCTGTGTCTTGGGTACCAGTCGTTATTATTACTGGTTGCCCTCCTTCCCGCCCCGCATGGAGAATCCCTGTGGGAGAGCACTCACTACGCGGTGGGGCATGGTGCCCTGGGTATGAGTTGTAAGTATTAATACTGGGGCATGGTTCCCTGGTACCAAATCATGGGTTCTAATACTGGGGCACTGTCCCTGGGGGCCTAGTCATGGGTGTGAATCCTGGGGTACAGCCTGCCCCCTAAGTGCCGCGGGTCAGAGGGACTCACCATTGACAAAGAGGGTGACCTCACGCTCGCCCACACCGATCCTGGGCACAATGGCTTTGCAGATGTACTGCCCCGCATCGGCCTGCGTCACTGACTTCAGATAGAGCTGATTACTGTTGCTCAGGACCTGGGCACAGACACAGGACAGCGCATGGGTGGAATCATGCGTGTGGAGAGCTGGCTGCCTCCCCTGACCCCATGGACGCACAAGGCCCCGAGCCCCGGCCCAGGGGGTTCTGGGAGGCCACTTACCATGTTGGATTCCTTTTTGGTCCAGGTGAGGGTCAGCGGGGGGTTGCCGGCCCAGACACACGTCAGCGTCACGTCCGAGCCCATGTCAGTGGTCATGGGCTTGGGGTCCACCACGATTCGGGGGGCGACTGCAAGAGAGGAGAGCGTCAATGGTGTGGGCCCACAACTTGGATGCACATGTGTCCGTTCCTGGCTCCTGGGTGTGAGTGTGTCTCTGGGTGTGCGTCCATGTGCCCCTGGGTGTGCGTGTCCTCGTGTGCGCACGTGCCCCATCAGTCACACACCATTCTTAGTGATCACAGCTTGAGGAGCTCAGGCAGCAGTGGTGGGCTGTGCCCGTGACCCTAACAGTCCCGCGTTCATGTCCCGCAGCCAGCCGGGGTGCCTGGGGCAAGGCTTGGCATTCGGGTGACATGGCACCTGGCTGGCTGTGTGCCAGGAGAGCCCTGGGCTCTACCTGTGTCCAGCAACCTCCCTGTAGAGCCCCCTTTCTAGCCACTGTCTCATCTCCACCATGGCTGAGCACTCCAGCCGATCACCTCCCCGTGACACTCACAGTGCACGTCCACCAGCGTGCTGACATTGGTGCTCCCCACATCATTGTGCACTTCACACGAGACGGGCTCCGTGAAGAAGGAATAATCCACTTGCGTCTCATATTTGCTGTCCTTGGCTTCCTCGATAATCACGCCACCTTTGGCCCACCTGGGGGGGAGGGGAGTACAGACAGTGAGATGCTCCTCCCCCTGGGGGGCACGGGAGGGCAGACACGATAAGTTTCTCCCCCCAGTGGGTCCATACTGGTCTATGGAGCTGTTTAACCTATCAGTGAATGCTCTGAATCCACCTGAGGGCAGAGGAGAACAGATACATCAAGGGCCAAAGCTAAGTGCCATGATTAGCAGGAACCAGGATTCCCAAGCAGGCGGGCCTGGGGCTTCCCCGTTAATTGCATCCCTGCTGGTACCACCCGTGCCCCTCACCTGTAGCCTTTGATCTCAGGGTTGGCGGTCGCCACGCAGGTGAATACAACCCGCTCGCCTTCCTGCACTGTCTGGGGCTGGATGGAGAGGGTGACCGTGGGGGGATCTGCCAGGGAGAGACAGACACATGGGAGACAGCTGTCACTGGCATGACACACAGGAAAGAAATGGAGGCAGGGACAGAACAGGCCCCAGGGTGGAGCTGGGTGTCGCTCCTGCGTGGAGCTCTCCTCCCTGTAGGACCCTATGGGGGCCTCGCTCATCACACTGCAAACTCAGCCAGACCCTGAAATGAGGCGTGTTGGAGGCGGATTCACGCCAGAGGCAGATCCCTGAGTGATGGAGTGGATCCTCCATGGTCCGGGGAATCTTTAAAGTAATGCTGGGCATCTCTATCTAAAGACCAGGCCCTTGCTGAGCCAGAGATTGGGGGGTCTGGGAATCCCTCCTCCAGCATGGTTCTTTCTAGCCTCCACACTGCTGACTCTATGAATCTGTGGGCGGGATCGCAGATCGGCGCGTCTTTCCCAAGGACAGCAGAGCTGGGGGGAGCCCTGAGAGATGCTCAATGGGGCACTAAGGGAGTGGGCAGTTTGTTGATCATCCTCTGCTGGTGGCTCTCACCTAAATAGTTCGCCTGGCCTCTCAGGTCCTGGGAGAGCTGTAATTCCCCACAGCAGCCACTGGGTGTCAGTGGTGGGCTGCAGAGACAGCCGGGCGATCTTTAGCAGCGAACCCCAGCCAAGCCAGCCGCCCCGATCCATGGGTGGGAGGCAGGAACTCACCCCAGCTCACCCAGAAGATCAGGGGCAGACTCCCCACCTCCTGAGCCCCACTCGCACACTCCACCCACCAGACCACACTCCTGTTTATGCCAGCACAGCCCAGCCGGCCCTGGGCTATGCATGCCTAGGGGGACACATGGGGGAGTGCACACCGCCAAGTAGTACTGAGTCCCGATGGCTATTTGTGCCCTTCCTGGCAGCACAGCCTCATGCTTGGGTACCACGAGCCCCATCGCCCTACATATGCCTCACCACACTCGTGTGACCAGGCGCTGGCTCGGCATGGCTGGTGGGGGGTGCTGCAAGGGAGGAGCCGAGGGGCCCAGCTCACAGAGCGATTGGGGCAGCCTATGGAGAGTCTCCCAGCCCTGCGGCTCAGGCCGATTCCCAACCTACGCCTATCTCAGCTGCCCCAGCCACTCTGGGGCTGGGCACAGCCCAGGCAGTGATAGCGTGAGCTTCCCCCCCCCTTCCCCAAGTCACAGGAATGGTCATCAGCATGCAGAGACGGGACAGTCTGACCCTGACAGCTAGATCAAGGTTCCCAGGTTTGGAAATTATGGTGACTCCAACGCACGTAGTCCTTAAAACATGGCACAGCAATTATTTGTCCATCCTCGTACACTCCTGTCTCCATCCATTCATCCATCCGGCCTTAGACAGCTCCTGTATCTACCTATCTATCCATCCCCGTATACCTCTTTGATCAATTCATCGAGCTCTCCCAATACACTCATCCATCCCTCCAGCTACTTACCCCTCTGTCTGTCCATCCATCCCTCCTGCTACACACCCTTCTATCTATAAACCAAGCACTGGATGTGCTCAGTGGCCCGGTGTGGTTTCCTCTCCCAATGCGGACACAGCCTCCTGCCACGCTGCCCATCGCTGGCCATGTACACCAGTGGCAGCATTCTGCGCCTGCTGTGCCCTTGGGTAAGTGATGGGGGGGATCAGGAAGCAGGCCCCCTTCCCCATTGCTCCTACACCTGCCAGCTCCGGAGCAGAGCAGCGGGGCAGGATCTGGACTCACGGTGCACGTTCAGCTTGACGGAGGTCTCCTTGCCAGCTGGAATGGCGTCATTCGTGCTCCGGCAGGCGAAGACCCGCCCGATGTCCAGGTCGGTGGGGTTGATCAGAAGCTGGCTGACCGTGGTCTCCCTCTTGCCGTCTGCTAACACTTCCTGCCCAGGCGGGAGAGAAGAAGATCAGTCCACAGGGCTGGAGGAACTGGATCACCTAGAGCTATTGCTTCCTATTGTCCAGGTGGAGAAACTGAGATGACAAGGGACATGGGCCAGGTCACGCAGCGTGTCAGTGGCAGAGCCAGGCACAGAGCCCAAAGCGCAGATTCACTTCCCCTTGCTCTCACCACTAGACAATGCTCCATCCCAGACCTGGGAAAAGAATCCAAAAGTCCTAATTTCCACTTCATGGCTCTAACCACTAGACCCCATGCCCACCTAGAGATGGAAATAGAACCCAGGACTGGTAGCCCACTGCTCAAACCACTAGACACCACTGCTCTCCCAAGGGTGGGTACAGAACCCAGGAGTCCTGGTATAACCACTAGCCTGTACTCCCTCACCAGAGAAAACCACCCTGAACTCTCTGGTGATGTAATTGCTGGGGACAATCTTGACAGATGGGGACCTCCCGGCAGGTTCAGGGAGGGGCCAGTGAGCACTGTCAGTTAACTGTTCCAAATTTGCCCAGAATAGCAGTCCCCCCACTGTCTTTGGCATGCCCCTTAAATGCCCAACAACTTCATCAGGATTAACATTATCACGCCATAAACCACACGGGAATTAATGAGCGGGCCGTTAGGTTTTCAAGTGCTTCTGGAATCTGCGCCCAGCTCTGCCAGGGGAAAGGAAAATGAATCAAACCAATTAAAGAGAGAGCGGGAGGGGATGCTGCTTTCTTCCATGAATTAACGAGGATTCGGTGACAGCCCTGGGGGGCGAGATATCTGCACGCAGCCAGAGAAGGTACAGTGGGAGGGATGAGGGTCCCCATAACCTTGAGCTATATGCCCACCTCCAGTGGTGGGAGTGGTCATTGTTTGCTCCCTTTGGGTTGGCTGAGACCTCCCAAACTCGTTTCATGGATGTGGCAGAAAAGGAGCCCAGGATTCTCAGCGGTGCAGGCTAGGCCCGCAAGCAGGTTAGGTAGCTGTGTCCTGGTGGGGTTTCGTATGGAGCCAGCCATCCCGATCCACCTCCCTGTGCTGCAGGCATTCCCAGAATGAGAAAGAAGGGATCTGCGTGGCTTCTCCCCACACCCTGTCCATTCGCATGGGAATGGCAAAGGCTGGATGGACCAGGATCCGTACCGTGCTGGCTCCCTCCTGCTGCAGCCCGTCCCGGAACCAGACAATGGTGGCAGCGGGCTTGGCACTGCGCGCCCGGCACGTCAGGTTGTACGGCGTCCCCGCCCTCAGCAGGATCTCAGGGGCACCATCAATCACAGGATCTTCTGGGGGAACTGGGATCAGAGGAGAGAGAGGCTGGCGAGTGCTGGGTTGACTCAGATTCGAGGACACAGTGGGGGCTTTGGTCCACCCCCACTCTGGCTGACCCCTTCCCCTCTTTAGCTCGTGATATACCCATGGCCTCTGTGGGAGGGGCCACAGCAAGGCAGTGGGGGAGAAGTCAAGGACCAGAGTAAGTGGGGGAAGACCCTCGTTGAGCACCATAAGGAATGCAGGGAACACAAGGGTCACTGTGCAGGGAACACGGGGGTCACCCTGCTATGGCGGAGCATGAGGCCACTGGGTACAGTCTACACCATCCGTGCCACATCTGACTCCAGCCCAGCTTCCCAGCTGCTGCTGCACCAGACCAAACCACTGTCCGCTGACTTCAGCATTGGTCAACCTGAGTGCTTCAAAATGCATCTGTCAGACCAGGCAGATAATGCAGGCGGATGGATTCACTCCTGACAGCCCCTGCTATGGCAACCAGTTCACACCCTCAATCCCAAGCTCCGATCACCCTTTTATTATGACCTGAAAACTTGCGCAGGTTACAAACGGGCTACATTGACCTGGCCCCATTAGAGAAAGCTCCACTTCTGGCACTGGGTCCCTGTAGGAGTCCCGCGTCACGGGCGGGCGCGGAGGGCGCCCCCTTCAGGTGCCTCGGGGGAATTAGCAGTGGCGGGGCGCCCTTTTCGACACAGAGTCCATTGCCCCCGGCCCCTCAAGCAGGGCGGAGCAGGCAGAAGGCAGAGTCAGTTGCCTCCGACCCTTAGGCAGGGCGAGGCAGGTACAGTTCAGCACACAAACCTTGGTAAGGGCTTGTTAGGGGTTTGGATGCTACGGGTGGTTCGGGAAAAGGGGTGAGGGAGGGGGACGCAGGCCCACCCACTCCACTGCGTCCCAGCCCAGGGCCCTATTCAGTGGCAGAGGCGTCTGCCACTGTGGTCAGCGGGGCTCCTGCCGAAATGCACTGACCCTGGGCGGCTCCGCCATTCACTAGGCGGAAGCCAACCGCCCCTGGGCTTCTTCCTCCCTTCCCTGGGTTTGGGGTACCTGGGTCATCCTCCAGGTCTCCGGGGTAGATGGCTAGGGGGATCCCCACCAGGCCATCCAGGTCCATAGGGAGGTCCTCAATCTCCTCCACTGAAGGCAGTTTCTCGAGGTCATAGGGCCCAAGCGCCGCCGGTGGGTCCTCTGGTGGACTAAGGTCCTCGGCCGAGGGAAGCTCCTCGAGGTCACAGGACTCCAGCAGCTCCTCCGGGTCCTCGGCAGGGTGCGTCTCCGCCTCTGGGGCCCGATGCACCCGGGATCGATCTCCTGCCCTTACCTCGGGGATCCCTTCCCAGTCACGGGGCCCTGGTAAACTTGGTAGGCCCTCTGGCTGAATGGCTGGAGCAGCCCGGGCTGGCCTCCTGGTAGGGGCCTGGTTCTCTCCGGTTCGCCGCCAGAGAGGAGCCACGTCCTTCCACTTCAGCAGCTTTTTCCTTACTGAGCTGGCCGGCTGGGCCTTTATACTTCCCCTTCCCTTCTGGGCTGCGCCCTTCTGTTTCCTGCAGGGCTGGAGCCCTGCAGTTCCCAGATTTGTTCAGGGGGGGCGTCCAGGCCCTTCCTCAGGCCCTGGCTCCGAGGGTGGCCACAGCCCTTCTCTACACACACCCCCCCCTCAAGTCCAGCTCCTGGTCTCCAGAGCTGGTCCTGGTCCCTTCCCCAATGCGGGACAGGGCATCTGCATTGGCATGCTTCTTACCTGCCCGGTGTTGAACGGCGAAGGAGAAGGGTTGTAAGGCCAGGTACCAACGCATTACTCGGGCGTTGGTGTCTTTCATTTGTTGTAGCCAGCGTAGTGGGGCATGGTCCGTGATGACTGTGAAGGAACGTCCAAGGAGATAATAGCGCAAAGCTTCTAACATCCATTTCATCGCTAATGCTTCCTTCTCCGTTGTGGCATACTTTTGTTCTCGGGGAAAGAGTTTTCGGCTAATATAGAGAATTGGGTGTTCTTCCCCTTGACGTTCCTGGGTGAGTTCCGCACCCAATCCCACAGCCGATGCGTCCACTTGTACTAGAAAGGGGAGGTCAAAAAATGGACTGTACAGAATCGGAGCTCGGCACAATGTGTCCTTCAGCTCGAGGAAGGCTTTCTCGCAGTCAGGATTCCACTGCACCCACAGGGGCTGGTTCTTCGTCAGCAGGTCAGTTAAGGGGGCGGCGATTGTCGAGAAGTTCGGGACGAACCTTCGATAGTATCCGGCCAGCCCAAGAAACTGCCGGACCTGTTTCTTAGTGGCGGGTCGGGGGTACTCCTGTAGGGCCTGCACCTTCCCAACTAGGGGTCTCAGAGTGCCCCGTCCGAGTGTGTACCCGAGATAGGTGGTCTCCTTCCATCCTATTCGGCATTTTTGCGGGTTGGCTGTTAGCCCTGCTTCCCTTAAGGTTTGCAAGACAGCCGTCACATGGGTCAGATGGGTGTTCCAGTCTCGACTATAAATAACGACATCGTCTATGTATGCGGCCACATACTCGGTGTGCGGTCGAAGGAACTGGTCCATCAAGCGTTGAAAGGTCGCGGGGGCCCCATGGAGGCCGAACGGCATCCTTACAAAGTGGTACAATCCACTTAGGGTGGCAAATGCAGTTTTTTCTTTTGACTGGGGGTCCAGTGGAATTTGCCAATACCCCTTTGTGAGGTCCAAGGTGGTAAAATACTGGGCCTCTCCCAGCCGTTCCAGTAGTTCGTCCACCCGAGGCATGGGGTACGCGTGAAATTTCGATATGGCATTCACCCGCCGGAAATCGATACAAAAGCGTCTTGACCCATCTGGTTTTGGGACCAGCACTATTGAACTCCGCCACTCGTTAGCCGAGGGTTCAATCACTCCGAGATCGAGCATGGCCTGGACTTCTTGCTCGACCGCAGCTTGGAGATGTCGAGGGGGTGATCGTGCCCCTGTGCGTATTATTTCCCCGGGAGGGGTTTGGATCTTATGATATACCCGGGTGGTCCTTCCCGGTATGGTTGTAAAGACTCTCGCGAAGGCCGCCAACAAGTGCCTAGCTTGCTGCCACTGGGTCTCAGTGAGGTCTGGACTCAAGTGCGGTTCGCCTGGATCACCCTGTGGGATCTGCGGCCCTAGCTCAGGGTCTGGGGGATGAGGGGTGATCATCAGGGCCTCCCGTTGCCGCCAGGCTCTTAAGAGGTTGATATGGTAAATTTGCCTCTTCTTCCGGCGGTCGGGTTGTCGGACCTCATAATTCACGGGTCCCGTTTGGTGGATAATCTCGTAGGGGCCTTGCCACCAACCCAGGAGTTTTGACTCGGCAGTAGGGAGTAGCACCAGGACCCGGTAACCCGGTTCGAAGGTACGTGTCCGGGACCCTTTATTGTATCCCCGCGTCTGGGTAGCTTGTGCGGCTTTCAGGTTTTCTTGGGCTAGCGAGCCCACCTGGCGGAGGCGGCTCTGCAGGTTGAGCACGAACTGCAGGAGCCCCTGTGTTGGAGAGGGGGTTGTTTCCCAGCTCTCCCTCATCAGGTCTAGAATCCCTCGGGGCTGTCGGCCGTAGAGCTGCTCAAACGGGGAAAATTGGGTGGAAGCCTGGGGGACTTCCCGTATGGCCATGAGAAGTGGTGGAATAAGCTGGTCCCATCTGCGTAATTCTTCCGGGGAAAATTTCCTTAACATTTGTTTTAGGGTGCGATTAAATCGTTCCACCAACCCATCTGTCTGGGGGTGGTAAATGGACGTCTGTAACTTTCGGATCCCCAGGATAGTGCAGACCTCTCTGAACAGCCGGGAGGTGAACGCTGTCCCCTGGTCCGTGAGCAGTTCTCGGGGTAGTCTGACTCGGGCAAAGACCTTTACCAACTCCCCCGCGATGGTCCGTGCCGTGCTGTTCTTCAATGGGATGGCCTCTGGAAAGCGGGTCGCATAATCCATCAAGACCAGTAGAAACCGGTAACCTCCACTGCTCCGTTCTAGAGGGCCGACCAGGTCTGCAGCTACCTTTCAAAAGGTGTCCCTACCACCGGGAGGGGTACCAGTGGGGCTCGTGGAGTTCCCCCGGCGGCGGCCTTCTGACAGTCCGGGCATGAGGCGCAATAATCTTGGACCTCTCGGGGCACTCCAGGCCAGTGGAAGCGAGCAAGGATCCTCGTGAGGGTCTTATCTGCGCCCAGGTGGCCTGCAGCGGGGGATGTCGTGGGCCAGCCGGAGGACCGCTTTCCGGTGTGGTCGGGGCACAACTAGCCGGGCCCGGGGTTCCCCCGTTCGGGGGTCTTTCTCGACCCGATACAGCCGGTCTTGGCGTAGTACAAAGTGGGGCCACTGGTCCGTCCGTTGAGGGTCCGTCACCACCCCATCCACTGCTGCCAATTGCTCGTAAGCATTTCGGAGGGTGGGGTCTTCTTGCTGGTCTCGGCAAAAATCAGCCCCCGCCTTTTCCCTCAGGGGCGGCACTTCTAGTGGGGTAGATTCCTCAGCTTCGGGCGGACCGCAATCCGGGGCAGGCTCCCCCACAGGGGCCTCGGGTTCCTCCTCTGGATCGTGATTCCCCGGGCTGGCGACGTCCTCCTCTTGAGGACCCGGAGGGAGCTGAGGTGTCTCGGGGGCTGGCTGGGATTCTTCTCGGGCTCGCAGTCGCCCGACATGTTGCAGCACTCCAGCAAAATCAGGCCAGTCCCGACCTAGGATGACCAGGTAGGGTAGTTGCGGCATCAGTCCTACGAGAATGGTTTGAGTAACCTGCCCCACAGAGAGGGGAACCGGGAGCGAGGGGTAGGTCCTCTAGTCCCCATGGATACACCGGAGGCCCACTTGGCCCAGCACACACCCGTCTTCGGGGACTAGACCTCGCAAAATGAGGGTCTGCCCACACCCGGAATCCACCAGTGCTTCCAGAGCTCTCCCCGCTATCTGTACCGGGATTGTGGCTTTCGGGGAGGTGGGGCCCCGGGCTCGCCCTTCCCCGGCATACACTGACACCAGGGTACAGCCCATGGTGGGGCATTGCCGCTGCAAGTGTCCCATTTGTCCGCACTTGAAGCACGGCCCCCTCCTACCGGGGTCCCCCTGGCCTTGAGCCGGGGCCTCTCGAGGCTGGCCTCCCTGGCCTGGCATCGGGGTCCTTGGAGTTTCCGGGGTTCCCCGGGCTGTCCGAACTTGCGGGCGACTACGGCCGGGAGCCGGGGCTCGACTAGGCGGGTTGTCCCACAGGGCTTGTCTTGGCCTGGGCATTCTCGGGTGGTGCCGCTCGGGTTTGGGGTCTATCACGTCCCCGGGGTTCTCGGCTGCAAGGAAATCCTCCAATCGCCTGACGGCTTCACTTAGCGTGGCGGGGCGATGTCGCATGACCCACCTCCGGCCCTGGCTAGGCAGAACATGTAGGAATTGTTCCAGCACGATGGTGTCCAGCAATTCTTCCTTTGAATGTCCCTCCAGCTGGAGCCACCGCCGACAGGCTTCCTTAAGTTCTTGTGCCAGGGCCCGGGGTCGGACCCCCGGAGTGTAGGGTCTCCCACGGAACCGGCGCCGAAAGGTCTCCAGGGTGATGTCCAGGGCATCCAGGATGGCCCCCTTTATGGTCTGGTATTCCCGTGCCGCCTCGTCGGAGAGCGCCCGATAAGCGGCCTGGGGGGCTCCCGTCAAGTAGGGGGCCAACCGGCCGCAGTGGCCACCCACTCAAAGGTCTTGAGAAACGCCTCTGGGTCGTCATCAGGGCACAGCTTCGTCAGTCGTAGCGGCAGCGGGACCAGGCCGGTCGCTCGCCCCCCCGGTGGCAGCTAGGGCAGGCGAACCAGTCAATAGGGCTGTCAGCTGCTGCGCGCTCTGCCTGTGTGCCTCCTGTTGTTGGACCCCTAGAGCCGTGATCATCTTCTGCTGCTGCTCAGCTAACGTCTGCAACAGCTGCTGCTGCTGTTGGTGGTCAGCAAGCCACTTCACGAATTGTTCCAAATCCATCGTGTCGTCTTCACGTCCTATGTTTAACGGGTAGTGCAGTGACTCAGATCAGTGGGCCCCCCCCCCCTTTTCCTTTTCAGGGGGCAGTTGCCCACATTCTCTACCACGTGTAGGAGTCCCGCGTCACGGGCGGGCGCGGAGGGCGCCCCCTTCAGGTGCCTCAGGGGAATTAGCAGTGGCGGGGCGCCCTTTTTGACACAGAGTCCATTGCCCCCGGCCCCTCAGGCAGGGTGGGGCAAGCCAAGTACAGAATCAGTTGCCCCCGGCCCCTCAGGCAGGGCGGAGCAAGCAAAGTACAGAATCAGTTGCCCCTGGCCCCTCAAGCAGGGCGGAGCAGGCAGAAGGCAGAGTCAGTTGCCCCCGGCCCTCAGGCAGGGCGGAGCAGGCACAAAGGCAAAGAGTCAGTTGCCTCCGACCCTTAGGCAGGGCGAGGCAGGTACAGTTCAGCACACAAACCTCGGTAAGGGCTTGTTAGGGGTTTGGATGCTACGGATGGTTCGGGAAAAGGGGTGAGGGAGGGGGACGCAGGCCCACCCACTCCACTGCGTCCCAGCCCAGGGCCCTATTCAGTGGCAGAGGCGTCTGCCACTGTGGTCAGCGGGGCTCCGGCCGAAACGCGCTGACCCTGGGCGGCTCTGCCACTCACTAGGCGGCAGCCAACCGCCCCTGGGCTTCTTCCTCCCTTCCCTAGGTTTGGGGTACCTGGGTCCGCTGGGTCATCCTCCAGGTCTCCGGGGTAGATAGCTAGGGGGATCCCCACCAGGCCATCCAGGTCCATAGGGAGGTCCTCAGTCTCCTCCACTGAAGGCAGCTCCTCGAGGTCGTAGGGCCCAAGCGCCGCCGGTGGGTCCTCTGGTTGACTAAGGTCCTCGGCCGAGGGAAGCTCCTCGAGGTCGCAGGACTCCAGCTGCTCCTCCGGGTCCTCGGCAGGGTGCGTCTCCGCCTCTGTGGCCCGATGCACCCGGGATCGATCTCCTGCCCTTACCTCAGGGATCCCTTCCCAGTCATGGGGCCCTGGTAAACTTGGTAGGCCCTCTGGCTGAATGGCTGGAGCAGCCTGGGCTGGCCTCCTGGTAGGGGCCTGGTTCTCTCCAGATCACCACCAGAGAGGAGCCACGTCCTTCCTCTTCAGCAGCTTTTTCCTTACTGAGCTGGCCGGCTGGGCCTTTATACTTCCCCTTCCCTTCTGGGCTCCGCCCTTCGGTTTCCTGCAGGGCTGGAGCCCTGCAGTTCCCAGGTTTGTCCAGGGGGGGCGTCCAGGCCCTTCTTCAGGCCCCGGCTCCGAGGGTGGCCACAGCCCTTCTCTACAGTCCCACTCTCCATTTGGACAGGGCAATGGGGACGCATCCTGATACTAAGGCTGGGTAGGAAACCGTTCTCTGATGTGAGGAGAATTTTAGTGATTTGATTTTTTTTTTTCAGGATTAAACTGGGACCAACATTGATAACCTGACATTTTTTTCTGAACTCAAAATCAGAGGAAAAGAAATTGGTTTGGGTCAATCGGGACACTTCATGATGATCATTCTGAAATGTTTCATTTCAGCTTCACCCCTTTGCTTCTTTTTTTTTTTTTTTTTCCAGAATAAATTCAGTCAAATTTTGAATTGGAAAGTTGCGTTAAACCACGAAACCAAATCTTTTCCTTTTAAAAGTGTAGACAATTCTTAAACTTTTTTTTTTCAAGCCCGGACATCTGCAGAAACCAAACTTTTCCCACCATCCATTTCAATTTTGATGAAGGCAATTTTTTCTGAACTGAAAATCCAAGGAAAAGAAATGGATTTGGGTCAATCGACACCCTTAGTGTTGATCATTCTGAAGCGTTTCATTTCAGCTTCACCCCTTTGCTTCTTTTTTAAAAAAAAATAAATTCAGTCAAATTTTGAACTGGAAAGTTGTGTTAAATCGAGAAACCAAATCTTTTCCTTTTAAAAGTGCAGACAATTCCTAAACTTTTTTTTCAAGCCCGCACATCTGCAGAAATCAAATCTTTCCTGCCAACTATTTCAGTTTTGATGAAGGCTGCAAAAAAAAAAAAAAAAAAAAAAAAAAAAAAAGTTTTGCCAAAAAATTCCTGCCCAGCTGTAACCCACATATTCGGCTGTCTCTAACAGACATGGAGACAGGATGGGAAGACCAGCCAGAGATGCTCTGTAATATCTGGTTACATGCACTATTCTGTTAGATGAAATATGCAGAGAGATCTGTGTATAATGAGGGATTTATGTAATATGCTTAGGAGCTCTGCCTTGGACCATGCAGATCTTTCCGTGGGGAAAGGGGTTTTAACAAAGGCCCTACCAAGTTGTACTCTACAGTGAGCGGAGATTTTCGGTGGCTCTTTTAACCAGCGCACATCTTAATGAATCCAGGCTCCAAAATACTGAAAAATTGATGATGCTCCAATAAAGGAAAACTGATTAGCAGCGCAAAAAAGACACAGGCCTGCTTTCAGGCGCTTTGTAAGTGACGTGTGGTTTGACAGCTGATTGTCAACCAGGAAGATGAGATGGGGAAGTTGCTTTCTTTGTATTAATCCACTTTGTGATTGATATCTAAAGCCCCATTACTGATTTATTAAGGTTTAATTTAAAAATAAAAATAGAAGAAAAAGGGCTTGTTTGGAGTTCAGAACAAAACCTTAAGAGAAGGAAACTGGGACACCAGGAAAAGATCTTTGCTCCCAACCTTCTGGCATTAAAACATGAAGCAAGCGGGGTTGCCAGTAGGGTGGGTGGGAGCTGTCAAATGCCAATTCCTTCATGGCAGTGGCAGTTTATGGCTTTCTTCTTTTTTTGGTTGCAGATGCAGTCCCCAGAGTGAGCTATAAAAGTTCTGGGATCTGTGGCGGGCGGGGCGGGGGAGTTAGGATACTTGCTGGAAAGACAATGTGTTTGCAGGTAGGACAGAATTTTTCTGACACTCAGGCAGAGAGGGAGCGGAGATGGATGTGTTGGAAAGGCCGCAGTTGTTTCCAAATTGCCCCAGGGAGTTCTCTGTAGTTATGCAAATGCATAATGGGTATCTGGAGGAGTGAGTGCAGGCCGGCAGGGGAGGAAGGGAAGAGCGGAGCGGAGCCAAACCCAGCAGAGCTGAGAAGGATGCTGTCCTCAGTAGGGAAGAGAAGAGGCTTGGTCCCAGTTTCTACTTCTGCTCCTCGCACATACCCAGACACCTGGACCTGGGTGTGGCCACCCCAGCCGCCTCACAATAGACACTGAGTTGAGACCCTTCCTCTGACTCCTGCGCTCTTGCCTACAGGACACTGTGGACCTGGCGGTCAGAGTGCCAGCCTGGACAGGGGCTGCCAAGGACTTAATCTCTAGAACCATAGTGTGTCCAGGGCCCCCCAGTACCACTGGCTGTGGGGGCAGCCAATCCCTGGGGTCAGAGCCCACTCAGCTAACTGGGCAGCACAGCCATAGGGTAGGCACGGGAATGCCTTCCACCACCAACCTCAGCTGATCTCAACCCATGTCCAGTTCTCCCAACCTGTCTCAGTGCCCTGGCTGTTATCAGCGAGCTTGTCCCCAGACACTGTGGGACTCTAGCTCCCAGCCTGCAGAGCTCAGTGTCACCCCCTCGCGGGCTCCCAAAACCCTCGCCTGGATTAACTGAGTCAGGGATGGGAACTTTGGTACACCCTCTAGCCCCCAGCGCATGGAGGAGCAGGAAGTCCAAGTCCTTCAGACCTGCCCAAACGATCCCACCCCCCTTAACTCCCTACCCCTCTAAGATGCCAAAGGAAGAGTCACTGGAGCCTTTCTCCTGTCTATCGGCTCCTGAGGCACCAGGCGGTGGGACCGTCCGCCCCAGGACATGAGCGCCCAGGATGCAATTTGCCATTGCAGTGGCATCTCCCTCTCTCATTCCTTTTCATTTTCTCTCCCCTCTTTAGAATGAGCATTTCAATGCAAGAGAAGGAGGAGGAAAAAAAAATAAAACCAACCAAACCTGGCCCCGAACTCCATCCATTCATGCAACATTCCGGCTGCGGCTTTTTACAAGGCACAAAAATCAGGGAAATCAAAGTTACGGCACCCGCAGCTGCCGTAACTCAGCCACGGCGTGCATATAGATGAAGGCATTAAAGAGAGCGGCACATCCAGGGTGCTGCAAGAGCTGGGGGAAGGGGGAGCTGACTGCCTGCGGAGCGGCGCCCACCATCAGGTTCCCAGCATTTAATTTTCAAGCGAGTGGGTTTTGAAAGCTTGTTGAAGCACTAAGGGCAGCCGGGAGATCAGGGTCACTCGGTAGGAACCATGTCCCCGCCCGGGCTCCGGGGCATTAGAGAAAATGGAATCTTCACCCCCAGCTGGGGCACACATGCTGTACCCCAAGAGGGAACAGCTGCTGGCAGAGACGCTGGTGCAGGGGAGGGGCCATCAGAGCCATGTCTCCTCTGGAGAAACAGCCCTGGGTTGGGTCATTTGAATGGGACCCAGCAGAAGTCAGGAGAGTAGGGGGAAAAAAGCCTAACGAGCCACCACTGCCTGGGCATGACCCATGTGTGTGTGGGAGGGGGGGGGGGGGGCGGGCAACGGGACTGAATTCCCTGATCCCAGCAGAAGCCAGGAAGGGGGCAACTAAGTCCTGGCCTTCAGCAAAAACAAAAGCCAGCACCTATGAGCGGGTGTCCCGAGTGGAAAATGAGCTGGAGTAGGATTCGGGGGGGGGGTTGGGGGACGGGGACATTCTTCTCTCTGGGTCAGTGCTGATCCAGGGTCCCACCATGGTGGTAGGGGGAGCTATGAACTCAAGAGGAGAGGGTGCCCCCCACTGAGTTACCGAATCACCCTCGCTGCTCCCTGCTGATGTCCTGCCCAAGAACCAACTCAGATTCACCCCCGTGAGCCAATCTGGAACCATCCAGACCAAGGGAGCCTAGTCCAACGCCCTGCTGTGGGGAGAGGGGAGGGGGGACTGGGGGAGCAGGGCACCCCTTACTCAGGACAGTGAGCTTGGCCCGGCGGGAGCGCAGTGCTGCTTCTGTGGCCTGGCACTCGTAGGAGGCGTCATCCGAGAGCTCAGCATCCGTGATCTCCAGGTTATATTGTCCCGAGTCCGCCGTGCCAATGATCCGATAGCGAGGCCATGCTGTGGAAAGGGGAGAGATAGACAGTGAGGCACCGGGAAGCTGGAGGGGAATTCCCAACGTCGATGACACCTGGTATGTGGCACCAGTAGGAGGCTATAGAGAGGGGCTAAGGGATGATCCCTGGGATGCCAAGCCCCTTTATGGATGTGAACTATGACATACAACAAGCTATGGCCTGAATCGCTACATCCACCTCTGGGGTGGAGCATGGCAGCAGTTTAACAGCCACTCAGCAACACTGCACAGTGACTGCTCACCCAGCACTGAAATGCAGCCACCTCTGGAATGGAGCATACAGCTGCTTAACAGCTGCACTGCACAACAGGATAGGATAGGAAGTGGGGAACTGAAATCAAAGTGGGAGCTAGAACATCCTTGCCAGACGTGCATACGATTGAAATGAAAGGTACAGCTATGCGATCTGAAATGAGCATGAGTGGCTGGGACTGCAGTTTTCCATCTCATGTGAAAGACCAGAGTGTAAGAAACGCTGGGTCAGACCAAAGGCCCATCTAACCTGATATCTTCTCTCCAGCTGCTGCTCCAGAGAAAGGTGTAAGAACGTCCTAACAGGAGGTAACATGGCTCAGCAGCTAGAGGACTAGATGGGGGACTCAGGAAACCTGGCTGCTATTCCCAGTTCTGCCACTGGCTTGCTGGGTGTCCCTGGGCAAGTTACTTTCCTGTTTCTGTGCCTCAGTTTCCCCTTCTGTACAACAGGGATAATGACATTGAGCTCCTTTGCAAGGCACTTTGAGATCTGCAGCTAAGAAGAACTAGGGTTTGTTATTAATTCTGGAATAACTGCCCAGAACAGGTTAATCCTTTCCTAATACTGGGCAGCTAGAGGTTTAGAGAAAGCTGCTTGTCTTATTATCTACTGTACATAAACCCTGAATCCTGCTAACCTCCAGGACCCCCTGGAGGTTGGTGGTCTTGTGGTGGTCAGTTCCACAGGCTAAGTCTGTCCTGTGATTAAAAAGAGGCTGCTCCTCCAAAGCTAATAAAAACCCCGGGACATGGAAGAGAATTCAGCATGTAGGAGGAGAGTGGGCCCAATTAATTCTCGGTGTTACTCTATGGAAACCAACGGAGTTACAGCTGGGAATCTTTCCTCCCTGCTTTCCAGCCTCTTCCCCTTGCCATCTCCTTCTGCAGGTGGCGCTGTTGTCCCAGCTAATGGCATTTGAGCACGCAGGGCCAGGGCAGGTGATTCCCGAAGGATGGAAGGCAATGAAAAGCAGGGGCAGGGGGGAGAAGCAAGAGAGGGAGGAGACAGGGCTGCTGCGGAGACTCTCTGGGTCCATTTATTCCAGTGAAATTAACGCACAGGGAGCCAACCGTATGTCCTGCCCGGGCTCACCTGGCCCAGCCTGCTGGGAGGAGGACAGCAGGTGGGAGACTGCTTCATAGCCCGAGGGTTTGACTCTCAAGAAGGCTATGCCCCAATGGCACGGGGTAAAAAGGAATGGCCAGGAAAGCACCGGATCAGGAAGAGTTTCCAAGGCAGGCACAGGGCTTGGTCTCTGTCCCTTATCTGGAGTGTGGGTACCTTTCAGGCCCTGACCCATGCCCAGCGCCAGGCCATCTTTGGTCCATTGCACGATCCCGGAGTAATTCAGCACCACGCAGGACAGCACCAGCCTCTGGCCAGCTACCACTGTCTGATCCTCTGGCTCCTCGCTGAACCGGGTCTGGACGACTGGGAAGGGAGAGAGGATGAGAGTTAGCACCCCAGGGAGGGATGGACCCCGTGGCACTGAGCATCCGGATGCGATTCTCCCCCTGTAACATTGGCCCTGGAGGGAGGGGAGACACTGAGGAGTCTGAGGTGTGTGTTGTTTATTGTTCTGTGTGCATCCTGGGAGGGGGCCTGTGTGTGTGTGTGTGTATGCATCTAGATGTGTTATCCTAGTGTGTCTATATGAGTGTGTTATGTTGTGCACTGCCTGTGCGCATATCTAATTATGTGTTATACTGCGTACAGTGTGTGTGAATTATGTTGTGTATAGCCTGTGTATGAGTGTGTACCTCCATAGTGCTATGCTGCGTACGTGTGAGTGTGTGTGAGCCTGTGTGTGTGTATCTAGCTTGTGTGTTATATAGGCTTTGTGCAGTGTGTGTGTGTTGAGGACACGCTGTGTGTGAGTCTGTGTATGCAGTTGGGTGTTGCTGTGTATGTGGGTGAGCGCGTGATTTGGCTCTGGCTGTGCCTGGGCCAGGCCTTCTCCCACCCCTCACCCAGCCCCTTCTCTCTCCTCTCCCTGCTGGGCCCAGCCAGCCGCAGCCCAGAGCCATCCCAAGCAATTGCTGCCACTTGTGGGCTCTAAACGCAGTTGGGGCGCGGGGTCCCCAGCCTTCCTGCCATCCTGCTGCCCAGCCAGGGAGATCAATAGCCTGCCTTCCCACAAGAGCAGCTGGCCACATGGCTGCAAATTCACAGCCTGCCCCGAGGCCTTTGATAGAGGAGTAGAAGGCTTGTTGGTGGGGGCAGGGATCTTTCTGCTGCGCCACAGGGGCTACAAAAACACTGTTCCCGGCTCCATGAAGGGCTGGGTTGGAGGAAACTGGAAAATGGAAGCTGGCGCCGGACAGCAGGTGAAGTCCCAGACTAGAGGAAAAGGAGCAATCTCGGGGTAAAGAAGATCAAAGGGGGGGGGGGCTGTGGTTTGTTTGCTGCTTTTTGCCACTCATTCATTATTATTTGTATTACCCTAGGGCCTCGCAGACCTCAGGCCTGGAGCAGGACACCTGATGCTTGGTGCCATATGAACACATAACACTTGGCTTTACAAGCCAGTCTTTCCCACTGCAGGGTCCAGGTAGCTTGGCTGAGTTTCAGGCTTACTGCAGGGCCCAGGAGCCCCAGTCATGGGTCAGGACTCTATGGCGCCAGGTGCTGTACAAACACAGAAGGTGACGGATCCTGCCCAGACACCACTGGAGGACAAAACAGGAGCTAATGGGCAGAACCGGGCAGATGAGGATGGGAACGGGAGTAACACAAGGAGAAAATATTCAACCTGGGCAGCACCAGCCCAACAAACGGGGCCCTCTTGCAGTTCTGCACCTCAGCCCTGCCCTGGTCTGGTGGTCAGAGCTGGGGGTGGGGGTGGATAGACGCCAGAACTCCTGGGTTCTATTTCCAGCCCGGGGAAGGAGCATGGTTAGAGCAGGAAGGCTGGGATCCAGGACTCCTGGCTCACCCACTTTGGAAAAGAGCCACCTGACCGCTGGTCACCTCTCACTGTCCCACCTTAGCTTGGAACTGGCTACCCCAGGGAAGTGAGCCTCTTTTTGCAGACATTTCCACTCCCAGGCACAAAAAAGTTCTATCCCACCCCACACACAGTCTTTTTTTTTAGTATTTAAATGATTTCTGCTCTTTGGCGGCAGTTGACGGGTGTGGTGGGGGGGGCGGTGTGGTGTCTCCAGGAAAGGGACCCTATGCAAAGCCCTCCCTACCCCACAGATCAGTCCCACTGTGGGGGATGGGCTCCGAGCAGAGCCAAAGAGACTCCAGTCTTTGGGAACCAGGTTGGGAGGTGGTGGAAGGGACTGAATTTTCGCATCCAGGCTGGGAAAAGACTGGGAAGAAATTGGGGCCTGATCCAAAGCCAAGTTCAGGGGAGTCCGTGCCCTGAGTGTGGGGAGATTTGGATCAGGTCAGTAGCGGGGGCCAGGAAGGGAAAGGGCTGTGCAAATTCTGCTCACGCCCCTCTGCCTCAACCTGCAGCCCCCCTTCCAGCCCAGCCCTGAGCTCCCCTTCCCCACAGCTCTCACAGCACCCCTGCTTCCTCCCCAGCTTGACTGATGCCCTGCAATCCCAATCCGCCGTCTCCCCTTCCGCCCACTACTCTGCCAATGCCCCTCAATCCCAACCCACAGCCCCCCACCCTGTGTCTGTCAGATGAGCTGCACGAGACTAAGAGCTCTCTGCCTGTGGCTGGCGGTGCTGTGACAATCTCCTCATGCGAGTGGCCGGGGGCTACCAGCTGGAAGGGAGCGATGGCTCAGGGAGATCAGTCAATTGACCTGCCAGAGCTGCTTGAGTCACCTCTCCTCTGTCAGAACCACGGCTCTGTTGCTCCAGGCAGCCCCTTGCCAGGTGCTTCCTCCGACACAGACCCTGCACAGGCACCAGGGGCAGGCAAGAGAGTGCCAGGGGTGAAGGGCTGAGGATAAGATGCTGCCATGAAGTTTCACCTGAATCAGCAGCACAAGAAGATGCTCAGGAAGACAGAACTGGCTCCAGGGCAGGGGACTGGGAAGAGGTTCAGAAGCACATTTCATTAGATCGCTCTCCCATCACGCCGGGGTCTGAGCATCAGAAATGAGATAACTCAGCCCTGAGCGGCAGCCTCCTCTGCTAGACAAGTCTTGGGCACCCGCCTCAGAGAAACCCAGCTGGGCTGAAATTTCCAGACGGGTAGCTGTGTTAGTCTGTGTACAGCAAAAAATAACAAGAGTCCTGTGGCACCTTATAGACTGACAGATTTTCTTTGGCAAAGGCTTTCGTGGGCTATAACCCACGATGCATCTGACGAAGTGGGTTATAGCCCACGAAAGTTTATGCCGAAGAAAATCTGTTAGTCTATAAGGTGCCACAGGACTCTCATTGTTTCCAGCTGGGCCGGAGTCCCTTAAACCAAACCTGCAGGCCCCCTGCGCGGCTGTCCCCTGACTCACAGCTCTGCCCCTCAATCCGGACTGGAAGAGTCCTGCAACGGCCGCAGCTCCTAGCCCCCGGACTGCGCTCCAGCGAGGTCACTGTCAGACCGCTTCCACGGGTCTGACTTTGTAAGGGCCTGTGTCGCCGACTTCACGATGCCCCATTCACGAGCAGCACGGCACTTCCATCACCATCGTGAGGTTGAGGCAGTATCCATTGCGTTTGCTGCCTTTTAGAAACCGTCCCGTGAAGCTGGGCATTAAATCGGAGCGAGCGTGCCCGGTGAACACTGGGAGTGCAGAGTGGACAGGCAGAAGCAATGTAATCCAGGGCATCTGGATTCGGTCGCGAGGACACACCCTGCACCGCTCGGCCAATGGATCGGCCCCAATACCAACCCCTCTCCTGCTACAGCCTTTAAATCCCTCCTGAATAGCTATATCAGCACGCCACCATCTTGGCCGCGGCACATCTCGTGGGTCCGGTCGTGGCTCCCCTTAATCTCTGCCACTGCCCCAGTCTCACCCTGCATCCTGCCTGCCCCTCATCTCTGCTGCTGCCGCTTCACCCTGGCCTACGCGACCTCGACTCCCCCAATGCAGCGATCCTGCCTGCCCCATTCTCCTTTGCCGTGGATGGGTGCCAGTGTGCAATAAAGAGGAGCACCTCTCTGCAAATACCATGCCCTCCCTTACCTGGGACCCTAGGTGAGCTGGGACCCGTGCATCATACCCAGGGACCATCTCCACACCAAGCCCAAATCACTTTGTAAAGATAAAAATAGCCAAATTCCCTCTGGGCGGCCATTCCCACTGAGCCACGGAGACCTTGGGGGAGACGTATTTACTGCAGAGCTGCACCTCTGCCATTCATCTCCTCCTGCCTGAGAACAAACCACGCCTTCCCACTTCATGACGACCAGCAGCAATGCAATAAGCACCAAGAGATGGTGAAAAGATGGCTAGCCGGCTGTGGAGACCAAGGATGGGCTCCAGAGCCTTCTGCCAAGTGAAATGAGTTTGGCGGGTCTCAGTCTAGTTCCTAATAAATGCGTTGAAGATTGGGAGGTGGTCAGACGCTATGAGAATGGAGTCCAGGGAAGTATATAAGATAGTCAGGGAATCTCCACCCCAAAGACCGTCTCCTATAGAGAGATGACTGGTGGGAAGCGAAGCGACATCCACCGCTTGGTGCCAGGCAGGACTAATAACCACCTCAGCCCAGCACCCTGCCCACTGGGTCATCCTGGCAGCTTTTCCCAGCAGGTGCTTTACTCCAGCTGAGCCTCTGATTATAGGATTTCTCTTTTGGGGGGATTAAAACTAACATTTCCAGCAACTCCGCGATCCTTTCGCCTGCAGTGCTGAGCACGTAGAACCCTGGGCTGGGGCACAGAAGGGACTAATGGAAGGCTGGCCTCAGCCACTCACTCAGATTGTGGAGGAAGGTGGCCGTGAGGGGTCATGTGTGATCAATGCAACGCGAAGCTGGCCCAGTGGGGTTTTCAAAGCAGGCTAGGGGATTTGGGTGCCTGATTCCTGTTAATTTCACAGAGAAATAGGTAGCCAAATCCTTTGGGCAGTTTTGAAAACTGGGGCCCTGGTGCAGGCACAGATGGTGACGTTTCACATTGTCAGATGGTCACAGGTCAACTCTTCTGGGACTGAAGGTGTGTCTCCCCTGCAGTTGGAGGTGGGGCTGGCACATGTAGACGTACTCATGCTACATAGATTGCTAAGTTCCGTTCCACAGAGGGGTCAGGGGTCTAGCCTGGCCCATGGTGGGGGCTTACTAGTGAGGAAAGGCTGGGTTAGGCACAGAAAGAGAGAGAAGAACTGAAAGCATACAAAACCTGTTTTTGTCCCAATTCTGCCAACGCACTTCGACTAGTCATGCCCCGCTGTGTGCCTCAGTTTCCCCTTCCACTCTTTCTGTCTTCTCTGTTTTGATTGCAAGCTCTTTGGGGTCTGGGCTATCTGTCACTACATGCACGTACAGCTCCAAGCACAGTGGGACCCTGACCTTGGCCTTTTAGATGCTTCCATATGGCTAGTAACCACATAATGAGCCCAGGAGGGATTGGAGTCTCAGCTTCCCTTCTTAGAGGAGAGTCAGGGGCAGAAAGTGTGGCCTAGCCCTAGGGGCTGGAGGCCTGGCGTAGCACTCAGCAAACCTGGGCTCTAGTCCTGGCTCTGGCCTCAGGCGCATCGCCTCCCCTTCAGTGCCTCACTTTCCCCATCTGTAAAATAATACTGGCCTCCCTTGTAAAGCGCTCAGAGCTCTGTAAACAGAAAGAACTAGGGGTCACTATGGGGACAGAGCTCCACAGACGTCTCCCATCCAACTGCTGGGCTTGACTGCATCTCTCTGGCAGGGCGAGTGCTAACGGCCGCCCAGTCAGGCTGACCTGGACTGGGGTGGCTGGCAGCATGAGACAGCATTAGGGTAAGCAGGATGGAGGTGAGACCAGGGAGATGTGAGAGGCCCCCTCCGGCACCCCCCTTGGCTCTTTAATGCTGAGTGAGAAGGGGGTGGCCAGTCCCCAGCCGCCCTGCCCTCCGTCAAGAGGCTGGAGGGAGAACTGGGGCCTTGACTCAATGGGATTTCATGGCACGCATGGGGGCGCTTTGATCTTCTCGCTGCCATTCCGCAAGCTCTTTGGCAGCCCCTCGAAGAGAGGGGCGGGGAGGGAAGAGAAGCAGAGAAAAAAGGATGGTTGGGGGAGAGAAAAAGAAAGAGATTAAGGAAAGAAGGAGGAGAGGACTGGGACAGAGAACGAGGCGGGGGTGAGTAGGAGAAAGAGAGGAGAAAGATCAAAGAGGAAGGCACCAAGGGAGATCAGAGCAAGGGAAAGGGGGAGCGAGACAGGTGGGAGGAGAGGCGCGTGGGATCAGAGAGCGAGGAAGCACGGGGGGGGGGGGGGGAGACGGAGCAGCCCCAAGACCCCCTATTTCCATTCTGCCTCTCACAGAGCAACTCCGCAAGATCTCCTCACAGCCACGCAGCCCAACAGCTGGCTACACACGTCCCTTCCCGGGCAGCGGCTGGAGACGGGGCTAGACGCACCATTGCTTTAGCCAGTCTGGCAAATCCCATAAGCCACCTAAAAGCCGAGAAAGGGGATGGTCCCTTTTGCCCCAGCTCATCTGGCAGAAGGTAAATCCAGGCCTGCCAGGGTCACAGCAGGTGGGAATCAGGCTTGCAGCCCCTCTGGTTCCTTCAGAGCAATGCCAAGAATCTGCTCCCTTCACGCTGTTCTCAGCCAGTCTCAGCCTCCTCGGACTGTGTCGGCCCAAGTGGCAATAAAGAGTGGGAATAGAGGGATCATCTCAGTATCTAGTTAAGTAGCGAAGGTCCCAGCATGTCCGCCCGCTGGGCTGGGCTCCTCCAGACCTCAGGAGGTGAAGAAGCTCAGGGATGGGTGGGTGAGTGCTTCAGACAGGGGTACTGGGTGACTCAGCAGGAGTCTGCCCCACTGAGCTCAATCCAGGCCTAAGGAGCAGGCCAGCACCTGCCACTGGGGTCTCTGCAAGATAGAGCATTAGCCCCAGCCAGGCTGCATTCCAGTTTTCTCCTTCCTACAGCAGATGTGATGCATCGATCCGGACTGAGCCCTGACCCCTCCTTCGGTCGCTGCATTAGGAATCAAATGGGACCACTATTGCTAGTGACTGTCTACGTGCGCGGCTCCACTCATGGTGCAATGTGCTATGCAAACAGAGACCTGCCCCCTACACCCTCCACCACCTTCAGCGCCCCACCTCAGAGCTGCTTCACGGACCCCAGAGACGGCTGCATTTTGGTGCTCTCCATAGAGCACTCTGGACACTTCCAGCCACAAGGAGCTCTGGGAGGCAAGGAGATTGGGCTTATTTATGAAGGTCTCTCACTCAGCCAGGCAGGTTGGAATAACAGAAACCCCTGCAGCTGTATTGATCCTGGAGGAAAAGAAATGGCTGAGGTAGATCATGGGAGATCTTTTTATTGGGCCAACAAGCATGGAATAGTGACAAGTGCCTTCAGGCCAGAACCAAGAGGAAGGAGGGACTTTCCTTGAACATTAGTGAGAGGCAGCCTGCAGCAGCTGCTCTGTGCCTCCCTCCCCACAGCTCGAGGGCTGTTCTGAGCCTTCCCAGCCTTCTGCAAAGCTGGGCTGGAAGCGCCTCAGGTGCAGGGAATTTCCTTGAATCAGGAAGGATTTTGAGATAGATGCCGTGTAAGTGGCTGGGCTGGGGAGGTGAGACCCCAGCCTCGAGGTCTTGTGCTGTCTGGTTCAGAGCAGAATTGTCAGCCCCCATCACCCCAATTCAGGCCAGGCAGTGTCTGGCACCCATGTCACCCACACGCCTCATTCCCTAACTGCCAGCATGTCAAGCAGGAGACGCAGCTCTGTAGCCAAGAAAACATTCCAGGGGTTTTTGGTTTCCTACCCACGCTGAGCCAAAACAGATTTGAAAACTGGGGAAGTGGTCATTTTGGGCTCGCCTCTGCTCCTCTGACTTGTTTCCCCTGCCTCATGTCTTTGGATTCGGAGCTCTCGTACCCAGAAGCATCTCTTGCTACATGTCCGTACAGCACCTAGCGTGATGGGCTTTCAGGGCCTCTAGGGCTGAGTGCAATAAAGAGAGCTAATTATTATTAGACGTTTCCTTGGCATGCGTGGCCGGATCCAGTCAGAACGAGGAGTATGTTGGTTAGATTGAAGCTTCGGTAGCCGGGAGGGGGTTGGCGTGAGATTGCTCAGAGCGGAGTCAGCAACGACTCGAGCCACTGGTCACGCAGTGGAACATCATGAACTGTGGGCCAGGCTGACACAGCCAGGAATCTCACCAGAGGTCTGAAGGCAATAAGCAGAGCAGAGGAGTGGATTCTCCAGGGCTGACCGGGAGCTGCAGAAACAACTCACCCAAGGCTGCAGAGCAGATCAGTAACAGAGCAGGGAATTCAACCCAGGAATCCTGACTGTCAATGTCCTGTTCTAACCACTAGCTCACACTGCCCTCAGAAGCTGGACAAGAACCCAGGAGTCCTGGCTGCCAGCCATGGTCTCAGACCACTGAACACTGCTCAGAACATTGGGCAGAAACAGGTGAATTTTCCAGTGCCCACCAGGCCGAGTGTCTCTGTCTAGTCACGCTGAGCAGTGGTATCTCAGTGCCCGAGCGTCTGAGATTGTAGATCAAGCCAGGAGGGAAATCAGCTCTGGCTAAGGACATGGATCAGATCTGAGCTGGGAGGACACAGCGCCAGGTTTCTGGCTGCTGCCTCCCTTTTGAATGTGGCAAACACCTGGTTCTGGAGTCTCACGCAGTGTAGGCTGGCGGGCTCTTAGGATGGTCCTCAGACAGCAGGAAAGAACATAAAATTTAAAAGTTGGATTTCTCCCCCCCACCTCCCACCCACACAGACACACACTTCACCCAGCTGGATCCAAAGTGGCTTTGCTGGTGTTTGATCACCTAGCCTGATCTGCATATGCAAATGATATGCAGATTCAGCCCCTCTGCTCCAGGCTCATTGTCAGACTGGGCTGCATGATGGCTACCAGAGAAACGCCCGTGACTTCCCGTTACTGTTGTGTGAGTGCACTCCAGCCACCGCAGACCCATCACTGGGGACTTTCAGAGCTTAACTGAACTGAGTGCAGGGAACTGAGGGCGTGGAGGGTCCTAGCTGGGATCGGTGCAGGGGAAAGTGGTGGTCTTGTTGGCCCAGGATCAACCAGGGGCCAGAGAGGAGGATATAATGGTCCCTTCTACGACTCTCTGAGTTAGAGCATTACTGTCCTCGCCCGGCCCCAGGAAACCTCAGCAACTGCACGGACGAAGCCACGGGGACAGGTGAGGCTGGGTGGCTCACAAGTGGTGCAAGCCAGGGTCAGATCAGGGGGCTGGCACACTGCCATCCCAGACCAGGCTATCAGTCTGTCCAATTCCTGCCAGGCTGGAGGGGCTCAGGAGTCTGGTTTAGTATCCCAGCCTTGCCCGTATGGAATCAGAGCATGGGTCTGTCTAAGCCAGTCTCCCCATTCCTGTCACAGCAAATAAATGATCTGCTCCACCTTGCTAGACCCATCCGCCATGGGAGTTATACAGCACTCCTCTTTCTAGACCAATCTCCCATCACCTCCCGTACCAGGCCCATGGCCCTCTAGTCCAGCATCCCCACACTGGATCAGACCTTCTAGCTGACAGGTCTCTGACACACAATGGTTAGGCACTGCTGCTTCCACCGTACATGCCCAGGCCAATGGTGTCTGCCCTGCCCCCACTCCGCCACGACATGGACTTGAGAATACTCTGCGCTGTTAGGTAGGGCACCAGCCCTTTGCCACTGGGTCTTTAGTTTACTCCCAGTGCATCTGGGACGGCTGGTACTGGGGGAAAAGAAAGTCCAGCGGGGCTGAGAGAGCCTCAGCAAGAGAGTGACGGTTTAAGCTGAAGATCTTTTCATGTCGCTGGGCCCGGCCACCAACACTAAGGAGACATCTGTCTTCCAAAAGGTTCGCTGCTTAAAAGGCACACCGTGTTCAGCCTCACCTCGGCACAGTGCGTCGGCAGCAACTTCGACGGGAGATAAATTATTCACACTGCACTTTTCTGCCCCTCTTCTAATCGCCATCTTCCCGCCCTCCCTGGGGGTGGCGGGCAAGTATGCCCTGCAGCCTGCTGTTGTTTACATGCATGCGTGCATCTCCATCAGCCCTTGTGCATCTATGTGTCCCTTTGAGCATGCATTCGCAGTCATGTATGTCTATTTATGTGCATCTTTGTAGTGAGTGTATGCATGTGTGCACACACACATGTGCCTGTTTGTATGTTTGTGCATCTGGCACTCTGTGTCTCTCACTGCTTCTGGGTGCGTGTCTGCATTTTTCTTTGTGCACCACGTCTCTCTGTGTGCATGTGTGTGTCACAATTTGTGTATCTATGTGTGTACATATGTATTTGTGTGTGCTTCTGTCTGGGCCTCTAATGGTGCTCTTTTGTTCATATTGGTGTGTGTTTCTCTCTCTGTACGAGTGGCTCTATAGGTGGACACGCTTGTGCGTCTGCATGCACATGCCTGTTTGCATACGCTTCTCACTTTGTGTGGACATGCTTGTGCATCTGTATGCATGTGCCTGTTTGCACGCATGTCTCTTTGCATGGGCATGCTTGTGCATCTGTGTGTGTGCATCTGTTTGCACACACTTCTCTTTTTGTGTGGGCATGCTTGTGTGTGTGTGCACCTGTTCACATGTGCATGTCTCTCTTTGCATGGGTGTGCTTGTGTGCCTCTATTTGCACGCATGCCTCTCTCTTTCCATGGGTGTGTTTGTGTGTCTGCATGTTTGCATGCCCATCTCTCTCTGAGTGCATACCTCCATCTGCACGTGTGGGACAACAAATGGGACAGACCGACCACGGCAAGAGGCGAGAACTGAAGTGCGGAGCAGAGAAATGAAAACTAGACACAAGAGTGCAGCGTGTGAGGAAAGAAGCGAGCGAACAGCGCTGCAGAGGAGACATACAAGCGGGGGGGGGGGGGGGCGGGCGCGGAGAGGGAGGCGGGACGCACGCACACTCCAGGCCCTGTCTCCCTCTATTTATCAAACGAAGGGCTGATTAAACCCTGGGGCTGGCGCTCCAATCTCCCTCTCTCTCCTCTCGCTATTAAACTCAGGGTTCAAAGAAAAGCTTTTTATTCGCGCCGACAGCTTTCAGATGGAACTAAATCTCTCCGTGCTAGACTTTTTCCCCCTATATATTTTATCCCACCACCCCCTCCACCTCTTTCCCTTTTCGAGTCTTTTAAATTTAAGCCTCTCCCCAACCCCTCCTGAGTTTTTAGCTTCTATTTATATTAAAATAAAATAATAAAACAAAATACGGAGGGGGGGAATCCCCCCGTGGTTTTATTCTCTGGGAGAGAAAAGCGGATTTGGCTTCTCCTGGCTGTGCTCGTCAGAGTGGAAAGGGAAAGAGATTTGCACTTTGGATGGGGAAGGAGGGGTTGGAGGAGGAGGAGGGGGGAGCTGGTTGGGGCAGGGTCCCATTCTGAGAAGAAGGAACTGAGGTTGGATTGAGCCAGCCAGAAGGGGGAGTCCACGTTGCATTGACGGGGTGGGGGGGTGGGGGGGGGGTGGAAAGCGCGAGAAGGAGCTCCTCTCTGATTCCTCTTTAATCTCTGGAGCAAGGAGGAAGGTGGTAGCCCCAGCATAGGGGGTGGACTGGGGGCTGACTGGACCACCCTGCCCTGCAGCTATTCTGAGCTTGGCAAGTGCCAAGGGATGCAGACAGTTAGTGACCCCAAGGGCCATGCCAAGTGGCATAGAGGGGGGTCTAACTCCCATAGCTCCCCACATGCCTGCCCTAAACATGGGAGCCAAGTGGCTGGAGGTCACGACCTGGCTTGATCCCAACTCCTCTCTCCTGTTCTTCGATCTACTGAGGTTTCTGATAAAACATTCTTCTTTCCTGGCTGCCCCAACCCCTCCTCCCTTATCTGCCACATTCCCTCCATCTTTTCTCTCCCAGCTGTGCCATTCCCCATCCCCACTTTTCCCCCTAGCTCATGTTTTCTCCATGTATCATAGCCTCGCGGGGGGATGGGGGGGTGTCTGTAATCCAAAGGGCACAAATATTCCTCCTTTGTCTTGTGGCAATGCCTGGCAGCCCCCAGAGAAATCAGGATCCCATTGTCCAGGTACTGCACAGACACCTCATGAGAGCCAGGCCCTGTGATGAACAGCTTAGAAGCTAAGTCAATAAAGGAAAGGTGGGAGGGGAAACTGAGGCACAGCCAGGGGCAGCGATGTGTACGAAATTACCCAGCAGGCCTGTGTCAACGCTGAAAGCAGGAGTCCTGGCTACACCTCCAGGGGACCATACACTGCTGGTGGACCTAACCAGCTGGGAGCAGAAGCCAAGAAGTCTCAATTAAAGGCTTCTGAACCATTAGATATCAAGCTCCTACCAGAGCTGGGAATAGAACCCAAGAGTCCTGACTTCCCGCCCCTCCTGCTCTAACCATTCTAGCCCACTGCCTCATTCAGTGCCCTCCTTGACAGGTTTGAGAAACAAGCTCTCAAGGGTGCACGCCACTGGAAAAACACTAACAAAGCATTGTCCACAAGGCAGTGGCTTGAACTTCTCCCCTTCCAGATACAGCATCCCGCCCGCCCCCCCAACCCCTTCCTCACCAGGCTTCTCAGAGACACTGCAGCTGGGCTGCAGCTCCAAATTTCAGAGTCAGCGCTGCGAGTGATTTGTTGCTGAGCACAATTCAATTAAAAGCCCGGGAGCGAAAAAGCTTCGAAATCGTCCCTGAAATAACCCACAAGGAGTGGCAAACAAACAGAATGAAGGAAGCAGGGGAAACCTCTCTCCAGTCTGCTTGGCCTCCGATTTATACAGCACCGGTCGGTCGCAACAGGACGTGCATTGCCAAACTCACCCGGCCACACGGGAGCCAAACCGGGACCCTTGTCCAGGAGGGCACAAGCCAGATCAGTGCTGCAGGCTGGTTAGACGTGGGCCTTCAGCTCCTGCTCCAAAGAGCCCCACAGCGCCATAGAGCAGCAAAGGGGAAAGTGAGGCCCCAAGGGGGGAGGGCGAATTGCCCAAGGTCACCCAGCAGATCCAGGCACAGAAGCCAGGTCACTCACTGCGCAGCCACTTCCTCAAGCCTCGGATGGTGTCGTCTCCCTCCCTTGGTTTGGGATTGTGCCAGCTAAATGGGGGTGGCTAGGTGGCTCGGAGGGGGGAGATCTGACTCTTTTTCCAGAGCAGGCAGCGGATACAGGACTAGGTGGACCAAAGTTTGACATGGGATGGCTGGACACCCAATAAGCTGAGCCTCGTGCCCGGATCCATGGTGACAAGGATCGCTGGCTAGCTGGCCCAGTTATCGATTTCTGCTACAACAGGTGGTGGGATGGCCAGCTAGATACTCTGGCAGAAGGCAGGCTACTGCATGAAGCCCAGGCATGGTAGGAACCAGGCTGCCGGCGTCGATGGAGCAGAGACACGATCGAACGTGGCACTTCCCTTTATTTCCCCCCGCATTTACATTAGGCAGGACATCGGAGGCTATTTTAGGAGCAGCAATTTGGGCCTTTGGATGAAACAAAGATATTTCAAACGGCAGGAGCATACGACTCTCAGGAAGGGCAGATGCAAAGAGACAGGCCCCAGTGACAGCGTGGATGGGCTGGGCGGGAGCTGGCTGAGAAAAGGAATTTCTCCCCCTCAGGAGAATTCAGCCAGTGGAATGCCACTGGTTATTCCAAGGCACCTGACTCTTGCTTTTTTCACTTGGGGCCTGAGAAACAACAGTGGCCATCGCTCACTTGCCTTCACTAGTTGGTGCCAAGTGGAACCCCCAGCTAGCTCTCTGGCCCCCACTAGCAACAGGCCCCCCAAAAAGTTGCTTTTGATCCACAAGGCCTGGGATCAGGCCCCCTTGGCTGACCATCCCACCCAAAAGGCAGAAGGAAAGGGGCGGGATTGGTGCCTGCGGTCTCCAAGCTGTAGGAGGGAGTTGGGAACCAGAGCAGAATCGCAGTAACAGGTGTGACAGGTGCCGAGTGCGATTGGGACATTGGGAACATCTCGGCAGCAATTCAATTTCCCTCCCTCACGGACTGGCAAGGGGTGGTGGTAAAAGCAGACCCTGTGAATGTCCTTTGCATGGAGAACGAGAACTGAGGAGCAAGGGAAAATGGAGGAATGTACTTTTTGATCAAGACAATAAGACCCTTTCCCTGGTGAATCTCACCAGGCTGATTCTTGATCAGGGGCCCAGCCAGAGCAGGCTTCCCAGCAGCTACTCTGGCCTTCCTCAGGATAAGTCAGAGCAGCTTTGAGTCCTTAAGGTAAATGAGGATCACTTTGCACTGGTGTTTTGCACAGGGTGAATCGGGCCCAGTGACTCTGGATTACAGCAGCTTGGCTGAGGGGGCAGCTTCTTAGACCATCAGACCCACCAAGCCCTCAAAATTTAGCTCTTGAGCTCATGAGATTCCCTTAACAGCCAACAACAGACCCAGGCTTTGGGGGATCAACATAAGCCCTGGCAGGCACAGCACACGGCGGGGTTTGCAAAACCCAATCTGTGGGGAGCTGAAATCTTACTTTAGCTCAAGACCTAAAGTTGGCTGGGAAGATGAATGTTGGGGAGCAGGTTTTCCAGGTGTAAGGAGGGTAGTCTTTTTGTTAACGTACATGAGTAGGAATCAGGATTCCTGGGTACTATTCCCAGGTCTTCCACCACTGTGCGACCACGGAAGAGTCACAGCATCCCTCTGAGCCTCAGTTCCTTAGCGTTAAATCTGGGGTATAGCTACCTCCCAATTTTGGCTCTGCTGCAACCCACAAAGTCCCTGCTGACCATGTAGGCACCTAAAAGTTCTCTCAGCACCTAAGTTTCTGCTGCTGCCAGGATCTCCCACTTTGCAGGTGGGCATCCTAAGGCCTGGACTAAAAAGTCTTCCCCATTCTTTCTCTGGCCCATGGCTGTTCCAGATAAATACTTAAACCGTCACTAAACCAGAGAGAGGAGTGAGTGGAAATGACTCGTTATTTACCACTGCCCCAACTGTGCGTCTCCCACAAACAATATCAGCAACAAATTATGTTTTCTTCCAGACCAGTGGTCTTTAATCTTTTTCGGATCAGTGCCCAGTTTTTCAATATTTTCACATTTGCAGTAAGTTTACCGTCCACCGACATAAATTGTTACTTTTTAGAAATCGCCACTGTCAAATTAATTGTTATATTGTCGTACTGTTAATAGTTAATTATAATTTTCAATCTATTGAAATTTTAAACTCAGATATTTTAAATAGGAAGTCAAACAAATGTCATTCAAACAAAATATATTCATTATTCACTATTCATACAAACTTTTTATAAATTACAGCTGGATGAGCCTGGCCATTATCTCCTTCCTTCATTTTTGTAGCGCCCACCAAAAAATCACAAAACGCCCACTAGTGGGTGGTATCGCCCAGGTTGAAGACCACTATACCACACCATTGATAAAAATATTAACCAGCACAGGACCAGGGATGGATCCCACCAGATAACACACTCACTTGATGATAATTCTCACTCTATAGTTACATTTTGAGACCTATCATTCAGCCAGTATTTAATCCATTTAAGGTGTGCTATATTGATTTTGCATCATTCTAGTTTCTTAATCAAAATGTAATGCAGTATCAAGTCAAATGCCTTGCAGAAGTCTAAATATATTAGATCAATATTATTACCTTTGTCAACCAAATCTGTAAGCCCCTCAAAAAAAGATATCACGTTATTGGCACATTAGCTTTCCCTCAGTTTTCTAAAATGCCCCCAGTGGCTACACATCCTCGGCTGCTCTTTTAAAACTCTTGAATGCACATTCTCTGGAACTGCTGATTTGACTCTAGTAGCTAACTCTAGTAGCTGCTCCTTAGCCTCCTCCTTAGTTACTGTTGGAATAGAATGTATTTCATCATCTGACACGAATACATCATTTGGCTTTTCCCAAAGGAAACAATTCTTCTGAGGCTTAATTTGTGAATGTTAAAAATGCATATGGGACCATTGGGAGAGAAGGTGCTATATAAATGCCAGTGTTATAACAAATCCATGGCCAAAATATTCATCACAGTGGCCACTTTGTGGCCACTTGGAACATCACAGCAGCTACAAGGATGGAACTCAGCTCCTCACAGTCTAAAAAAGCCATTGGTCCCTATCACTAGAAAACTGCCACATGCTAATTATCAGTACAGGGGCTCTGATACAGTCGCATATTTCTCATTCCATCCAGCAGAGGGGATCAGTGACTAGGCAGTGTATTGTATATGAATCTAAATCATCTTTCTGTGCTTGTGCACATTCTTACATATTTCTGCATGTGCAAAAAAAAGAAAAAAGCACCGATTTAATTCAAATCGCCCCCTCCCCCACAAAAAGCATCTGTCTTCCACATTCCAGGATCCAAACCTCCATGAGGAGCAAACTACAAAGGGAGCGTGATGCAAACACAAACTGACAGAGGCATGCAAATATCTCCTGGTGACACGGGAGATTGTGGCTGAGAAGAGAACTGGCTCTACCCCATCCCAGCGCCCATGTGCAGCGCAGTAACAGGTGTGACAGATGCTGAGTGCGACTGGGGCATTGGGAACATCTCAGCTGCAATTCAATTTCCCTCCCTCATGGACTGGCAAGAGGGGTGGAAAAAGCAGGCCCTGTGAATATCCCTTGCATAGAGAAGGAGAACTGAGGAGCAAGGGAAAGAGAGGGAACGCGGTTTTTGATCAAGACGATAAGACCCTTTCCTTGGCGAATCTCACCAGGCTGATTCTATGTAAAGCCAGTAACTCCAGCAAGCCTGATTCTCATTCTCTCTCAGGCCCTTTTCTCCTGCCCCATGGCTCACCCACACGTCCTGCCTGTGGATGGCAGGGGATTCTCCCCAGAGGTTCTGATCCCATTTTCTTGCCACCCCACAAGGAGAACATCAGCTGTGCAGGGTGGAATCAGGGTGTGAGTTCAGACAGCTGTCTCTCCAGGGTGTATTGTAGGGCAGAGAGTTGGCCAAAGGGGGGTAAAGGAGGGTGGGGAGGCTGCTAATGCCCAGAGCCATTTTTAAGGACTTGAGCACTTAGGCCTAAGGAAAGGAGAAAAATCCCTTGGCAATGGAAGATAGCGATGGGGGGATTAACCAGGGCCTTGCTGCCTGAGCTGGTGTGAGAGTGTGTGTGGTGGGAGGTGGGCGAGCTGGCTGTCTCCGACAAAGAGGCTGAACAAAACATCCCCAAGCTGCTTCTCCAGCTGTTCCTAGCTCATTCTAGGGGAGGCCAGAAGGCAGGAGGTAAATGTTCTGTAGAACCCCCGGATGGGGTGAGAAGTGGGGAATGGCCACTCCAAGGGTTGCCTGGCTACCCCATGATGGCTGCCACTGGGTGCTAGTGTCATTTTAAGCTGAGCCCATCAGAACTATGGCCATTCAACACATGCAAATTGCCCCCTGTTAACCAGAGAACCGTCCCCTTCTCCCTGTCTCCCTCTTCATCCTCTCTCCCCCCGAGCCTGAAGCCCTCTCAACTAGACAGTTATGACTAGTGGTTAGAGCACTGACTGGGACTCAAGAGACCTGGGCTCTATGCCCAGCCCTATCTATGGAATTTTGGGAAACCTCAGGTAGGTAATTTCATCATCTTTTGCCTCAATTTTCCCATCTGTAAAACGGGTCTAACAGACCTTCCTATCTTCTCGCCCTTTCCAACATTGAACTCTCTGGGGCAGGGACTGTCTCTTGGGCTGGGTTTGTGCAGCACCCGGCACCCTGAAGCCCTCTGATCTCAGCTGGGACCTCCTGTTGTTACCACAATACACGAAATAACAGAGCAGCCCTTTAAAACAGCAAAGGCCATTTTGCCCTCAGTTGGTAACTGGTTTGGGGGTTGTCTACTACACGGTGGGTGGCTGGATTTTTTGTTATTTAAGTCGGAGATAGAAAAGCTCTCAAGGGGAAGGATGCTCCAGTTATTTTCATTTTTTAAAAGGCAAAATTATAAAAACAAATGAGCAGGAGACTGCAAAGGGGGAAGGGGGCAAAGTCTGCTCTCTAGTGAACATGCCCTTGACATTCACACTGGGGGACCCCAGCACCTCCTCACACACACACCCTGAACCTATTGGAGATGCCCCCGCTGACTTCAACTTGAGTCACCCGCAGCAGCAACCCCCAGGGGATCAGCCACCTTTTGCCAGTACCAAATCCCCCAGCAGGGATGGGTGAGTTACTGAGGATATTCCATATTTAAATTAAAGGGGCCAGATCCCTAAATTGGTCACATTTGACTGCTCTGCTTTGCTGCAGCTGCGGAGCTGGCTCAGGATTTTAGACAACAGCACCATCGTGGTGCTCTGCGCAGAAGAACCTTCTCCCTTGCAGCCTTTGCCCACATGCCACTGCCTCTCTGCCTTCTTTGGATCACAGATGGAAAACAGACTGCAGCGAACCGCCGGCTACCTAGGACCTCGCAGCCTTCCCTGTTCCGCTATTCAACGTCACTCGGAATTTCAGAGCAAAGAAACCCAGCAGAACCTGGATCCTCCTGCTTCAAAAAAGGTTAGGACACACAGTCGTATGGCCGTGAATCCATCCAGCAGAAGGCATACAAACTAGCCAGCTCCAGCTCCAGCTCCAGCTCCTGTTAGTAAGTGGCCCTCTAGGGTCTAGGATACATAGTTGTGCAGTTCCAAGTCCATCCCGCAGAGGGCAGCAATGACATTTACAGAAACACGGGCCAAGCCAATCTGCTACCCTGTAACAAGTCCATCTGGAATTCTGGGCTCAGGCTCAGAGGGGGATGGGTCCAGGGTTAACCCCCCAATTAACTGCAGCTGCTTTCAAATAAAGCCATTTAGTTCTTCCCCTTCACCCGCCTCCACAACATAATTTGTCTGTTTTAAAATTCTGCCCTATTTATTTATTTATTTTGCCAGAACTTGGGGCTGTATTGGGTTTCCCAGCTACAGAGAAACAGGACAGGGCAGGGAACCTGGAAGGGATAGTGAACCTTAAATGGCATGGACATTACGACTGAATAATTAACAGGCCAGTGAGTGGAACCACAAGACGGGCCGATTAAATATCCAGCAGCGGTTTGCAGCATGCTGGCAGGATGGGATTGTGATGTTACATGTGACGGGGAGGGGAGCCTTCCCCTAGCATCACTAAGGAACACTTCCCACCCAGCCTCAGCACACCCTGGCTGGCGGGGACCTGCTGTAACATTGTTTAGTGGTGCTACTGCATGTGGGTTTGTCACCGGGGGGGTGTCCCCACTCTGCTGGGGCCCCCCGTTTTCCACTCCCTCTCTGTCATTTACCCCAGCGAGTGTGAGAGGCTGCCATTCTGAGTCAGGAGGCTTTCATACGCATTGGGATGAATGAATTGACAAGCAAGGTGTGGAGTGGCAACGAATTCCGCCGCTAACACAGAGACGATTGAACGAGTGGCTTGCACCACCACGGCTTACCTTATGTGAGCTGCACTTGTGCACATCACGATGTACAGCAGGGCGATGTGCTGGCATAAGAACAAAGCCCTCGTGTGGGATTAGATCAGTGCATTGCTTGCCCCTCACGAAAGTCTCTTTGCCAGTTCAAGGGGATCGCTGTTCTGATTTGGTAGTGCTTCACATGCACTCAATGTAAATGGCTGTATAAGATGTCTGAGTCTTTTACGCTATGGCCCCTTTACACTACTGGGCAGTGCAAAGGGGCTTTGAAGTGAAGGCAAAGAGAATTTCCTCCCATTGCAATGCACCTGTGCACGCTAAAGGGGTGTGAAGGAGTACTGATGTAAAGAAGCTTCAGGCCCAAGTTGTAGAACCATTTACAATTGAACCCGGAGCAGGCATGCTTTAAGAGGGCACTAATCTTGCCTGGCTTTTGTCCGTCTGTTCAAGTTTTATGCTTTCAGCTAGTCAACTTCCAAACATTTCATTCCACCCATCCTTGTGCTGGGATGGAAAAGTCAGGATGCCTCCACAGCTGGAAACTGAGTGACGCTGAGAAAGAGAGAAATCCGTAGATTTCTGAAAATGTGATCAGAAGTTGTTTTGGGCAGAAGCTGTTTTTTTTTTTTTTAATCAGTGTTTGTACAGCACCTTGCGTGAGGGGTGCTGCCCCATGACCAGGGCTCCCAGCTGCCACCACGATATAAATAATCCTATGCACCGCCAATTCTGGTGATTAGATCATGAACCTCTCCAGCTTGATATTTTACTTCAATCCCCCAGCTCCTGCAGTTGTGTGATTTGGCGAGCGTCTCTACTTTCATTTTAACCCCGCTCAAGTTTCTAGCCCCATGTGGTTGCAGAGAAAAGCCCGAGAGTGGCACTCTTCCCCACAAGAACAGCTCAAAATCTAGAAGGTGAGAAAAAAATAATACAAAACGCACAACGTCAGGTTACAAAAAAACTCATGATTTTTTTAAACCAGTCTCACGGTTTGCGTGGGGTTTATGAATGTCTTGGAGCCGGCAGTGCTGAGAAGAGCAGCATTTAGCATCACCATGTATATCCTCTGACCCCAGCTGGGCCTACTTCTCAGTTAGCACTGAGCCCCCTTTGCGCCGAAGGGTGGATGTCAAGGGGCCGGTAATTGATATTGGCTTTAAGGCCCCTTCATGCTGCCAACAATTTGGTTCTGATTTCTTTCATTCTCTTGCTCCTCCTCTCTATCTTCCAATTCCTCTCCAATTCTCTCGCTCGCTCTCATATTCCTCTGCCCCCGTTTCCCATTCAACATCCATCCCTCCCTCTCAGTCTCTGAAATAACCTAATGATTTCTCATTTAACTGCCCAGCCCCGACAGGAGAGAGGCGCCTTGATTGGTTGTGACACCAATCTCACAACAAATTTAGCACCTCATTTCCCGGCCGATCAAATATTCCACCTCGATTATCTCCTGGCCACGGAGACGGGGCGTTTCGCATCCAAACGAGCGGAAAACACCTCCACTGGACGTCAGCCTCAATCAGTTTCACTTGCGGATCAAGTGTGTTGTGGGGGGATGCAGAGAAGCAAACGGGGGGAGCATGCATGGACTGGGGATGGGCAAATGGACAGAAACAGAGGAGACACCTGGGCTCCTGTACCTTGGACCAGATTTTCATGGACCATCCCATGCCCTTCCCTCCACCCTAGCAGTGCAAAGGGCCCTTAAAGCAAGCAAAGCTCCATTTATATCTCTTTACCCTTGCCAAAGCGATGCAAAAAGACTTCAGTGTCAGCATGAATCAGGTCCCTTGTGTGCTCATTTATGCCAGGGGAAAGTGAGTGTCCCTCTGATAGGATCTCAGACCCACCCTGGACTGGTGTGAGCGCTGGGCATCAATGGCTTAAGAGGACAGATTCCAATCTGGTATAAACCAAGTGAGACTCCACCACAGGCAAGAGAGCCAATCTGGGCTGACACCGTTTCAACTGCAGGCAGGGAGCCGGAAACGAGGGGCTAAGTTTATCCCAGGTGTAACTGCAGTGCTATTACAATGGGGATGGCTGGGGCCAAGGTAAGGAACAAGGAGTTGGAACACATCCAGGACCAGATCACACCTGACCTCCTGGCTCTTTTAGACCAAATGAAAACACTGCGGGCTACAGCCAAGCCCTAAGATAAAACCTCATTTGCTCTGATCCCTCAGAGACAGACACCTTCAGGATCTCTATCAAGCATTCTTAAAACTACAGTACTCACCCACAGAAGTGAAGAAACAGATTGACAAAGCCAGACGGGTATCCAGAAGTCAACTTCTACAGGAGAAGACCAAGAAAGAAAACAACAGAACGCCACTGGTCATCACCTACAACCCCCAAGTCAGACCTCTTCAACACATCATCAAGGATCTACAACCTACTCTACATGACGACCCCTCACTCTCTCAAGCCTTGGGAAACAGACCTCTCCTTGCTTACAGACAGCCCCCCAATCTTAAACGGATACTCACCAGCAACTACAGACCAAACAATGGAAACATTAAAGCAGGAACATATCCCTGCAACAAACCACGTTGCCAACTTTGCCCACATATCTACACAAAAGACACCATCACAGGACCAAATCAAGCCCGCTACTCCATCAAGGGCTCATTCACCTGCTCGTCCACCAATGTGCTTTCATGCCATCATGTGCCAGATATACCCCCCTGCCTTACGTATTGGACAAACTGGACAGTCTCTATACAAAAGAATAAATGGACACAAGTCTGACATCAGAAATCACAGCATTCAGAAACCAATAGGGGAACACTTCAATCTTCCTGCTCACTCCACTGATGACTTGTTAATAGCGGTACTCAAACAAATGAATAACAAATCGCAGCTTCAACGAGAAACTGCAGAATTGGAATTTATATGTAGCTTTGACACCGTTGCCTCAGGGTTAAACAGGGACTACGGATTTTTTTTTCATTACAACAGGTGATTTGACCTCATCTTCCTCTATATGTTGTTGCCCAGTGTTTGAATCTTAACATCTACTTTGATTTGCTGTAACAGTCTGACCCAATCTTATGTCTTACACTTCCCTGCATTTAATTTCTTCCCATTCTGGAAGTTCCCCATCTTCAAAGCGTATGATGAAGTGGGATTTTCTCCCACAAAATTCCATGTGATAAATAAATTTGTTAGTCTTTAAAAGTGCCACAGGACTCCTTGTTTATTCTCAACATTAGTCAGTGTAACTCAATTGATTTTGGTGAAGCTAAAAGACTGATCTTTCTGCTGTTTATACAGCACCTAGCAGCTTGGGCTCCCAGGCCAGGACTGTGGTTTCTAGAGACATCCCAACACAAATTAGTAATTTATTATTAATTATTATTATTATTATTAATAAACAGAGTGATTTACACCTGATCCCTGATTATTTGTGGAAGCAAGGAGGTCAGACTAGATGATCATACTGGTCCCTTCTGACCTTAGAGTCTATGAGTCACGACACAGGAAGCCAGCTGGACTGAGGATAATATATAGTCCCATTATGTTTTTAATGAGGTGGCTAATGTGTGAGAGAGCATTGCTCTCTCCTGGACAGAATCAGAATTGCAAAACCATGTGACACAAGCCCTCTAGTGCTAAAACCTAATGGGGATTCTCCTTCATCTCAGAGTCTGAAGATCTTGGCTGTATCTGCGTGAGTGGCATCTGACTGCATTTTTTACTAGCAGTGGGAAAGATTCTGTCCTGTTATCCAGAATAACTCCACCAAAGCCCACATATTTACAAAACTGAGATCATAATCTGGCTTGTTATAATGACCTCTCTGTAATGCAGCTGCCTGAGTACCAGACAGCACCTCGTAGGGGTGAGCTGTATTACGTTCCATCCACACACACACATATACTTGCACCAGTTTAATTAAACCAGCTCAAACTCCCATGTGGATTCTTATTCTGGTGCCTTATTGCAGTTCAGCTTCTACCAGTTCCGTGGATCTTGTCTGCCAGGGAAGTTGGCATCTGACTCCAAATTTCACAGCTGGTCACTCATTTTGTAGTTAAGGCACTGGGCTGTGGATCAGAAAACCCACATCCTAAGCCTAGTTCTGCCACAGACCCTGTGTAGCACATTGAGCAACTCACTTCATCGCCCGTGCCTCAATTTACCCATTATAAGGGGATCATAACCCTGCCTTGTCTATTCAGGCTGGGAGCTTTTTGGGACAGAGGCTGTTTCTCTCTCTATGCCTGGGCACCGTCTGGAACAACGGGGCCCTGATCTCAGCTGCAATCTTCAGGCCCTATGGCAATCCACAAAAGAACAAATCTCTATCGCTAGCAAGCCCCACGCCCTAGAACGAAACACTTGGATCTGCGCCTTAGCACCGTGCCTGCCTTTGTTACCAACCCCACCCCGCGCCCGTGTGTCAGCCTGCCAGCCGCTCTTCTTCCCAGCACCCGACAAGCCAGGTTTCCTGGGTAAATGCCATCAGCACAAGCCCGGGCAATGTGGTGGGCAGGAGCCAAGGCCAATGAGGGGGCCGCTCTGAAGAAGAGCTGGCAGTGAAGTAACCTATGCTCAGAGACACACTGACGTACACAAGGATTCGGCAACCCTGCCCGTAGTCCCCCCAGGGTGGCTGGCAGGCAGCAACAGACGGACCACTCAGGAACACTGGACAGACAGACGGGAGCTAGCTAGGAGGTTTCAAAATAGCCTCGTTGAGCTATTCTGATTTTGGCTATCCAGGGAAATACTGTGTGCCATACATATACTTGTCCTCAGGGATCAGCCTGAAAGGTCCCAGAATGCTTTGCCAGCTATCTATCCGCCCCTCTGCTTGTCGGTCCAAGCAGACTCACAGGCCACACTATATCCACGCACCTATCCAACCTGAAAATGCAGCTGGAACGTGGCAGCTCTTGAACAACAGTACAGCAACACTGCTACAGCACTACTCACCCATCCCTGAAATGCAGCCACTTCTGGGGTGGAACGCAGCAGCTCTCTAACAGAAATACTGCACAACAGGTTGGAAAGGGAAGTGAAGAGACCCCTACCTCTTGACTCTCCCATTCTCTTCAGTCTCTTCTCCCATCGCTCCTCAGGACTGGAAGCTGCTTCTGACAGCAGCTGTGCTCACTGGAAGTGTTGGGAGCTCAGGGAATTGCAGGGTTCTGAATAATAGTAGGATACTTCTAATAACTTGTTGTGAGCTATTATGTCAGGCAATGAAACAACAATGGATGTGTGTTCAACTGGAATAAAAGGACACGGAACTATCACTCCATACATTATATATGCTTTTAAAGAGGGCTAAAAACGCAGCCAGCTGATTAGTGTCTCTGGTTAGCCAGCTGTTTAGAGGCATTATTATTTATTAAAGTGGCAGGTAAAGGCGACCCAGGAACTGTACACACCCAAGAGCTAGGCCTGACAGCACTAGGAGCTGTACACACCCAGTGAGAGAGTCCATGCCCTGAATAGTTCAAAGTCTAAATAGTACAAATAGCACAAGGTGGGAGGGGGAAACTGAGGCACAGAAAGGGGAAAAGACTTGCCCAAGATCACGCAGCAGGTCAGTGTCCGGAATAGAACCCAGAAGCCACAGCAGTGTACTAGCCATTGGACGACACTGCCTCTCCTAACAAACAGCAGATGCTATCATGGCTAGGTAGACCTGCGCCTTACAATGCAATAACAGCACCCCAGAAACAACCTGGCTGGTTAAATGTAATTCTCCCCTTTCTATGCACGGAGAAACTGAGGCAAGGAAAAGGTGTGACTTTTATGAAGTCACACAGTAAGTCAGTGGCAAAGACAGGGAAAGAACCCAGGCGTCCTGACTGCCAAACTATTGGGCCACATTGCTTCAAACAGAGAACCAAGAGACATGATCACACGCACTAAGTCCGGGGATGAGATGTAGAACTAGCAGGGGTTCAGGCCCCAGCATGGCACTAGGGGGCGCTGTCCTGCAGGGTACAGGATGGGGACGTACACAACTCCGGGGCATTGCTGTGCTCTGTTAAACAGCTGCCACACCTCACCGCAGAGGCAGCTACATCTTGATGCTGAGTAACTTATCCCTGGGCTCAGTATTTCTGTGCTATTCTATGTGTTAAACAACCACAGTGCTCCACCCCAGAGCTGACCGCATTTCAGTGGCAGGTGGAAAAGAAATTATCTCTATGCACTTGCCAGTCTTCAAAGCTGGAGAGCAGGTGCCGACATGCAAATCAGTGAAGAATAACAAACCATTTGTCCTTTGCAAATTTCACAGAGATGCGAGAGCTTTAATTGCGTCTATTTCTCAAACTCCCATCCCGGGGAAGGTCTAAGGGGTTCACACATTTGTTTTCCTTTCACATGGGCTCCTGCATGAACCATCCAGCACTCCCAACCGATCGCTATTTGGATTGGCTTGGCCCTTATAGCATATTCATAATAATCTTCAAAGCGCCACCAAATAGAATTCAGCCCCTAACACTGACTATTTATCTGATCATCTGCCAGTTACAGGGGAAGCCTGATTTAAAGAGGTTGCTGGAGAAGAGGCATCCGTCAAACTGTTGCCACATTCATCTTTGCAATCAATTCAGAAATTTTCCATTCAAGTCTCTGTCTTTCGTGATGCGCTGATACCCTCAGCCGAGAATGCAGCTTGCGTTGTATAGAGAGAGTCATAATTAGATGCCAAGTAAAAATGTGCTACACAGGGAACATACAAAACAATTTTCAATTAAAATCGCATCGGAAGAAGCATAAATACAAAGCAAAATGACACAATGGAATGGGGATCTATTTTTCGTTCCTGAAGAGTCTTAAATATTCTCCATCTAATAATAATAATAATAGATATATATATAAAAAAAGGAACTCCAGACTCGCAGAACATATAAATTCCCTCCACAATTACATTACTTTTCAGTGCCGCAAAGATGCCAATAAAATATAAGGGTCGTGGAGAAAATGAAAAAAAAAAAAAAGAATCAAATGAATTGCTTTATTGAAGCACGGCAAATAAGCTGCGCTTAGAGTGCCGGAGGAGGAACGGGACTGACGAACTCCCAGCCTGCTCTGCAACTTTGCGCATACAAGTTGGCGTCACTACAGGCCTCGGCTAGGGACCAGGCCATGGGGGAGGTGTGCGAAGACAGGCTCGCTGCTGGGACGTTCAGAAAAGGCGACGTTTGAATGCCGCAGTTGTGGGTGTGATGATAAAGGTAAAGAGTTTGCAAAGTTGCTTCGATTGCAGGGCCAGAAAAAACCCAAACGACCAAATTGTGCCAGCTGCACCCCTGACAGTGACCCTACAACAGCAAACCGGCATGCATAGCTGGGCACTGAGGAGCAACCCTACAACAGCAACCCACAGAGCTGGCCCAAATCCCATAACAAGAAGCCAGTCCAGGCTCCCTAACCTCAGGCACCAGACTCTCACGCTGGTGCTGAGTGGGCCATAGGGCTAGTGTTTTGGACAGCAGCAAACAGGATGCCTGAGATCTATAACAACCCTGGGCAGCAGAGCGCAGTCCAGCGGGCAGTGGCAGGGGCTGGAAGTCAGGATTCCTGGCTTCTCTTCCCAGGTCTGGGAAGGGAAGTGTCATATAATGGTTAGAGCAGGATGGGCGGTCAGGACTCCTGGCTTATGTGCAGGAGCCTGGCTGGGGAGTGTGGTCTAGTGGTTAAAGGAGGTACTGGGAAGCAAGAGGAGCGTGCAGTGGTCTAGCGGTGGCAGAAGCAGGGGACTGGGAACCAGATCTCATTGGTTCTAGTCCTGGTTGTGGGAAGGAGAGGGACCTGGGAGTCAGTGGGGGTGGTGGGTGTCGGACTCCTGGGTTCTCCTGCTAACTCACTACATGACCTTGGCTGAGTGGTGCTTTGCTAACTCCCCGCTGTGCTGAGCTCTGGGTGTTTGGAGATCTTTGCACTGCAGCAGCTATGAATGATCTCGCTCCTGACTAAGGGTCGCTGCAGTCCGGCTAGCTCAGAAGGTGCCAGTTTCCAGGGCTTATTTTGCAGGCAGGGGAGGGAAGGAGTGTTACCAGGCAAAATGGGGCAAAGGGACAAAAGGAGAAGAGAAAACATTGTGTCCAAAAATAGCCAGCAGTGCCTCGTCTGGGGGAGCTGCCAGGGAGGAAAGTGCCAAGCTCTATGAACCACCAGCCACCCTGCTCAGTGTCTGGGTTTTCCTGCCACATGGCGCTGGGCGCGTGTACAGCCCAGAGTCCGGGAGACAAGCTGGCCTGGGCCTGGGACAGCTGGGCTGGAGAAAGAAAGGAGGAAAAGAAAGGAGGAGGAAAGGAAAGGGAAAGGATGGGGGAAGAAGGAAAGTAAGAGCAGGGTGAGAAAAGAAAGAGGAATGAACAGTGCTGAGTTAGGGGGTGGGAGATGTGGGCCCCCTCCACACAACCCCTCGTCCTCCCGCCACTCAGCGAGTTCAGTCCCAACCTCGCAAAACCCCTGAAACACTTCCATTTGTTTTGCTTCAGTGACAGACAGTGCGCCTGGCAGCCTAGCCCGGGCACTGTCTCCGTCCACTGGGCTCCTTACACTCCTGGGTGGGGTTGATTTATATTCACTTTCCAAAACAAATTCTCTGTCTATTGGGGACGAGGGGGGCGGCGGGGGGGGGGGTGAGGAGAGCTCTGAAGCACTGACTAATTAATTCACATAACTGCCCCGCCTCCCTGCCCCTTACAAACAGGGTCAGGATATTCCACCCATGGGGAAACTGAGGCACAGAGCGAGGTAACTTAAGCAAGGCTGCACGGTGAGTTGGTGCTGAAGCATTTGGCTCAGGCTGTGAGACCCAGGCTAGACAAACTGAACCCAGCGGGGAGGCCACACAGGCCATTGGGACAGAGTGGGAACAGAGCTCAGCAGCCCAGATTTTGAGATTCAGGCCTGGACTGGACCCCAGAGGGGATCAATCCCCAGGTCTGCCACAGACTCCCCTGTGGCATCTGGGCAAAGCACTTTACCTTCTGGGCCTCAGCTTTGAGGTTGGCTGGAACCTCCAGGGGTTACCGTAATGCCAGGAATAACAGGATGCAGCTAGAACCCAGCAATTCGTGGGGCTCCGACTGCCCCCTTGCATTAGAGGAAGCTTTGCTGGGACTCCCCACCCTGCCCAGCTCTCTCCCTGCCAGCCCTGATCCCCACCTCTCTGTCCACATGGTGCTCCCACTTGGCTATCAATTCTCCTTGGGTTCTCAGCTTCTGTTATTTGACAGCCATCAAGGCTACCTCCTCCGCTCTGACTTCAGCTCTGGATCATTTGAGCAGAGGGGGCAGCTTTTCAAAGGTCCCAGCCCCTCCCACTCTCCCCACCATTATTCCCACATAAGCCCCACAGTGGAGATCCCTTTTGCATTAATAGCCCTAAGCCTCATCCAGATCTTGGGCACAGTCAGACCTGGAGCATCTTTTCGATTCCTTGCCAGGTGCTTTGTACTCCACGGCCGTCCTCCGCTGGCTGGCATTGCTAGGCTGCACTGTACTGCAAACAGCCAAGAAGCTGAAGTGGACAGGGTGCATGGCTGAACAGGGTAAGTGGAGTAATCTCCCTTCCCTTGGGGCCAGGACGTTTCACTTGGGGGCTGGCTCTCAATCCTGCCATTTCACACATGGGGCAGGGTTTTGGGTGGCTTTAAACCCCAATTGCACCCTGGTATTAGCACAGCCTGGAGGTGACTCTAACTTACACTCTGCTCCACCCCGCTGGGCAGGCAGAGGACAGCTGCTGTCCATTGAACTTTGGCCAGGTTCCCTACACGACGGGCCTGGGAAGGTGCAGACCCTTCCATCAGCTCCCCACTGGCCAAGGGGCCTCTTTGCACACCGAGGGTGAAATGAGAGGAAGGGACTCACCCCTGGAGAGCCAAGGCACAGCATAGCAGGGGTTCTCCTACTCCAGACCCTGCGATCTGCTATTCTGGGTCAGCAGCTTTCCTGGCCTAGCCCTCTGGCCTTTCAAGTTCTGTCCCTCATGTGGGGGGACTCGGCAGCCCCACATTCAGCTCTCAACCCCTTCTGGGCTGCTTGCAAAGCACTGACTCTGTGGCTGCTCACCCCTCTGGCAGCCTGACTGCCCCTTGCCAGAGCGCCTTTCCCCTACTCCCAGGCCTTGCAGAGTCCTTTTGGGCTCTGTGAGCCAAGCGTGGGCTGTTGCCCCTTTTCCTAGCTGACTTTGTCTCCCTTCCCAGTGACCCCCCACCACAGGTGCCTACCTGGACCCTCACTCTATGCCCTTTCTCTGAGGCCCAGCTGTTCACCAGGCTGACCGCAGTCTGGGAGGCACAGGTGTGGCCGTTTCCCCTCAAAGGGGCCAGTGGCTGTAACCGGGGGGATTCTCAGGGGGCCGTTTTCACCCAGTCTAACACCCTTGTGGCAGCCTTAGCGCATGGTGGAGAATATGGGCTTTGTCCTCCTGTTAATTCTACCCTCATTTCTGCTAATTCTATGCCCCTGTTTCTCCCCCATAAAGCCTCTCCCTCAGCCTGGGGACGGGGGCCGACAGCAGCAGGCATCTAGAGCTGCCAGATGGGGTTAAAGGTGCTGACACACTGCTCCTTGCAGTCGGCTTTAGCCCCCGTGCTTGTCACTTGCAGCCCAGCTCTGCATATTTAGTTCGTTTAATCTCCCCGCTCAAATTAATCCCTCCAGCGCCCTCAGTCAGAGGGGCTGCTCTTCTCTGAACTCCCCTGTCTCTCTGTATCTCGCTGATCACTGCATTCCAGGTGCAGCAGTAGGAGGTGAATTCGCTAATGGAATGCACCTTCCTAAGCACTCGACATGCATGCACTGCAATGGGTCCCCAACCATTTCGGACTGCATGGCCATTGCTACAGTGCTGGGAGCTTCATGGCAGGAAGGGAACACAGCTCCAAAAGACTAAGCTAAGGAGAATCCCCCTGAGGTGTTGGCAGTATAGGGCTTATGACACACAGTTGAGCAGAGCTGATTGCATCCAGGACTGGGGTGGTGGTGCATGTATATGTAATTATTATTATGGTACTGTAGAGGAGCCCCAATCAAGGGTCAGATAGATCAGAGATATGCCTATAGTGATAGACAAATAAATGCATATTAAAATCAGACACACCACACGTTTAGAGGATCAGTTTGTTATGGAAGGAGCATCTAGATGCTGAATGGAATGATACAAAGCTTCTCTGAACCTCCTTGGCCAGGAAGAATGCTGGAGAGATGGAAACTTGAGGCCAACAATATCTCTCTGGAGATTTCGCCTTTAGACACTTTACAGATCTTTAGCAAGAAGTCTCTCTCTCCTCTGCTATTTCACCACTTTAATTTTTTAGGCAAAGCACATTTTTGTGAGGCTGAAAGGAATGTCTGGGGCAGGGCAAAGGTTGACTGCTGTTCCTCTTGGGTCAGCTTCATCTCTCAGGGCAGCCTATGTACAGCCCGATCCCATTTATCTGACTTCCTGTCACAAGCCTAGATAATAACGGATGGGACTGAGGAGGTGGGCTGCCAGTGTTCGGCCATGGGAGCTGGGAGTGAAACCGAAAGGCAGCAGACTCCAAGCGGATGAAATGATTTCTTGTGCAGTGCACAGTAACCCTGTGGGAATGAGTTCTACAGCTTATTGTTGAGGCTAAGAGTGTAACATAATGCCCCAGAGGACCAGGCATTTATAATGTGCACACCCAGAGTTAGAAGAATAAATATTAGTAAGTAAACAAGGGATTGGAACCTGGATGCTTCAGGGCATGAGTCAAGCGCTAACTAATGGGATCAGGAGGGAATACTCCTTGGGGGCAGGAATTCCCATAACAGCCTTCTATGGGGTTCCTTGAACCTTCCTTGGATGCAGCTGGTGTTGGCCACTGTGGGAGATGGGATATCAAGCTAGATGGGCCCTTGCTCTAAACCCGGTTTCTGTATTATAGGCAGATCAAACTAGGTTGCCGCACAGTGGCTAGCACCCATTCATTCCTTCACTCCTTAGCTAACCCCTCAACAGCAGAAGCAGAGAGAAGCCATGAGCTGAGTAACTGTGACTGTGTGGCCAGATGCTAAGAACATCTGCGAGCTAGGAGTCCTGGTTTCTCTCCTCGACTCTGCCATTGACTCCCAGTATAAAGCTGGACATATCCCTTCCTGGCTGTGTGCCTCAGTTTCCCCAGCAGAGACAATGGTATTTAGCCAACCTGTGAGGTCTAATTAGTTACAGGTAACAAAGACTTTCACCTCTGTGGATGGGTGTGGATGCTCCAGATGCGAGACCTGATTCACACCACTGCCACTTACCCATGCTTGAAGCTGGGGTCAAATTGTGCACTAGTGCAAGTGGTGGCTGAGTCGGGGCTGGCAGCAGGGTGCTTCCCCCCATCACTGCAACTGGGGCAAATCCCCGGGGTGGATAAGGCCAGATTCACAGGCTATAATTCCCCTCCTTTCCTCCTTCATTTCCTACTCCTAACCATCTCACTTTCTGCCTTTATTGCCTCTGCTGGCTGTGGCCACTAGGGGGCATCGTGCTCACACCCATTCAGTGGGCATGACAGTGGGGGTGTAAAGCAGCTGCTGTCTCCCCCTCCCTCCCCAGCAGTTCTCCCCTACAGCTCCAGCAGCAAAGAGATCTGCTTTTAGATCCGGGGTGGGGATGGATTCAGTCCCTGCAGCCAAGGTTGCCCAGGAGGTGTTGCTCCAAGAGAGCAAACACCTGCCCACAAAGCCAAACCCTGGCCCTTTAAACTCTTGAAGCGAAATGAGGACACAGGCATGCCTATGCCATCCCTCCCTGGGTCCCCCGAGTCTGCGCCTGGAACCCATGTGCTGCAGCCCTCAGTCCTGGAAGTTTCACCCCCTCGACATGAAAGTGAGATTACTGACCAGCTCCCCAACAATCCTGCTGTGAACCTTCTTTCTCAGCCGGGGCTGGATTTCTTTCCCCTTCACCCCCACCGCACCAGCTTACCCTGAATTAAGTTGTTCACACCTTTGAACTGAGAAAGAGTGTCAAGCTAGGCCACTGGAGGCTGGATAAAGACAGCTGTCATGGTCCCTCTGTGCCTCAGTTTCCCCTGCCACCTTTTCCCTGGCTTGTCTATTGGGTAAGCCAGCACTGTCTCTGATGAGCTGCACATGAGGCACTCAGCATAGCAGGTGCATGGAGGTCAACTAGGATCTGGTTCTCTACTGCCTGCCACCTGGAGCCATCCTCGTGCTGGGAAATGCCACTGGGTCAGAAACCCCCCACCACACCCCGATGGGAGCGTTTCCCTCATTACCCAGGAGCGAGTGGTGGCCCCAGCAGTAACCCAGGTCTCTGGTTTCCCATCCTGGTGAGCCCAGAGAGACTCGTGGTTTGAAGAAGTGAATTTAGGGGAGAACGGTATGTTGCTGGGGGATCGGAAACCTGGCAGGCACCAAGGGGCTAATTCTGGGTTTGGTCACTGTGCCTGGGTCCCCTCTGGAATTCCCAACCACCCATCCCGCTCCTGCTAGGACAGAAGAGTCCCATGATCTCCCAGTCCCAAATCTCTTAAAATGCTCCCTCCCCCCTCCCGCCGCCACTGCCTTCATTTAGGAACCCAGCAAACTACCTCCCCCAAATGGGATTCCCCAGAATAGCTGGAGTCGCACTCCCCTCAGCATGTGATTCCCCCATGTACAGCTGGGCCAGTCCCTGCTGAGCCCTTGTGCCTGTGTCTCCCTTCATAGACGGGCGGCTGGAACCAGCCATTGTCTCCCTCCCACCTGCCCCTGATGCTTGGGGGGGAAGGCCCCGTTGAAGTTGGATGCTGGAGTTTCTGAGCAACTTTTTCTCCTTCCCTTTAATCCCTGTGAAAGGGAGCAGCCAGGCAGAAAGACAAAGGAGGCAGTTAGCTGGGCCTGCAGAGAGGGGATCTAGAGAGAGGAAAAGAGAGTTGGAAAGGGAAGAGGTGGACAAGACGCCACCGAGGACCAGCCTCGGCCCCCAGGTTCCACTGGCATGGGCTGAGTTCTTGGCAGGTTCTCATTCCCTGCACCCCCTGCAGCGGTCAGGACCCAAGGACCCTCCTGCCAACAGCCAGCCGGGACTGGGTTGCAACCAACAGAAAACCCTGTGCCTGATTCTCATTAGGCCAAGGGCCTGGACAGGGCTGAGACTGTGCTGGGGGGGCTGCAGGGGATCACACAAAGCCAGATTCATTTCTCCCTGCTATGGAGTGTCCAGGGCCCGTAGCATAAAGCAGAATGAGAGTCAAGGTGTGAAGCGACAGGGAACAGTCCTCAGCATCATTCCACGGCTGTCAGCTGAGCTGTCCCCAAGCTGCACTGTCAGTGGGGCTCAGCCTCACAGCTGGTCCTGCTGATACAGAAGTTGGGGGCGGGGGGATGGAGGGGAGGGCACAGCCAGTGTGGCTACAGCTGGGATCCCTCAGAAACGTTGTGCTCCAGGGATCTCAAATTCCAAGCAAGAGGATTAGCCGGCCTCCGTTGCTCGGCAGCTCTGAAGAATGAGGAAGGGCGACAGGCGAAGAGGTGGGGATGACAATACGATCTGCGCGTTTGTGATTTTCCTGGGTGGTGCCCTTTGCACCCCTGCCAAATCAAGCTTCAGCCTGCAGATGTACGGGCAAGCTGCAGATGTGCTCCCCATGCTAGGGGACACCCGGCTCACCCCCTCCTCTCCAGTCTGTCACTCAGAAAGGGGAAATCTGCCCCATGCGTAATGAAGCTGACCCAGAACAAACACCACTCCTCTGAATGATCCCAGCTCCCCGGTCGTTCCCACATCCCAGCTCTAGCTGTTTGGCTTGGGCTGATGGACCTGCAAGAGCACGGCACAATAGAGAGCAAAGAAATAAATAAGAGAACCCTGCACGTCTGGGGAATTGACTGCAAGCAGTTCAGTGGGAAGGAAGAAAGAACGAATAAAAGAAAGAAAGGAGCCGCAGTGTCAATAAGAGAAGTGCGTTTCCCAGATTGTCTCCTTCTCCTGGAGATCCATGCAGCCCGGTGCTTTCTGAGCATCTTCCCCCTAGCAGCCAAAATACAATCATCTCCCTGCCTCATGAACAGACCCACATCCATTTGTAATGCAAGAATCACCCGCACGAGAGAGAAACCTGGGCTGACTCTCTGCAAGGGGACAGGCCTCGTGCATGAGCGGGATCCAATCTGACAATGGATGCCGCACTGGAGCTGGCACTCCTGGTGTTACTGACAAGCTCAATTTAAGCTGCCGAGGGATGAGCTGGAACTTTCAGAGGAAAGGAATATTCTGCTGGATGGTGGATTAAACCTCCCCACCGCTGCAAAGTGGGGGAGCGAGAGAGGGAGAAAGAAAAAGCTGCTTCTGCTTACAGCTCAGATCCTTCCAGTGTTGTCAACACTGCGGTGATGCTGGCCGAGACCAGGGCCATGGTGTGTTGGGTGCTGAGGGGACAGATGCTGAAAGACAGCCCCTGCCTGCCCCAATCACATTGGAATCCTGGGGGCAAAGCACCTCTTGATTTCAGCAGGGCCTGGCTTTCACCCTACATATTTTCATTGCCCGGCCAGTCTGATTAGCCCCGACATAGGGCAGCTACCAGATACGTGCACACTCCTGAGCGTGGGTTAAGTCTCACAGCTGGATCCCTGCCTGGCCCTTCGAAGCATCAGCGGGTATTCTACCCTGAGACCCTTCCAGCCAAGACAAAGCTCAAGCTGACTCCTGGCCTGGAGCCAAGACCGGGACGTGCTATTGCAGCCTGGGCCTGGAAAAGAACCCAGGAATCCTGACAGCCAGGTCCCCACCTCCACCCTAACCTACTAACCTTCCCTTCCCAAGCTAGGAATAGAACCCAGGCCCCCTGGTTCCCAGCCTCCCTGCTCTAACCCTCCAGATCCCACAACCCTCTTGGAAGCAGCACAGAACCCAGGATCCATCGTGCTTTAATCACCTAGACCCTACCCTCCTCCCTGTGCCACAGGCTGAACTCAAGGAGTCCCAGGCCCTGCTCTGACCATTAAACCACCTTTCCTCCCCCACCCCTTCCTGCTGGCTCCAGCCTTTCGAGGTGCACCAGGTGACAGCCCAACGTCCCTGACTGGACAGCACAGAGCAAACAGCGACAGACGCACCAGGCTGGCCACGCACCGTCAAGCCTATTCCCTGCAGCAGTGAAAGGTGAGTCACGGCTTAATCCCTGCGCCGCCAGCCAACAAGCCCGCGCGGGGCCTGGCTGCTCCAAGAATCAGTGGCGCATCCCGCTGAGACGCTGCGCCCCGAGGCTCGACGCTGGCTCACCCCAGCACGTGGGAGGGCAAGGGAAGGATCTTCACCTGCAGGGCGCCAAGGGAAGGGCAGGGCCAGACGGAGAGGGGGTCAGGTTGGTCTCGGCGTGGGTTACAGCAGAGCTAAAGGCAGTCATAAATACAGCTGCTGCTTCCTCGGATCCTCTGGGTGCAGAACAGCCAGGGCATGGTTCTGCCTCAGCCACACTCCCAGATGCCACCCAGGGCAGCAGGGGGGAGCTGAAAGAGACAGCTCTGCACCTTGGACTATTCCTGAGAGTGGGGAAAAGATGGGGGGCTTACCTTTCTCCTGATCTGACTGGGTTAAAAGGGCCACAAGGCTATGGGGAAGAAGGAGCAAGGTTGGACTATGGGGAAGAAGGAGCAAGGTTTTCTCTGTATCCCAACAAGCTCCTCCAGCCCGAATGACACTTAGTTCAGAGCAAGGGATCAACAGGTGAGCAGGAAAGCGCAAGCCACAATGGGAGAGCATAGCGTTTGCACCTCCTGCAGGACACTCTGCATTGGACACCCGAGTGCCGACAGCCGAGTCCACAGGGAAGGAGGGGGCAGTGAGCAGAAAGGCCAGGGGGCCCAGCTAGTGAATGACGCCTCTCAGGGGTGTGAGCAGGGGTAATTCTGGGAGACAGCCCAGACCCCGTTCTCAGCTATGAGGGAGTAAATCTGGAATAACTCAGAGGAACACGGACACTAGCGCCAACCCTCCTCTATGCCTGGCAGTGTTGGGACACCACTGTATGCTAGTGTGAACCCCATCGCATGGTGCAGGGCAATGGGAATTCCAATGGGGTTATGCCCACGAGTAAACCTGGAGTAACTGTGGGCTGGATAAGGCCCATTCCTTGTGATCTCGCCTCCACTGGTGAATTCAGGTGTAACGCCAATGGAGCCAGTCCCCCAGCGGGCAGAGGGCAGCAGAGGGTGTCAGCTGGCATTACACCTGCCATGCTGTTGCTGCTGATTTACACTAGGGTGAGCAAGGGGAGAATCAAGCCCACATAGCCCCTGGACTATCCTGTGGTATGTCAATGGTACCTGTTTTTACTCAGACACAGACTGATTTACCCCCAACCCCTAAATTCCAGAGCAGTGTGACTCCAGTGGGCCCAATTCCTAGCTGGTGTAAATCATCATAACTGTTAAGTCAGAGGAATGGCACCCTTTTACACCCGCTGGGAATCTGGCCCACTGACTCCAATGGAGCAATGCTGATTTACTCCTGCTGGGGATCTGGCCCCACTGACTCCTGTGAAGCTCTGGCTGATTTATACCCACTGGAGATCTGGCCCATGGACTCCAATATGAGAAGTCTGCCCCTTCCCCCAGTTTTCTACTCAACTTTGGCTTCATTTCCACCCGTTGTGGAGCTCTTTGCACCGTGCACAATGCTACTTCATTATTGCGGTGAGCCAGGTGCTCTGCACCAGGTTAAGTGGGTGCCGGAAAGGCAGGGTGGTGGGAAGACCAAGGCCCTCTGGCAGGCCTGCCTAAAGGCAGACAGGAGAATGGGGTTTGTCCTGAATCCCCTCAGTAAACCCAACTATGCTGCAGCCCCTGCCACTCCTGCCCAGCCAGGGCTTTGTCTCAACCGAGGCTGAGCCGGCAGCCTGACAAGCGGAATAAAGGCCTCGGCGTAACCCACAGAGACAGCAGGATGGAAAGCATCCAGGGCAAGGAGAAGCTCTAGCCAGCCCGGAGAGTTATTAGAAATGAGCCAAAAGGGCAAAAAGGAGAGCAGAGCCTGGGCTCCCGGTGGGCAGCACAGCGGGCGACAGACTGGGCGAGGAAGGCACCCCTCCAGCAGTGGCATGAGGCTGAGAAGAGGGAAATCAGTCACGAGGCCGATCCATGTGGCCTGAGAGGAGAAGGAGGAATCTGCAAGAGAAATATTCCTTCCACCCTCTGTGTCTGATGATAAACGAGGATGGAGCAAAGAGCCTACAGCCCTTCAAATGACAGTGGGGCTGAGGGGAGAACCCTCTTGCTCCAAAAGGCCAGGCCTGCTGCTGCCTGAGCTCAAGGAGAATTGTGCTTTTGAGCCTCCCAGTCTAGGGTCTATGACACATGGTTGAGGAATTCTGATTCCATCCATTGGGAGGGTGGGGATGACGGGGGGATGGTAGTGGATGAGCCAAGCGGCTGGTTCAGGACATAGCTGAGCTGGTTTCCATTCACGATAGCAGTGGCTGTTTTGCATTCAAGGTGTTGGGGGGGGGGGGGGCGGTGCTAATGGGTAGGGGTGGGAGACCGGGATGGGGAAAACCTAAATTCATGGCATACAAACAGAGCTGTCAGTGAAAACACCATACACTGTTGCAGCGTAACACCACTGTACTTCCTAAAATCCCAAATCCTAAAACACAAGAACCCAAAACAGAGAGAGACAAAGCAGACTGCTCCCCAAGGCAAAGAGGCATAAATTACCCCAGCTCACTCTAAGCTGGGTCTTCACAGACTGTCAGTGCAGGCCCCAGATCCCATGCTTCCCTACACGGCCCCTTGCCCAGTCGTTCTCAGGGGCGTTGCTGCCCTGAAAAAGGGTTCGGGGCCCAGCACCCCACCCCCTGGCCACGCCCCCTAGCCCCAATCCAACCCCAGGTCCCTGGCCTGGCTCGGGGCTGGATCCTGCCACCGGTGGCCTGGCCCCAGGTTCCCGGCTGGATTTTGCCATTGGTGGCAGCCCAGCCCTGGGTCCCAGCTGGTCTCAGGGCACTGTTGCTGAGACTCGGAGCTCGTGCTTCACCCCCAGTGTGCTCAGTGACAGCAATGCCCATGGTGGTTCCCAAACTGTGTTCTGGGGGCTGAAATTGACCCTTGGCTCCTCTCCTGCTGGCTGCAGAATAGAGTTACTGCCTAGAGACTAGGCGAAGCGTGTTTCCGCAGGGCTAAAAGACCGTTGCAGGCTCCTTGCTGCAGCCAAAGGGATAGGAGATTAGCGCTCCCACGCCCTGCACAGCAAAGCAAAGCGCTCTGCCTAGGTCCATAGGTGCTAGGGTCCTTGCTGGAGCCAGAGGGAGGGGAGGGGAGCACTGATCATCTCTCTCCCTGTTTGCAGGAGGGAGCCACTGCCTTGGGACCCAGAAAAGAGTGCACAGAGCTGCAGGATGAGTGCGGTTTCCCTGCTGCAGCCAGGGAGACGGGGTATCAGCGAGCAAGAAGGCAAACTGCTTTTTGTGGAGGCCTACTGGTGAAGGCTGGTTGCCCTTTAGGGCTATAAAAATTACATCTGTGGCCCTTGAGCCAAAAAGGTTGGGAACCCCTGACCTAGCCTGTAAGAAGGCTCAGGAAACCCCTGAGGATTTAAAGTGATATCCTATCAGTTTAACGTCCTTTTCAATACAGCACAACATACAAGCTCCTCCCCCAGCTTTGACAAGGGCAGGCTGCTTCCCCTGTGCCTCAGTTTCCCTTCCCTTCCTGCCCTTTGTCTCCTCAGACTGTGCGCTCTTTGGGAGCAAGGACAGACTCACTCTGTGCAGAGCGTGGCACGACGGGCCCCTGGTCTCAGCTGGGTCTCTGAGTGCCTGGTGATATAGTAATAATGCAGCATCTAAATAAAAGCCATTCAACGAATAACAACAGGGCCTCCTGGTTTTCCTTCTGCCTCTGAAGCTGTGGAAAAAGTTCTGACACTTGGGGGAAGGTCCCTGCTCCATGGTTTGTAACGGGGTAGTTCTCCTGACCTCCTTCCCAGGCCAGGGCAGCGAGAGCTAGCTCAAGAAGGTTTGCCACGGGCGGCTCACTGCTCAGCTGCCTGAAGGTGGATGTTTAACGGAGCCTTTCAGAGCCTCAGCTTCTGGGGGAAATCAGAGAGAAACTGGCGGCAGTGAAGCTGGGTGGATCAGAACAAAGGCTGCGGTCTGCGCATTTGGCACTTCAAAGCCCCGGGAGATGTGAGGCAAAGCAAGTGTGGCCAGCTCTGCTTTGCACTTCTGGAGCCCCTTTCATCACGGATGCACCACGTGCTTGCCAAGCAATCATTAATTCCCAATGCCCCTGCGAAGCAGGTGAGTCAATACCAGCTGTGCTCTCCAGGGCAAGAAACCCAGGCTCAGAGAAGGGGAGAGATTTGCTGGGGGCAGGAGTTGGGAAAAGAACCTCTCCCCCAGCAGACTTTGCCTGCTCTCATCATTAGACCACACTGCCTCCCAGAGCTGGGAGTAGGACCCACAATCCTGTTTCCCACTCACACCCCCTCAAACAACTACATACATGCTGCCTTTCAGAGTGGCTGGTCCTCCTAATGCCGGAAACAGAACCCACAAGCCTTTCCCATGACTTCTCAAGCCACTAGACCCCACACTCCCCTCCTAGTGCCAGGGGCAGAATGCAGGAGTCCTGACTCCTATGCTCCTCTGTTCTAACTATTAGACCCCACACTCCCTGCTTAGGTTCAGGAACAGAATGCAGGAGTCTTGACTCCTATGCCCCTCTGTTCTAACCACTAGACACCACACTCCCCTCCTACTGCCGGGGACAGAACCCAGAACTCCTGACTCCTATAGACCCCTGCTCTAACTATTAGACCCCACACTCCTCTCTTAGGTCCTGGAAAAGAACACAGGAGTTCTGACTCTGCACTCTAACTATTAAATGGCCTTGCTTCCTCTTCTACATAGACACAAAGAGCGTGTATGATACATATTTTAGAACTAGCTGTCAGTACCCCCGTCCTCATTTGCTTTTCGTTCACAGGCAGTTTCTGGTCTGTGGCTGTCAGCATCACAGAGCAGCGCTGTTTACTGGCTTAAGTTTAATTAATTTGTGTAATATCCGTGTTAGGAACAATGTCTAATTAAGACTTTTGTTTTTTTTTTTTTAAGTCTGTAATCATTAATGGAGGGAAAAATATTCAAGAAGGGCTGGCGTCCTTCCACCGAGCTGCTGGTAGGCGCTCTCCTTACAGATGTCTTAATGAAGGCATCTCTTAATAATGGGATTATCATTCAAATCGAATTGGGACGAACAGATGTGAGGCTGAAATCTTCGCCATGGCCCTCTCTGCTTAGCATATGCAAGCCTGAGTCAATGTGTACTTCCACCCTGCACTGATTCTCTCATCAGGGCTTTCTACCTATTATCATCCAAAATAACGCTAATTAACTGGTTGGCCTGGGTTTTATTTCCCCCCCCCCCCTTTTTTTTGGCAGAAGGAGCTGTAGCACTGTTTTCTACTGGATAGAAAAGGAGCCGAACAGCTGTGTGTCACAGGCTCAATATGGCCACAAAGAAGTGGAGAGTGAGCTGGGTCCTGTGTGTGTGTGTGTATGTAAGAGAGAGAACAGTGCCCTCTACTGGATGCAATCAGAACTGCATAACTGTGGGTCATAGGCCACATATTGCCACAAATAAAATGAGAATGAACTGGCTAATGTGCGTGTGCACACAAAGCGCATTTCTGCATCTGTGTATGAGAGAGGTGGAGACCATTGCTCCTCATTGGATTTAATGAGAACTGCACAACTGTTTCAGAGACCACAAACTGAAGGAGATTAAGCTGCCATGTGTGTGCAAGCACAAAACAGAGCAAACGCTCCAGAGTAGAAAGCCCTGAGTTCTAACGCCACAATCCCAGGATGCGTCTTAGGCGGTGCCTCTGGAGTCTGCATAGCCAGATTCGTTATGAGCACCAAATGAGAAGTGGGGGGAGGGGCAGTGTACTCACGTGGGTGGTGCAAAGGGCTGGGACTCAAGAGATGTGGGTTGTAATCCCCAGTTCTGCCACTGATGTGATGGGAGATTTTGGACAGCCACGCCCCTGCCCTGTGCCTCAGTTTCCCCGTTGTCTTGTCCATTCTGACTGGGACTGTACAGTATGTAGTGCAGTAGGTCCCGATCTCAGCGGGGTGCCCCTGTACCCCAAAGTGTAATAACAATAACCTGTGTGTTTGCTGAGACATGCCCAGCGTTAACTGTATCAACAGAGAGCCGGGTGGGAATTTTTCCAGAAAACAGTTCAGAGGCACAGCGTCATCGAAATGGAAACGTTGCGTGGGATAGGACTGGGACTGATGAAATGTGAGTTGGGAAAAGTTTCTGAGCCTGAGGGTGGAATTTCTGGTGAGATAGAGCTGCCCCACAGAAGCGCACTGTGCAATGCCGAGGGCACCCCCCCGGAGATACAGGAGACCCAAGTTCAAGCTTCTGGACAGCTGGATTCAAATCAGGGGCTTCTAGAGTGGCCTCTCACGTCCCAGGGGAATGCCTCAACCATCAATTTTTGACATCTCAAAACTATTCCTGGGCCAGGAAAATCATTTCCTGTCCAACTCTAATCAATCCAGCAGGTGAGGCACACAAGTGACGTGGACATACTCCAAGAAGCCCTGACCACTGTGGATAATAAATCCAACAACAATAAGCGATCTCAAGGAGCCAGGGGCCACACATGGTGTCAATAACGAGATTTGATTCGATTCAATATCTCAGGCAGAGTGCGCAGGCAGGATTACTAAAATAACTCCTTCCCGACGCCTTGGGGCTGGGTCGGTGCCAGGTACTCTAGCCCTGCCACGGGTTTTCCTAACACCTAATCAGAACAGAAATGGCTTTTGATGAAATTTGAAAGCAAATCCATAAAACCAGGGGGGGTGTTTTTTCCCTTCCATTTAAAATGTAAATACCAGCTGCTGGAGCTGCCAACCTGGGGGAACCACTTTTGGCTGGGGCAGCCACTAATCCAGGGACTAACCCAGAGCCATCTAAGAACGCCACGGCTGGTGGCACACAGAATTGATGGAACAAGGCGGGGAGGGCCTTCTGCACCATCTGGCTTGACGTGATTTCCATCATCCATAGGGTTTCCAGTTGGTTTGATGGCTCTCAGCACCCACACTGTAAAAATTGCTCCAGCCCCACATCCAACCTCCTCCCAGCAGCAAGCTGTGCTGCTTGCGCCCAGGACCATGCAGGGACAGAACTCGGAATCTCCTGCTCTAAAGCACCTGCCCCCTCACACCTGAGCAAAAGGAGAATCTCCACTGCGTGCTAGCACTATAGGGGCTAGGACACATGATTGGGCAGTTCTGAATCCATGCACTCCAACTCTCAGCTCCCCCATTCTCTTCTCTTTCAGCTTTTTCTGTCTCCATCCTGACCCTTATTCTCCCCTCTCTCTGGTCCCCAGTCCCACCCCTGCCTCCAGTCCCAAAATCTAAAGGTAAATGGCTGTAGGAGAAACTAGCACAAGGCATCACCCCTCTTCCATTGCCTTTCCTGCCTCCCGACCCCACCATCCCAGTATAAATCCACAGGCACTGATTCCCTACTGGTGTAAATTGGCCTGGCTCCAGTTCACAAATGCTAGGCTGGTTTACACCAGCTGTGAGCTTGGACCACAAATGCAGTGGAGTTAGGCTTTGGCTCAGTGTCCGCTCTGAGCAGGTTCCCTGTGTGACGAATTAACAACCAGCTCCCGTGGTCAGTGCTGGAAGACAGCAAGCCTCGCAGAGAGATGCTTGTGGAAGATTGTGATTTTAGAGACACTCCCTAGCATGGGTCAGTGTTGTGTGAATTGGGAGACATGCCCTACAGGTGGCTACTCCCAGCTACACACCTGGGAATCACTCCTGTCTGTGTTATTAAAGTTCTATTCCTCACTCATTCAATGGCATGGTCTTTAATGAATCGTCAAGATCATTACATGCTGTTAACTGTGGGATCTGCAGCAGTTTGCAAAATGATTAAGTTTCCCACATTTATGACAGAGTTTCCCATAGGCAAGACACTGTTTGGGACCATGTCTTCATCCACACTTGCCACATGACGGTCTGGACTCAGTCTTCCTGATAGTAGGAGTTGGCTGCACATTGTAATTTGAGCCACTCTGGCTATATGCTGTTTGTCTGAGTGCATGGACTGTCCCCTCTGGTGAATTCAGCTCTTTTACTTGTGTTTTTATCATTTCAGTGGCTCTATATATTTGGAGAGTTTCATTCAGAGAGATCTCCCCCGCCTTGAGCAGTCTTTCTCTTAACACATTGTCTGTAATGCCACAGATGAGCCTGTCTTTGAACAGAGACTCTGCCAAGCCACCAAAGTTCCAGCTTTTACTGGGTTTCCTTAATTCAGTGACATACTGCTCTATGGTGTTATCTGGTTTTTGCATGCATGTAAAAAATCTATGCCTCTCAAAAGTCACATTTGTTTTTGGCATGCAATATTCCTCAAATTTAGTCAGTATTATATTTAAATTCATGCTTTCACCATCTTGAAATTCAAAGTTATTATAAACATCCAGTGCTTCCTCCCCAACAACATGCAAGCCTCATGCACGTCTCCCCTCATCCGTCTCCCAGGCACCCATCAGGCACTTCTCCCACCCCCAATGCTGTGTGGGGCTCTGACTGGCCCCACGCAGATGGAGAGATCGTGAGAAAGCACATCAGCCCCCCTGGCGCCCACTAACAGGCCGAGAGAGGCCAGGGTCGGGATCTCCCTTCCCACGTGCCCCACACCACTCCCAGTTTATCACTGCCAGCCGGGCCCTCCCACCCGCCTCTGCCAGCCTGGGAGGACAGCAGAGTAATTAGCCAGAAAGGCAGGTCATTACAGCATGGCAGGCGTGCTCTCCTCCTCCGCGGGACTCTGCTCCCGTCTCCTTTTCCCTTTGTCCTCCTCCCGCCAGTCCCTGTCTGCTCCCCCAACCCCCATCTGCTGCGCTAAAAGAAAATATGAGAAGGAATTTCAGCACATTCCTCCCTAACCAGGGCTGGCTGCAAAGTCATCAGAAGAGTGGGGGTGGCCCGCTCTTGGCAGCCCTGACCCAGAACTTCCAGGGCTGATCTGCATTAGCGTATAGCTAGTTAAATCAGCCAGGGTAGGGACAGAGAAGTCAGCTCAGCTGCTAAGGCAGGGATGGTGCTCAGCCTTGCGGGGAAACAGGAGAAAAGGGGGATTGCTGACCCTTAACAAGAAGCAGGATTCTTCTTCACTTCCTGCCCTATACTTTCCGGCAGTGTTTGCTGTGTGCTGTTAATCAGCCACTGTGATCCACCCCAGAGGTGGCTGCATCTTAGTGGTGGGCCGTCTTGCCCAATGGCTCTGATTTCCTGCTGCCCTGGTAGCTTTAAAACCTGCTTGGTGCTGGTATAAAAAAACTGCACGAGACACAGGACAACAAAAAAACAGGTCTCACGTATTGATTCTCATCTCCCAGCACCTTGTGCCATCTGGTCACCTGGTTCACCATTACCCTAGGAGCTGTTTTGTAGCAGCTAAACCTCCTTGGCTAGCCACCTTGTTCTGCAGTCAGACACTAAACACGTAGCCCTTCACTAAGTGTAGGCACCAGGGCACTGGAGGTGCATTTCCTCTCTGAAGGCGAGTCCTACAGTCACTCACAAATGACACGAGTTTGCTGTTCTCTCCCTAGCCCCTGGCTTTTGTGAAACGAGGACACAGAGGGCTCTTGAGACTCATGGAGGTGATACCATTTAACATAGATCTACACAGCATGATGGACAGATCCCCATTCAGCGCCTGGGCCCCTGAACACTATCTCTCTGTAGCCTACCATGTCTGCAGCCCTACAAGTCAATGCTACGCCACAAAGGCCGGGAGCTGCTTGCCTTGCATTCCACTTTTAGAACGTAAGTTGCAAGCTCTTGGGCCAGAGACCATCACCTAGTTCCATGATTGTACAGCACCTAGCACCATGAGGGTGGGGATCTGGGTGCTACTGCACTTCAAATGATAATGGGCCCTTCAATTAAATGCCCCCAGCGATGGGAAGAAAGCATGCTGCCTATCTCTGTTATTGGATAAATTCCTTTTATTTGGTGGGGGGTGTTGAGGAGGTGACACTGCCTGCCCCTCGGGGCAAACGGAAATAGGAGGGTGCAAATAAAGGAGCCACTAAACTAAATCATGACTCCGGATCAGTCACGGCTGGGGAACAAGACAGCTCTTGCCACTCAGACACACACATACAGGGAAGGAGACGCTTCTCTGGATCCCCACGTGTTTAGCTAAAGGCGCTCGAGGCTCTGTTTGTTTGGAAAGCCATTTTTCTGGGGGTGATCTAGCTTTTCTTCCAGCTCTTTCCACCCCACTTCAGTGCCAGGCAGGGCCTTAGCATAGAGAATTTGCTGCGATAGCCTCCTTGGGAAAAATACCTTACGCCAGCTCTCCTTCCCCTCTGGATTTTGTAAACCCTGCAGAGAAAACATGGAGATGGAGCAGTTATCTCTCTCTCCCTTGCTCGCTCTCTCTCGCTTGCTCTTGTGGTCAAAGCCCAGCAATGATCCTACAAGCCTGGAATTTGAGAAATTTCCTGCCAAGGCTCTGGAAGACTAGAGAGGGATAGGAAACCTAGCAATTAACCCTGTGTTTTCCACTCCTGCCTCCACTCTGCGGCGGGAGGGGGAGGCAGAAGGGGGAGGAAGGCGGGGGAGAGACCAAGGGGATTCAGCGAACAAGAGAGAGGTGGTGATCCCACATGGGGTTCAAACTAGAGGGGGGCTGGCAGCTAGGGTTGGGGGAGGGGTGGCTTGCTTCTGCACAGACTCAGCTTTTTGTTGCAAGTTGGATCCTGCAAAGTGCAGGCTGGTTCCCGCTGGTTTTGTTGCGTGCTGAAGCTCACTCCCCTTGAAGCGGGATCCCCACCGTGGGGGCCACACTTTCCAAAGTGCCCACAGCACAGCAGGTGCTGAGACCCTTTGACTGAAGGACCTTCAGTTTTGGTGTCTGAATGGGAGCCGAGCTCTGGGAAAGCTGAGCCTGATCATGGGTGCCGAGTATCCCAGGCCTCCCAATATCATTGTTAAACACTGACTCATGTCAGGCTAGGAACCATCCCAGAACCTGGAGCTTCTTCTGCAGAAGACAAAATGGCCTGTGGTAGTTTCCACTGAGGCACAGCAGACCCAGGTTCAATTTCTTGTTCTGCTGCAAACTCCCCATGCAACCTTGGGCAAGCCCTTCTGTGCCTCAGTTTCCCCTTCAGATGCTTCAATGCTGCAGCCTCTCCAGTGGGATATTTCACAGCATCACCAACACCAGGCACTCCAAATATGAGGAGATTTTTAAAGATAATAAAGTGCTGCCGTCTTTTTATTTCCCATCTTTGTAGCAGAATGAGTGGGAGATTCTAGAAAGGATATTTGGTGCAACATCTGCACTTCAGGAAACACATGGGTGGCCAGGCTGCTCCTGGGAAAACGCATGCCTCTCAGCACACCACCCTAGCCTCTTTGTGCACTCGGTAAAGATCTCTTTTCTTACTGTTCTCCCTGCCTACCATTACTAATGAAGCATGGTGGAGCAGTTGGATTTGAACTCATAACCCAACAGCTCGACCTGCCTGCTACATCACTGATTAGTGATGATGACACAGGGTGACTGGGCTCCAGCCCAGCCTCAGGCTGGCCTGCTTCTTAGAGGGGTTGGGTGGGCCAAGCTGGTGATGCTTATAAACCCAGTGACTCAAACCCACTTATCTCCCCACACCCACCACCCCCGTCCAGGGCTTTGTTTCTGCTGTAACAGCATCTGCACAGCAGAGGGAAGAGCAGATGAAACCTGGTTACAGATTGCAGGGGACCTCGCCTTGGGACCTGGCGACATCCCTGCTTTGTCCAAGTCCGTAGCCCAGCTTGGAGACCCCTGGAACACCAAGTCTCCCAGCATTAAGTGGATGCTGCTGGCTGGGGGCACAGTCAGCCGGAAAGCTGCCTCTGATCTCTGTCTTGACAAGCCTGTCTGTCTGTCCCTGCTCTGTGCCTCTCCTCTGCTTCCTGTTTGGCTCTGTTTTCATGGAAATGCCACAATGCCCTGAGAAGGGTCTTCTAAAGTTTCCCAGGCATTCAGAGGAAGTTGACCAGAATTCTGGTCCAAACAGACCAGCTTTATCCCTCCCTGGCTCTGTTCTGCCACCTCCATCCCACCAGGGCCTGATCCTGCTTCCAGGCTCATCACTAACACAGAGACACCTTTCAAACCTTGACTCAGTCACAGAGGCGACTTCCCAGCCTGCCACCCCCACAATCTCCGGACAGCTTCGCTGCTCAGCACTCCACAGAGGCCCGTAACCTCCCAGGTTCTGATTAGAGCTCAAGCAACTAAGGCCCCCAAAGGCCCCTCACAAAATGTTGCATCCTCCCCCCAAAACTTCTCCTTCATTCATAGGAGCTCTTATCTTTATAGGGTGAGGAGTGAGGTGTTAGGGTGTGTACGGGTGGGGGGTGGGGAGAATCCAGGGGGAGGTAGAAAAGAGCTTAAGGAATGAAACAGACCTGGGGGGACGGAGTGGGGGCTGGGGATCCTGAAAGAGAGAAGGGACAGCGAACAAGATCTAAACCAGTGCTTACTCTCCTACCTCCCAAGTATGGACATAGGGACGCCCAGACAAATGGACTCCAAGCTACCAGCTGGGGCCCCTTGAATTCAGTTCCCATATTAAATAATCAAGAAATGGATGTGAACCAGCCCTGCCTCCCAGAACCTCACTCAGCCTAATGTGACCCTCCCCTACCAGCAGATGCTTGGACACTGAATTTGCAGGGCAGCCTGAGGACTGAGCATGTCTGTTTTAGGGGGCATTGGGTTTGGGTCCCTGAGCCACAACACACGGGGCTGGTGAGGGAGGATGGTTGGCGATTAGTGCTGATGAACTCGTTGTGCAAACTCACTGGCACAGAAAAACACTTATTTTACAGAAATGGGGAGAGACATTGAGGCTAGTCTAGGCACTACGGTGCCGAGCGGCGATGGAACCAACACTGAAAGAACGGGTTTTCCATCACTGTAGGAAAACCTACTCCTCAAGCAACAGGAGAGTTTCTGAGCGTGAGGTCACCCTGGCTCTGGCGCGCCGGGAGAGGGTTAACAGGCCTGGGCGCAGTAGCTATGTGAACCTAAATTTTAAGCGTAGAGCAGGCTGGAGGCCTAGAGAGACACAGCGACATGCCTGGGGTCACACAGCAAATCAGTGACAGAGGAAAGAATAGAAGCCTGGAACCTTGACACCACCTGTTCTGCACTCGGCCAGAAAAGCCATGCTGCTTCTCCAGCGCAGCATCTGTCTGTCCCCCATCAATGGCCAGAGCAGGAAGCACCGTGCAGAGAGTGGGACCAAGGGGCCATCTCCATGTGACTGCTTTCTGGTGCTGCTGAGTGCCCATGACTCCACGTGGGCTATGTCTACACTTGGAAATTTAAGTCGATTTTAGCTAAGTCGACTTAGTTAAGTCGACTTAGCATGTCCACACTTAAAATTAAAGTCAACTTTGGGGGGAACTTACAAAGTCGACCTAGAGCGTCCACACTGGATGCCTAGGTCGACTTCTAGGGGCTAGGGGGACCTAGGGCAGGTCCATGGAGGCAGGGGGGCACCCCTTGCCCAGTGCCAGGGGGCTCAGCCTTTGCCCCATTGTACATAGGTACGATGGCGCAAAGGGGGACAGGGACCCTGGCAGGGCATAGGGACAGGGTGGGCAGGGCTCTGTCCTGCCCTGTGAGGGGGCATGCTAGGGTCCCCCTATGCCCCCCCCCGGCAGGGAGGGCATTGGTGCAGTCCTGGGGTAGCCCTAAATCGACTTAGGGCTGCCCCATGTCTACACTGGCTTAAATTGACTCTAGGGAGTCGACTTAATCCTTAAATCGAATTAAATCTAGGTTTAATAAAGTTGTCTTAATTTTCATTAAGTTGACTTAAGCAAGTTGCTTAAGTCGACTTAAGGAAACTGTAGTGTAGACGCAGGGTAAATTAAGTTGACTTAAGCAAGCTTAAATCGACTTAATTTACAAGTGTAGACACACCCGTGGAGATGAGGTAAGCTGCGGTGGGGGGCAGGAAGATTTTCCAAGGACTCCCAATTAGCGCCTGACTTTCCAAAGAGATCAGGACCCACCATGCTCTAACTGTCCTCACACCCCAACTGGCATCAATTTGATTTTCATTGAAGAAAGGAACTAGCTGACTCTGAAAAGCAGGAGCAGGGACGATCCAACAGTCTAGCAAGGCACATCCCCGCTATATGATACCGATTCCTTCTCCAAGGCTATTTGGCTACCTCCCGTCAGTGAAGTGTTGCAGATGCTTAACTGCTTCAGAGGACTGGCAAATTTCACCCAGCCCCATGGGAAATCCCCTTCTGAGCTGTTTTTATTGTTAGTTTAAATTCACTTACAAGTACTGTAAAGAAAACAGAGGGAAGGACTCATCTCACTCACTTCAAAGGGTAAATACGGATTTGAGCCGGCAGTTCAGAGTTGCTCATAGGGAGTAAGGAAAATGCATTCCCTCAGGCCACGGAAACAACTAATCCTGCTTTGTTCTTGGGAATCTTTTGACTCACGGTGACATCGGAAGTTTCATGGGACCAGATCTGATAAGCCTCATGGCATTTCATCTCCCTGCACAACGAGACATGGAGGGGCTGGGCCGCAGGTCTGCCCATGGGGATCAAGCAGCCAATCCCATTGGGACTGTAAACTTGGGCACCCTGACTTGGGTGGTTCTGATGCTAAAAACACCCACCCACAAACTTCCCGGAGGGGGGAGAACAGCTGGCAGCCGGTTTAGAAGCTTTAAACTCCCTTTGGGGCTGAGAGCAGAATAATGGCACAGGGCACATTTCCATGAGCTATGTATTAGGCCTTAATTTTGAAATCATCCTCTAATGTCCAGCCTACAGAAAGATAAAAGATCTACTACGGCAATCTACAACTTGCTGAAGGAGTACTCCTTTAGCGCAAGGTGGTGTGGCCTGCCTTTAAAGACATGAAAACTACAGGTTCTAATTCCTCCTTTCCAAATGTGTGATCCCCGTGCACCCCAGCAGTCTGCTGTACCCCAGAATCAAGGGGGGCTGGCAAGGAAGGGAGGACAGCACCTGTGTTGATTCATTCATTCATTCAAGGACTTTATTACTTGGGGGAGGGCAGCCGTGGATGGGGAGGGTGGGAGAAAAAGATTTGCAGCCCTTAACAATGGCAGAGACTACAGAACCTGCTGTCTGTTACTTAATTATCTCTGAATGGGTTTGCTCATGCCTTAAAACATTTACTCCGATTGGGTTGCCACACGTTGCCTATCTCCTTTTCTGTGCTGTTTCCATGGAAACCCCTCCAAGGCATACAACTGCTCTCTCTGATTTGAAATAAAAGTTTTTTCTCCCCCCCCTTCTCCTTTACCACAGTCTGTCTCTCCTGCTTTCTTTCCCCCCTTATTTTGATTTCCATTTGGATGATAATTCCTCCCCCCCTCCCCACCCCCGTTGCTATGGGCCGTGCTGGCAACCTGTTGCGTTCCAGCCTTTGGAAGAAAAGGAGCCCCCCCCACACACACACACCTTTTCTTTTTAAAGTGTTGTTTTGTTTTCCCAAATACAGCCAGCCAGATAGAGACACGTGGAGGGGGGGCAAACTGGGCAAAGTTGCCTCTCTCACTTACACACCTCTTTGCTCCCACCCCCAGCATTCCCTGGCCACACTCCGGCCCCTTTGCACAGAAGGGGTTTCGCCCTCAGTGAGAATCAGGTCCAGAGAGTTGGCGAAGGGCAGACAGATGGACAGACGGATGACAGACAAAGAACAGCCCACTCTCTCACTCAAGCTGTTTGCTTTGGAGGCGAGTGGCTGTGACAATAATGTGGAATTCTTCTTTCCAGCGCAGCACAGTGGCTTGAATTCTAATGGACACAGGCCTCCTAACAGGGCCCTGGAAGTGTAAAGGGGACTTACATTGGGTGTAAATTACAGTCACATTCGCTTTAAGGCCTCTTTATCCTGTGGGAGCCAGGAAAAAGGAACTTGGTGCAAATGAGAATGCGGCCTGGCATTTTGGGGATGGATTCTCCCTTGCTTTGCAGCCATTTACACCACCGTACAGTCAATGCAAATTGCTACCAGGCAGCGTTTCCCACCCACGTCGCACTGGAGTGAATGACTCCATAAGGGACAGAGTGGTGGGAATCAGGCCCCATCACTCTGCATTTTGGGCTGCAGCTGGAGGATTGTTTACAGCGGCCCAAAGAACTGGCTGCTGCCGTCCCCAGCAGAACTATCCTGGCAAGGAGTTACATTCCCTATGCTAGGAAAAGTAGAGGGTTTTGTTTGTAGGAGACAAAATTAAGCATGGCTGCATGCCATACTATGCCAACAAAACAGAGCTTTGCCAGAACAACTAGTCTAGGGCAGACGGGTGTCCCAAGAGATCCTGGGTCTGAGGGTGCAAGAGCAAGGTTTAATCTCTGTCTGATTCCACCACACCAGTTTTGCCTTGTTATGGTTGGCCGAGCTGGGGGGAGGAGAACGGTTTTCCCAATCTGCAAAAATTTTTGAGATACTAAAAATCTGTTAGTCTTTAAAAGTGCCACAGGACTCTGTTGTCTTTCTACAATAGACTAACACGGCTACCCCTTTGGAATTTAAAAAGTTTTTCTCATCCTGAACTGGGACAAAAAGTTGAATTTGCAAAAACGTTCATGATCTGAAAAGAAATTTGGTTCAGGCTGATCAAAACACTTTGTTTTGCTGATTTTGATATATGTCTTTCATTTTTTCCCCAATCATTTTCTATTTTTCATTTAAAAAAAAATTGGAATGAGTTTAAATTTCAAAATGAACAGCCACATCAAATGGGAAAACGAGGTTTTTTTTTTCACTTAAAAAACATTTTGACAACTTACAAGCTTAGCTGGAGAAAAAAAAAAGTTGGACGCACCCCCTTCCCGAGAAAAAGTTTCGGGTTCAACAAATCAACATTTTCTGGCCCCCTTGTCCGCTCAAAAAAAATCTTTTGAAAAATTCCAAACCAGGTCTGGTGTTTGGGATGCCGACGCTGACAAATAAGCAATTTCAGGAGATCTTAAACTACTTTCACTGAATTGTAGCTTTAAAAAAAATAAAATAAAAAAATCACACAATTGTGATGACCACCGTCTCTCAGGATTGAACCACTCTAGCACCTCCAGAGCTACTTATTGAAGCCAGATCTCCATAGCTTGGTGCTATAAACAACTCATCTCCTCTGGAGTTCAGGCACAATGAAAAACCTATAAGATGAGTGAATTACACAAACATCTCCAATGTTGCTGTCTCCTGTGATTTCATCATGAGTCTCATGAGTGAAATACTTGGTGTTTTTGCTAAAACACCAGCTCCTGGAGTCATGTTACTACTTGAGAATCTCAGCTCTCATTCAAAAAGTTTCTGACACTCAAAAAGGTGATCCTTTCCCCACTCCAACACTGGAAGGTCAAAACAAAGAACGTACATTTCATTATTTTTAAATCTCCTGATTTTTAATCAGCCCTCAGGATTTCTGAGGCCTGACTCATGGGTTTGGAACGCTTGGGGTGACCCTGTGGGCCTTGTAAAACGTTACTAAAACAAATCCTAATTACTGAGGCCTATGTTACTTGGCAACCTCCCCTGCAAAAAAGCCCTGTCTGAAAAAGCCAAACTCTATCCCTAATAATCAAAAGGGGAGGAGCTAAAGATGCCCCACCCTGATACACCAAAAGGGGAGGAGTTACCACTCCTGGAGGTATTGACACCAGTCTGGGAAGGTACAAGGCCTGGAAATTACAAACCCACCTACCGTAAGGCACCTTTATGTAGGCAGAGCAGTGGAAAGGAGCCTTTGTGTAACTGGGAATCAGGTCACCTGTGACAGAAACATTCTGCCAGCCATTAGTGCTGCAAGCGAGCAGACTGCAGGGGCAATCTGTAAGCGCAATACCCATGAGCTGAGACCGTATTTAATTCCATGACGAAGAGAATTCCCTCCCCCACTTTTATTATTAAACAATTCGCTCTGGGGTAACCAAGTTCCTTTCTCCTCTCTTCCCCTTTCACAGCGATGCTGCATAGGCAGGGGCCTGATCATGCTAAGGAAGATGGATTGTGTATCATGCCTAGGATGGATTTCGAAGAGTCGGGCTCAGCTCAGTTTTGGTGAGGATCTGACCTTTCCAGAGGGCAGCGGATGGCAGTGGATGTCAAAAAGTTTTCCTATTCTGGGACCAGGGCCAGCCCAAGGGTTTTTAAAGCCCTAGGCCAACTATGAGTTTGGTGCCCTTCCTCCCATTCAATATAGAGAAAAATGATAACATATTAATATATTTTTTAAAATAGAAAAAAAATCACTTCTGTTTAAATTTGGCACCCCTCAAATCCTCGCGCCGTGGGTAGTCTGCCTAGTTCATGTACATGGTCAGGCTGGCCCTGTCTGGGACATTCTAACACATCCACCCACAAAATCCACCTCTACATATGCACACAAAACCCTGCCTCGAACTCTCTGCTTGGGGGTGGAGCTGTGTCCACCTAATAAGAATTTGATGCTAGATGTCAATTTCCAGAGGGGTAGTTCCATCTGATGAAGTGGGCTGGAGCCCGCAAAAGCTTATGCCCAAAGAAATTTGTTAGTCCTTAAGGTGCACAGCTGGTGGCCACTGACATAATCTCCAATGGACATAGAAGGACAGTCTAGGCGTTAGGGGGCTAAACTACATCTTAGGAGACCTGTGTTCAATTCCCTTGTCTCTCAGACTTCCTTAGCAAGGTGAACAGTCTTGAGGGAGTCACGCTCTTCTTCTCTCTCCAGGCAATGTCTGTACTCCCACGTGCCTTGGAAATCATGTTGGAGGCCTCCTTAAAGTGAGTCCTAACTACATCCCTCATTATCTTCTTGCCGGATCTGATGCTTTACTTTGGTTCACTCCGCTTAGATTTTCCAATGGGCCATGAAAGAGGCTGAGCTGGATCTACCCAACACGTGCCATCTTGCTCAGCACCATCTGTTTAGTGACCAGGGGCTACAGAGAGTGAGGGTTCCAGAGGAGAACCAAGAAAAAGAGCAAAAAGACAGTAGGAAGTCACGAGCAGACGCCCGTTCGAGCCAAGGAGATGGCCGTCCAGCCCTGTGCTGATTGGTGGGCATCTGTCTCCTTTTCAGGAGAAACTAGAGCCTGCTCCAGGCCCCAGTCCATCAGTCGTCCTGTTCCTTCTCTCAATATCTCCTCTTCCACAGAAGAAACAGCCCTGCCTATTAGCTCTCCTTTAGTAACTTGCATGCAGGCTCTACTGGGACAGGACGTCAGTAAATTCTGTAAATTTACTGGGACAGGATGCCACTATTCCCCAGTGCAGGTCTTCTGAGATCGCAGCCCCATCGGGGCCTGTACGTGCACGCTGTGAGAGAGCGTAGAAGCTAACCTGACCAGACAGGTTGTTACTATTATCTATTACTTGCTCTGTGATAGGGCCGATGGGCCTCAATTGCAGCCTGCTTGTGCTGGATAATAAGAATGATCCGAAAGGTCTACAATTTAAGTAAGAGAGAAAAGGTGGGAGGGGAAATTGGGGCACAGAGAGGTGGGGGAATGAGCTGGTCAAAGACACAAAGTAGGGCCAGAACTCAGCTTTCCTAGGCCACTGCGCTACTCACTAGACAACACTGCCTCTCAACCCCCTTCCCACTGAGAACTTTCCTGGGCAGTCACCTTCCCCCCCATGAAGTGGGCAGGATTGGACCCTCTGAGCAGTGGTGGGGCATAGCTGATGCAGGAACTGCTTTCTCAAGACTGCTTCTCACCCACGTTTGTACAGACAGCCAGGTACCAGGCTCTGCCTGTCCTGCTCTGCCCTAGAACAAACACTGCTTCCCGCATCTTGCCTTGGCTCACATTCCTCTCCCTACCATCAACCCAATTTGCTCATTTCAGTGTGGACTTGGGTCAAGTTTATGATCCCTGTTAGATGAATCAGCAGTAGTAGGTCCCTTATACTCTGTGAGCTGCAGCCTACAGAGGATGACGTGACAGCTAAGCAGGCCGATCCATTACACCTCACCTCTCCCCACCACTCACCCCAACACACACACTTTCCTCATCTCCTTTTTCCTCCATCCCTTCTTCTCGCCTTCCCTGTGTTCTCCCACCCACTCTCCACTCAGAGCAGGAGGTTATGAAAATGAGCTGTGTGCCCAGGAGACTGTAATTATCTGCTAAGTGTGAAAGCCAGAGTGATTAATTAAGAGATAATAAAAAGAAAAGGAGGCTAGAGAGGGAATAACGGATGCTTTGATGATAAAACCTAAGGTAAGGCAAGCAATTAGGGAAATCTTTATGGAGAGTTAGCTATAATCCCCGTGTTACCAGCCCAGGGGATGCGGGGGGAGTCTGCTGGACAAATGTCACCTCCTATGGAGATGGGAGACACGGCACTATGTATGAAAGAGCGACGCAGGGACCTGAACCTGGGACCCCAACTCACCTGAGCGTCCAGCCTTCAGATTGTCGTGGGGCTGGTCTCTATCTCCCTGTAGCTTTCGGTGAGAGGTTTGGGGCTTGTCCCGATGCAGAATGGGAAACTCTTCTAGATCACCAACATTTTCACAAGAGGGGGAAAACTGTTTCCCACCTAGCTCTGTGCCTGGGTTTTACTCCCAGCTACGAGAGGAAACGTGGGCTAGCACAGGAACACAGGGGGATGGTTCAAGGCTCCTGGGTTCTAGTCCTGGTTCTCCCACTGAGTCAACATGTGAACTTGGGCAAGATACTGCCTCTGCCTGTGCCTCAGTTTCCCCATCTGTAAATATTTACCCAACTCCTGGGTGAATTCACTAATGGCTGCAAAGGGTTTTGATCTCCCCAGCTGGCGCATTAGTAATAGTTAACAGCATTAGAAATCCACTCTGCCAGCTTTCTGTCTCTCGCTGCCTGTCCCTCTGCTGTGTGGCACAGTAGTATGTCCAGGGAGTGTGCGGGGGGCAGAGGGGGAACCTGGGAAATCTCATCACAAGCTGGGGACATGGATCACTAGCTCCTAGGGCCCCCTTCTTGGAGGTGAGGCGCCTGCCTGGTTGATCAGCCACACCCACGAGGCGTGTCATTCTACGCTGGCTTCCTTGTTTGCCCAGGCTCCCTCCCTCAACATGCCCAGGGATAATGATATTCGATGCTACATGGATTTCTACTCTGGGAAATTCACATTTCCCCAGGCTTCGGCCTGGGGGGAACCTGCTAACGCTGCTCACAACCCGATGGGGGCCTCCAGGCCAGCACTTCTATCTCCTCCCGCCCCCGTGCCTTGCAGATGCCCACAGCTTGCCTGCTGTATCTCCGCTAGGCTGCACGGTGCATTGGAGCTGGGTTGGGGCTTTTTCCTGCAAGACAATCTAGGTCTCCCTGACAGCAACACAGGGAATGGGCCAGGATAGTGGTAGGGCAAGAGGGTGATCTGGAGGGAAAAAGGAAGGGTCCCCAGAGCTGCTAACTCCACCGTTTGCAGTGTGATTAGATCCGCCTCCACCTCAGTGCTGGAATTCAGTCTCCAGGACAAGAGAGAGGCCCAGGGAGATGCAGAACCCAGGAGTCTGGGTTCCCCTATCCTCTGCTAACAGCAACTATGCTAGACTGGGAGGGAGATAAAGTGCAATTCGCAGCCCCAGCCAGTGCAGGATTTAGGGAGACCCTTACGGAGACACTGCAGGTTGGGAGCTAGAGTCAGAGAGGACCACAGCGGCTGCCTGCATCCAGTAGCCTCAGCAAAGAATCACCTTTGTATTCACTACTGCCCTTTTTCATCCCCACCAGGAAGAGACCCTCTGAAGGACAAGGCCTCTGGAGCTTCTGGCATTTGTTCTGAGCATCCATCACAAATGGCACCTAGGCTTAAGACTGCTATAACCCTGCCCACCCCCTGCATTCACTGCAGAATCTGGGCAGGAGCTCTGGATCTCTGGAGATATATTTGAGCTCTTTGCCTGCCTGGATGTCCTATCAGTTCCCATCTTTGCTTAGAAAGGACTTCCCTTAAATGGTGCTGGAAAGTTACACTGAAAGGAAGCCTAGCTCTGGAGCTAGCGGGGAATCTCCCCTAGCTGATAACACTAGAGGGCTTATGACACACAGGGGGACATTTCTGGTTCCTTCCACTAGAGAGTGGGGCATATGCAGAAACACGCACACACTTCATCATCCTCAGTTCCCTTTCCAGTGATGAAACTCAGTCTCTGAGGTGACCCCCCCCTAGCTTTTTTTCTTTCACCACCCTCTCAGCCAAAAAGAATTGCAGGAGACCACACAGCCCTGCAGGAGAGGCTGCAACAGGGCCCAGCAACAGAGAAAGTGAGAGGGAGCAAACAGGCTGGAGCAATAGTTGAGGGGAGAAAGCCAGAGGGCAAGTCCAGGAAAACGCCAGTGTCAGCCCAGGGAGGCCAAGGGAGGAAGAGAAGCATACTAGGGGAACATGAGAGGAGTGACTGAACACTGCCAGGGAAGGGAGCGAGTGCTAGATCACTGAAGTGCAGCCTTGTTGCCGGGAGGCCCCAGGAGGTAAACCCTTTAATCCCAGCATGCCCCTGCAACATATCTCCAGGATCCCAATGCCCTAAATGATTTGAGGGCAGGGATGGGGGAGGGTCTGAGCAGGAAAGGAGGCTCAGCCAGATATTAAGACAGGCCAGGGAGCAAGAAATCTCTCTGTCTATGACCCAAGGGCAGGGGATGGAATTTGCTGGCTCAGCCACCCCCACGGCTATGGGTGACTGTCCATTAGCTCTAATCCTCCCTACAGAACGGGGTCGGCACTGAGCCATCCCTGCTGTTCCCAATCTCCTCTCACCAACCACCAATCAGCTTGACAGCGGACAGTGGAAGGAGACCATTGTACCTGGTATCCACTGTACCTGGTATCCAGCCTCCTGTAACCTAGGGCAGCAGAAGATCTGAAGTAAAGGCAATCGGATGACCCTGTCAGGCTTTGCATGCCAAGATCGCTTCCCTCACAACTGAAAAGCAGCCACCTTTGGGGAAGGATGCAGCAGCTGTTTAAGAGCATGAAGCAATGCTGCACAGGGGTCACTCACCCAGCCCTGAAACGCAGCCACCTCTTGGGTGGAGCGCAGCAGCTGTTTAAAAGCATGATGCAGTGCTGCATGGGGATTGCTCTCCCACTGCTAAAATGCAGCCACCTCTGGTGTGGAGCGCAGCAGCTATTTCACAGCCCATAAGAATGCAGTACATGTTTATGAATTCCTAAAAGACCTCAATTTCCATCTGGCCTTGGGGGTAGCCAGCTAACTGGGCCTTTTTATAGAGGGGCAAGAGTGGACAATCAGCTTGTGCTGTCATACACGAAGGCAGGGGACCCTTTTAATTGTCTCCTCACTATTGGCACTGATAAGTCAAATCTCCACTAGTTGATGAAATATCCTTCCTTAGACTACATCCTCCAGCTACATGTCTGAAGTGTCCCAAATGATAGGGATCCCACCACTTCCCTGCCCCAGATGATTCCAAAGAATCTCTCATTGCCAGGAGCCTTTCCTGGGTCATCCATGCTGCTGCCTCTCCTTAAGGTTCCTCTCAACTTTTCGTGCTGCAGGGAGTTCCACAGGTTGACTGCACACGTGCATACTCTGACAGGAAAGTGTTTCCCTGAGTCCCTGTGCAGAGTGGATAGTGGTGGACTATGGATGAATCAAACTGGTAAGAGTGACTAGACACTGTTTGGAACAGTGGTTATATGAGCCCACCCCCCTCAACATTAGATTGATTCATCTACAGATAAATAACACAACCTATTCTTACTTCCTGTGGAGAAGCAGACACCCACCAGCTTCACAGCACTTGATACAGCAAGGCAGGTATGGGCACCCCTGGCTACCTATGGGGAAACTGAGGCACAGGAGGGGAAGTGACTTGCCCAAGGAAAAGCTGTAAACGGGACTGAGGTCTCCAGACTCCCAATTTAAGGGCCCCTTCCACTACACCACACTGCCTTCCAGCTAGACTAAATGTCTTAGGGTTGTTCGACCCTGCTCCCATTAAGATCAATGGGGTAACCTCTATTGGCCATAATGGTGCAGCATTGCTCGTTTCCATCAGTGCAAAATCCTAGTGTGCTGAGGGGGCAGCATTCTCCTGCTGCAAATGACTGTGCGAGAGACGCAGGCCAAGCCTGTGTTGCCTGGAATCCAATGAACCAGTTCATGGATCTTGGCTTGTTCAGAGGGCCAGTGCGGAAAGCCAAGGGCTGGCAGCTTGGAGTGCCGGGGGAGAGACACTTTCCACAGGGAGGGCGTATTGCTGGCAAGGAGATGGAAACCCTGTGACGGTCAGAGGTTCCACGGGTGGCTGTCTTCAGCCCCAGAACAGGAGGATTCTCGCCCCTTACACCCCAGTTTTGCTCTGGGCAGGAGTCTGCAACCTGCAGGTCCGTAGCCACATGCAGCTCTTTGGCTGCCCCCTTGTGGCTCCAGGGGTACCCCCCCCCCCCGCCACTGGGGGACCCTGCAGGTGGCCCTCTCCTGGCTCCCCCTCCCCACCACCAAGGGGACCCTGTGGCAGGTGCCCTGGCTCCGCTCCCCCCCAACAGGAGGCAACACCTATTGAGGTCCTCAAAACACTTGGTTATTGAAGGAATTTTTTAAATGGCTCTTATCTTTTGGGTTGACAACCTCTGGCTTTGGGGAAGGGGTTTTGGGGGGGTGTTTTTTGGCACTATCCTTTCCGGGGTAACTGCAGAAAGGCTGGCAGGTGCCAAACTGATCGCAGTTCCAGGGAGTGTGGGGAGAGGGCTGCAGATGCAGTGGGGCTGCTTGGAGGCTGAGTAAATAAGAGGTCTGCTACCGCCGCTAGCCAACGGAGCGCACCCTTGGTTCAAATGGGCAAACCCTGTGTTTCTGGAAGGTGAGCCTGAGGGCTCTACCCCTGCCCTCCTGGGAGTGCAGAAGAATTGCCTCTGCTGCAATTGGGTTATATTACAATCAGCTGCTGGCTTTCCTGCCCAAGAGTCACTTGCAACCGGGACACTGGTCACAGCCAGATTCCGGCGAAGCATGCAAAAGGCAGCATACCAGGGATGGCAGAGGGTGGCTGCCACGTGCTGCCTGCTGGTTCCCCAGAAATCCCAAAACATGGGAGCAGCCACCTCCCACCTCCCCTCCATAAACACTGACTGATGCACGCTGGAGGACGTGCTAACCTAACCCATCTCCGGTCATAGCTCCCTGGGCTCCGGCTCTCCAGAACTATTGTGGGGGATCCGCAGCCCAGAACGATGGGTCACTGGAGTTTTTTGTTGGCTCCCTGGGCTGGCTGCCACCAGCAGCGGATATTGAGGTTTCAGCACGGAAAGCGCCCGGGAAAGCAGGCCCTGCTGGGCTGTTTGCTTTGAGCCCTGCACTGACAGGTGTCAGGTACAATCAAAATAAATAACCTCCTGCCAGGAGGCTGAATTAAAGTGGTGATGCAGATTGCTAGGGCACAGTGTTGTGAGTTTCACTGCATGGCAGAAAGGGGTGGCTGGTTTGAAGGCCCTTGTGAGAGCTGCATGAGTGATGGGGAGCCACAGCCAGTGTCAAAGGCTCAGCTCCCTGGATATCCCCAGCTGAGGTCCTGCCCCGCCGCCATTAAACCTCTTTCTGAGCACAGCCGGGCCTGGACTGCAGAGACTGTTCTCCTGGGAGTGGAACTGTGCCACAGCTGGATCAGGACACGCTCCAACTCTGGGGGGGTTGAGGACCTGGATCATGAAAGGCCTGCCTCGAAAAGCAACTCAAGGGTTTGGATCCAGATTGCAAAGTCCTGCTTTCCTACTGGCAAAGTAGGATCCTATGACATTGCCTTTCAGGGACCAGTTGCTCTGCTCAGCTCTTTCCCCAGGAAAGGAGTGCTGGGTAGAGGCTTCAGAACACACCCAGATTCCTGGGTTCCATTCCCAGCTCTGGATGCAGAAGGGAACTAGGAATCAGGACTCCTGGATTCCTTTTCTTGCTCTGCCACTGGCCTGACTTTGATCTTGAGCAACTCTCCCCGCATCTGCCTGCCTCACTTTCCCCACCTGGAAACTGCAGCTGATCACAGAGAAGCTTGATCAGCTGCGACGCGTTGGGAGACCCTGCAGCCCGAGGCACCAGTGTTATTATAGGTGGGCCCAATGCCCACATTCGTTCATGGCACCATTTGAAGTTAGAAACAGGCCTGAGCAGCTGAGCTGGGTGGGTGGAGCTGGGCCCTGTTGCACATTTCCCCAAGTGGTGGGATCATCACAGAAGTGCTTGTCAGGCCCCACCGCCCAGGCCAGCCCTTCTGTTCATCCCTCCACACCACCCCCATGCCAGGCTCCACTAACCGTGTTTTGCTCGGTTGGTGCCCGGTTTGTCTGGGGCCTGCCTGCAGACCAGCTTGTGCCCAATGTCTGGAGGGGCTTCCCATGGGAAACCCAGTATGCATGCCACAATTGATCACCCCACCACTCAAGACGAAGTTGACAGAAGCCTCTCCATGATGCTGCTTAAGACACATGGGCTATGTCTACACTTGCTAAAATTAGTTCGAATTAGTTAGTTCGAACTAACTAATTCAAACTAAGTTTAGTTAATTCGAATTAGCTTAATTCGAACTAGCATGGCCACACTGGAACGTTAGTTCGAACTAAGCAAGCACTTGCTTAGTTCGAATTAGCGATCCCCATTCATTTCAATGGCCGGTTAATTCGAACTAAGAAATTAGTTCGAATTAACATGGCCACATTGGTTAATTCGAACTAGTTAGTTCCAATTTACCCCTTAGTTCGAATACCATATTTGAATGTATTAGATCGAATTAAGGAAGCCCTTAATTCGAACTAACTAAAGCCTAGTGTAGCCATGGCTTTAGTTAGTTCAAATTAAGCCTCCTTAATTCGAACTAACTTGCCCGTGTAGACGTATCCAAGGATCTGGGACCACCTCTTCAGAAACAGCCTGACCCAAAGGGCAGCGTGGCCTAGTGGACAGGTGCATGCCTGAACCCCTGAAAATGTGGGTTCTATCCCCTGATCTACTGGGTGACGGGGAGCAAGACACTTCCCCTACCTGTGCTGTAAGGGCACCAAGGCAGAGAAAGGCTGTTTTCATTATAAATCGGGCCAATGCGTTCCTGCAATCTGGGGGCAACTGCAGCAAATCCCCCTCTTGCAGGGACAAACCCTGGTGAAGGGGGCTGTCAGATCCTCCCCAGGGAATCAAGCCCCCTGGTGGCTCCCCATTTCTCTCCCGCTGCTTTCTGTGGCTAGGGATGGCAGCAACTGCCCAGCCACGTGCCTGCAGCCGATGGAATTGATTGGAAAAAGCAGATGACCCCATGGTTCCAGCAGGGTGCCTGTTGGGTGTGCGCGAGGCAGGGGAGAAAGAACTGCCATGGGTCAGCTGCGGAGGTGGAGGAGAGAAAGAGGGAGGTGGGAGTCAGAGACGAGGAGGTTCATGGCCAGACCATCATCCACCACTGAGTCTGCTGCCAGGAGTCAATTCAAGTTATTAGGGCTGGGCAGGACAGGAGGCAGCTATAAACCGGTCCTGCTGCTGCTTACACAGAGAGGACGGGACAAGGGGACCAAAGTCGCTGGCTGGCTTCCTCCTCCTCTTCCTCTCCTGCAGTGGGCAGAGGGGCATCTCCCAGCGGTGGGGGAGGATCATTACCCTACAGCAGACACTGGTCTGCTTGCAAATCACAGCATGCCACCGGCACGGTTCGCTACCTTGGCGGGGGGAGATGGCTGGTGGAACTGAATAACGACGTCCTGGCCATGGGGCAGCCCAGCCCCCAGCAAAGCCACCAGGAGAGGGAGAAATTGGAAAGTTGGCAGCCTGTGTGCCCCATAAGAGGGGCAGGCTTGGGGGGCAACCCTTCCCCCCATCAGGAAATCCAAACTGGGCACAGCCAGGGGTGCCTGTTTAAGTCTGAAGGCAAACTAGGATTGTGGTGACAGGCACAACAGAAACATGGAGAGAGAAGCAGACAGACAGACAGACAGGTGCAGAGACAACAAGCGAGCTAGGTGACAGCAATGATTGGGCCACGCACTCACACATCTGCATTATATTTCTCCAGTCCCCAAACAGTCCAGCTATCTGGCCTGGGGGCGGGGTGGGGGGGCTCCATGGTGGCCCCCATGCCAGGAAAGGAAAGCCCTGTGCCCCATAAACCCTGCGGTGCCTTGGCCAGGCTGCGATGCTCTCCCCAGCTCTGTGAGTCCCCTGGGGCTGGAGGGGGGGAGTCTGGCAGGGAAGTGGCACAGGCAGGAGCCGATGTGCGTGGGTGAGGCTGGGGTGCGCACCAGGCGCAGAGTTTTTACACAGCACTAATCAATGTGCAGTCAGACTGCTATTACCGCCCGCGCACCGCTCACAATATTTACCTGCTGCTTCCCGGGGGGGGGGGGGGGGGGGGAAACTCTGGCGGGCGCATAGGGACACTGGCGTGGGGGAAGGGAGCCAGCAACACAGCAGCCGTGCACAGGGGGCCAAGACCTGAGCGAGCGCTCAGCGGGGGGAACACTACACAGGGCTAGAAATGACACCTCCTGCCAGCTCCTTGGTTGCTTCTCAGGGTAGGGGAGGGGAGAACGAACCGCCTCCATCCACACCCCTCTATCCATTCATCCCTGTCCCCATATATACTCCTCTATCCACCCATCCCCACTTCTCTATCCATCCATCCCCATATACACCCCTTTATCCACCCATCGCTCTATACATCTCTCTAACCAACCATTCATTCCCCCCAACCATCCATCTCCATACCTGCCCCCATTCATTCACCCATCCCCATAAATTCTCATACTGCCATCAGCACCCTCAGTATACCCATATATACCCCTTTAACTCTCCATTTCCACGCATACCCCTCTATCTATCTAGCCATCCATCCCGATATACACTACTCCCATTTATCCCCATATACGCCTCTATATCTATCCCCACACATACCTCTCTAACCATCTGCCACCCAGACCCACACATCTATCTTTCTATCTATCTATCTGTGCAGACTGAATAATGAAAACATTCAATAGTAATGTACTCACTGGCTGATGGAACCAGTTAGTTGAATAAACAACAAGATAAATAATATTTATCCAGCTTTCTTTCTTTCTTTCTTTCTTTCTTTCTTTCTTTCTTTCTCCTCCTCTCCGTAGCCAAGGATCTGCACTCCTAGTGATTGTGGCCTACCTGAGGCCAGGGACAGCTCTCTGGTCCTTGCTGGGGGAAGCCAGGTCTGGGGCCATGAAGGGTGGATGGGGATTAAAGTCACAGGAACCATTTGTTCATTAAGACCGGAGGGCAGGGAGTGTAACCTCTTTGTAAAGCTCCTCAAGGAAAGCTTTCCTTTCCCAGGTGTCTGGCTGAGGATCACAAAGCTTGACTAAGTCCTGACAGCGGCCCCCGGAGGTGGGGTTTGTCACCATTTCATAGACGGGCAGGAGGCCCAGAAACAACAGGGGAGGCTGCCCTACAAATGCAAGAAAAGGAGGCCAGACAAACACAGGGCAAACAAGAAAAGGGGCCCAGGAGTCCTGATTCCTCAACCGCCCCATGCTACCAGACACACTCCTCTGCCAGAGGTGACTCCTAATTCCTCCCCCCATCCCCTTTCAGGATGTGAAGTGCCCTCAGGGTGATACATGACAAGAGATCTGTGATCATTTGACTATAGCTCACCCCCTTGCATGGCACCCCTCGTCTATCTCTACCTGATATCTGGGGTGCAGGATCAAAGCACTCTGTATGTATTTCTGTTGAAGGGGTGTTGGGAAGCACATGCCCCAGAATATTTCCAGGACCCGACACACACTCCCTTCTCCACCTCCCATACGCACCCCCCCAACAAAACTCTCCCTGAGCAAGGCCACTTCCCACCCCCATGGGTTAACATCCCCCAGCCGCACACACTTCTCATTAAGGTACTCTTTCCTGTGGCAGTTTTGCTGCTCTTCCCTCAAAGAAAGGGAAAGGGGAAAAAAAGCCCAAAAAAACCCACACAGAGAGAAGGAGAAAAAGAATCACCCGGAAAATGAATAAATATTTCAATTTGAGGCACAATCACAGCGAGTGATTGAAATGGGGGGGAAGAATAATGGGTTTCATTTAGATAAGATACAGAAAATTATTTAGTGAGAAATGAAGAATGATGAAACCCATTCAACATCTTTGTGTGTGTGCGTGCGCGCGTGCGAAAACCACATGAATGGTACAGATCCCCCCCACTAATCCTTTCTCCCCCCACAAATACTCCAGCACAAACACACACCATCCCTGCTTCATTCATCAAGCTCATTTATATAAATCTCCTTTGGGGGGAGAAAAATCATCATTTTCCCAGCCACCCTCCACCCCAATCCCTGCTCTGTTTCTCCCTGATAACAGCCCTGAGGAGAATCCTTCCTGCCCCAGAGAAATCCATCAAAGCAGCTTCTTAAGGCGGGGGCAGTGGGCAAGAATACGAAACTTACAAGAATCCACCCGTACACCCCACAGCCAGTGAAAAAAATAACACAAGCAGCTCCCATCATGTCATTCAGAGCAGTGGGGAGCAGAGAGAAGAAAATAAAAGGGGGGGAGAGGGAGGAATTAACTCGAAAGGGAATCAGAACAGATTCCCAAGCTCCTTCTTTGCCAGAATCCTGCTTCCTAAATCCAGCCCTCCTTAGCCATTTGCCTCCCCTAAGGATATTCATCCCTAAGGCAGAGAGATTTAAGCCCCCCTCTGGATCAGATCTTCCGCAGAAGTAAATCAGGTTCAGTCCATTTGCCCCCCGTCACGCTGGTTTCTAAGAGTTATAGATATATTTTTCAAAGGGAAATATTTTTGCTGTCTCTCTCTTTCTCCTGCCCCCTCCCCTCCCCTTCCCTCCAATTAAATCCACATGTCACAGTTTAGGGAGAAAAACCGTAGCTTTTGTTCCTCCCATTTAAGTAAAGACCCATGGTGAGTCCCGCATCTTACATCTCCTTCTCCCTCCTCCCCCTTCTCTTGTATTTATCCTGCCCTCCCCACCTTGATCTTTCAGTGTAAGAGGCTTTTTTCCCCTTTAAACCCTTGTATGTCTCATTTTCTTCCCAGCATCTTAGCAACACCCCCACCCCTCAATAAATTTTCTAGCAGTAGGGAGTGGGACCTGCATGAGGTGCAGGCCTCTGTATCCACAGCACAGGGAGGCTTTGCTAACTGGCCCCTCCAGACTTTTGACCCATGGTGGGGAAAGTCCCCACTCACTAGAGTTCAGCCTCCCACGGCCTGAATGTCAAAATGGAGACCATTTTCCCCGCAAAGGAAGTGATTTCCCTGCAACACAGAGAACCAGCCAACTCATTTCCCCTATGAGCCCACCGTGCAGCCAGCTGTGGGGAAGAAGCAGGTAGGCTGGGCCGGCTTTGTCATTGAGGCACTGGCCTGGCACGTAGGAGAGCAGGGCTGATTCCCCATCTTGGCCACCGACTGTCTGCAGGACTTTGGGCAAGTCTCACTGGGCCTCAGTTCCCCCCTCTATAAAATGGGCCCAAGCATCTTGTCCTATTTAGCCCATGAGTGCCCTGGGGCAGGGACCATCTCTCCAGCCTTTGCACAGTGCCTGGCATGACCAGCTTGCCAGGCACAAACACAGCACAAACAATGACTACACCTTCCACTGCACAGGGGCCATGTCTCAGGGCCCACAGTCCCTCAGCTGATGTCAGGAACCTCGCAGGCCAGCGCCTGGGGCTCTGATTTCCTACTCTCCAGCCGGGCCATTTCGCTGAGGACAGCTCAGCTTTGTGACCACGTCTGCAAGCCCTGATCAGGCCTGAACCTTCCAACGCTACAGGTCCTTGCGGCCAGCTAATTAAACAACCCCCAGCAGCCTTATCCGTGAGAAATCTCCAAGCTCAGGCATTCTGGGGGAGCTGAGACCTCTGCACAAGGAACCAGAACAGCCTGGAGAATCTTTCCCCCATAGACACTCACATGCATCCCCCCATACACACACAACCCTGCCCCTTGGGGGAGATACTTGTGTCCCAGACAAACACAGGCTCCCTTTTTCCTTTGCTGCAACATTACCGCAAGGCAGCTGAGATGCCCAAGAAGTCTGCTAGGGTCCCCATCTGGATTACGGAAGATGGTGGTGTGAGGGGAGGCAATGAGTGGGACCCCAAGATGTCCAGCTAGTCACCCCCAAAATCCACCCCTGGCTTACCCCAACCAAGTCGAGCCCAGGATTTTAATTCCAACTTCCAGGCTTTTCAGAAACAGACTCCCCCTTCCTGGAAAACACCAGGAGAGCCCCAGCAGTTCTCCAGCCATAGCATTGGCCTGGTAGCCACTATCCAGCGGGGTGGAATTTCCGGGAAAGCAGCCGCCCCCCATGCCAGGGTCAGCACACCACCCAGGGGCTGTTCGGGAGAACTTGTCCATCCAACCCACATGGCTCTGGGTTCCTTTGGGACTTAAAATCAAAGCCGCTTCCCTGCCCCCTCCCTTCCCTACCCTGCTCTCCTCCCTTGGCATCCGTATGACTTCTCCTCCTTTCTGACATTCCTTCCTTTCTTTCCCCCTTTATCCTTCCGGGCCTCGCCCCCCCCCCCCCCGATCACGGTTTGCACAAGGAATATGGGGGGATTTTAGTGGGGTTGCTGGGGGAAGCCTGTCCATCTCCCCCCCCCCCAGCGTGCCCCCCACTCCTGCCCTCTCCCACAGACAACTTGCAAACTCGGCCCCCTACAAAAGAGCCGCCAGCGGGGACCCCCCCGCACCCCCGTACCTTGTTGGCACTGAGTCTCCGCCAAAGTCACAACCCAGAGCAGAAAGAGCCGCAAGTTCCGCATGCTCCCGGATCGGTCCGGGGGGGACACGGGGGGGTCCCTCGCCTGCTCCGCGCCCTGCCCGGCTCAGCGCCGCCGCCGCCAAACCATCTCCACGGCTCCGGCGCACGCCAGGGGGCCTCCGGCCGGGCCGGCTCGCTCCGCTCCTCGCTCCAGACTCCGCCGCGCAGCGAAGTGGTGGGGAAGGGATGGAGGAGCGAGGGATGGAGCCAGGCGGGGAAGGAACCACTGGGAGCGGGGGAGGGGGGCCGAGGAGACTTTCCCGGAGCGCTGGCCAGGTCGGGGGGAGCTCCCAAAACAGCAAACCTGGCAACTTGAGCCAAGTTGGGGGCAGAGACTGGAGGGAGACTTGGGGACATGGGGAGGGGATTCTTGGCATGGGGAGGGGGTCAGAGATGGGGGGAGACAGGTTAGTTACTGGGGGGGGG
>ML685904.1:1748231-1764038 GCA_007922175.1 Pelusios castaneus
AGAGGATAACTGACTTTTGGGGGGGACAAGCGGGATCCTGGTCGGGGGAGAGAATTGGCTTGGGGAAGGAGATCACAGGCATGGGGGGGATTTTTGATCGGGGCAGTGTCTGGACTGAGACAGAAGATACTGCAGGGATCTTTGGGGATGGATCCTAGATGGGGAGAGGGGATTCTTGCCAGGGGTCCTGGATTTAGGGTGGGGTGGGCAGAACTTGGATGGGAAGTGGGATTCCTAAGCAGAAGTGGGCTGTTTGGGATGAATCCTGGTGGTGGAGGGGGGATCCTGGATGATGGGGGAGTTTTGAATCAGGAGGGGAGATCCTTGACGGGTGGGGGAGAGGTTCCTAGATGTGTGTTGGAGGGGATTCTTGGCAGAGGGGAAGTGCATGGGGGATCTTGGACATGGGGGTTAGGGAACCCTGCCTTGAAGAAGTGGGGAGAAGAGATTTCTTTTTTAAGGAAGGGGGTGTCAGACTTTCATCTTGACTCAGCCAGCCTCTCCTCCACTCTGTCACACACCCTTACCCCACTCCCTGCAGAGCGATGGAAACCCCATGTGCCCCCCTTGTTTTTTTGCACATGGAACCAGCCCACCACCCACCAGCTTCTCTAGCTCCTCCTCAGGACCCACCCTTTCTCCCTAAGGCCCATGGGGTATGAACCCCACCCCTGCCTGACCTCAGCATTCCTGGGGGGATGGAGGAAGGTAGGCATTTGTACTTTGTTTTTAAAGGGACAGGATGCCACTTCCCCTCCCACCCCCCCTTTCATTTTGGCTAGGAGGGCCCAGGTCACACAGAGGCAAAGTGGGGCAGGTAGTATCTGCTGGACCAACTTGGGGGCGGTGGGGGATCACAGCAAACTGCAAGGAGTTTAACATGCCTAGCTAGCACATATTGAAAGGGAAGATTCAGCCCCAGACACACAGAGACAGGGTCTGTTCTCCATGGCTTCCCCACCAGCCCCCTAACTGCTTTTCCATGGGGCTGTATCATCCATAGGACACACCATCTCTATGGGCAGAATCTCAGCCTTTGTTTTTTTAAAAAACTCAAGGCCTTGTCTACGCTGGCACCTATGCTGGCGAAACTTCTGTTGCTGAAGTGAGAAAAAAACAACCCACTGAGAAGCATAAGTTTTGCTGGCATAAATACTTGTGTGGACAGCACGAGGTCACTCTCGCACCAAATTAGCTACTGCCACTCATTAACTGGTTTCATTATGTCTGCGGGGGAAATCTACACAAGTGTTCTTACAGCACCCCAGCTGTACCAAGACTGCTGGGCTGCTGTACATTTCAGTGTAGACCAGACCTATGTCTCTAGCCCTGAGGGTTGTAAAGAAAACTTTCCAAGGGCCTGCCCTCTGGGAACGTGACAAAACTCTGGTGAGTTTCACAGTTAGGGAGAGTGGGATGGGGTGTGAACCTAGAGGACAGAAGTTGCTGCAAGGTTGTGTTTTGGCTGGGATTTGGTGGAGGACTCTGGGGGGAGCCTCTCAAGCCCCTGCCTTAAAAGAAGGGTGAATCCTGCATGGCCATGAAGCCTGGGAAACAGTGACACTGTGGAGCCTGAGAATGCATGTACACAGTGGACCCAGAAAAGGCTGCAGGAAAGGCCTACTGAAGTGGGAAGAAGGTCAGAATAGACAGACCTTGCCTGCTCATGGCAGCTTCCCTGGGCTGGAATCCAGTGGAGTGGGACACTCTGGCTTCCCTGACTAGTCCACATGTGAAGCCACCTAGCACAAGGGCCTAGAGACTCTTCAAAGCCCTGAGACAATAGGATGAAAGAACCATGAGGCCCAGACCCAAGGGCTGGAGACCTGATGTAAGGATAGTAGACTCTGGTTTGTAGGACTCTCTGTTACTCTCAAGGTGTGAGGAGGGGACAGGGATATGACCTGTAAGTAAGTGACCTAGCTAGAGGGCTGGGAAGGTGTGGAGCTCCACAGTATGTGAGCAGTTACCAGATAGGTGTGCCAGATGAGGGGTCATGCAAGTGGGGAGCCTACAAGAAAAGGGGAGAGACTTTTTGTGGCTATCAGATGGCATCTCTGTTAGCTCTGGGCTCATTTGCTCCACTGTCGTTTTTCTGGTGGTCTTGGGGAAGTTGCCTCTTTCTGTGCCTCAGTTTTTCCATCTGTAAAATGGGGATACCATTACTTCTTTGGTTGGTCTTGGCTACTTAGATGGACTAGACTCTTCCGGGACCAATGTCACTATGGCTATGTCTACACTTACAAAGTTAAGTCGACTTAACAGCAGAGATAGCCTTTATATTGGCTTTAAGTCAACTTAATAAAATCGATTTAGCATTAATCCCTGTCTACACTGGCCTGGAGTCGACTTAAGGCTCAAGTTGACCTAAAAGTAGGTGTTATTAATTCGACTTAAGCTTTCCTTAAGTCAACTTAAGGAAATGCTTAAGTCGACTTAAGAAAAGCCCAGCGTGGATGCAGCTTTGTTTAGGTCGACTTAAGCATCCTTAAGTCAACCTAACTTGCCAGCATAGACGCACCCTATATGTGTACAGTGCCTGGCATAAGGGAGTTCCTGACCCAATTTGGGGGCCTAATGCTGTTACCGTAAAACCACTAATAGAGCAGGGAAAGTGATGCATCAGTTTCCTCATAGTGCTGTTCTGAACAACAGCAGAATCACGAGAGAGCCATTTTCCTCCTTTCATCTGGGTTCAACAGGGAGCCTGCTGAATAGGTTAGCTGTTTCCATTTGTTTAGATTGGGAACCTGTGTCCTTCCTCTCAGGTGAGCTAGAGCAGTGCTCACCTGCTGCTGCTTTGAAGCTAGCAATGACATACAAGCTGGATTTTAAGCTGCAATGGGCGCTGGTTTGCGTGGCTGGGAATGTTGCTGGGATCATCTTTCGTTTGCCTAATAAAATAGAAAGCGTGAAACAACAAAGTTCTAATCACTTTTTCCCAGGAGCCCTCTCGCTTCCGCTGGTAAAATTCCTCTAGACTGAGCCATCAAGTCAGTGCTTCAGGAGGCAGCGTTGCCCAATGGATAGGGACCACTCAGAGGCTCAGATGCCTGAGTCCTATTCCTGCATCCCCTTTCTGTGCCTTTGATTTCTCTTCCGCTCTTTGGCTATTTAGACTGTAAGGGCTTTGGGGCAGGGTGTATGTACAGTGCCCTGCACAGCAGCTTGCAACCTAAGTAGACAAGGCAGAGAAAGGGTGGGAGGAAAAGCTGAGACCTAGAGCAACAGCCACAAGATGGACTAACACAAGCTACCACTGTGCCAAGACAGGGAGGTCACTGAGACTGCGGCATCCCCTGCAGAAACGTTCAGCAGCCAGCCAGGTGAGTGAGAGCTGGCCTCGGAAGAAACTGCAGAGGGGCATCTGGGCCGAGAAGATTTCCTGGCCTGGCCACTTCATCAGTGGTTGGCACTTTTCTGTGCCTCCATCCTTCGCCTAGGCACTGACTTCTCCATCCCCTTCCCGCTGCCTCCCCACAAGAGCGCTGGGCCTGGCAGGGGGCAGTGGTGGGACATGGCATGTCGGAGGCCTCTATGGAAATTTGGGGGTCACAGAGTTGAGCAGCGGGGAGGACAGATTTCTGAGGCAGGCCTGAGCAGATCTGCCCCCCAAGCCAGGCCTGAAGCTGGGGGTGAACGAGGAAGGCCAAAGAGGGGAGCAGTCCCAGAGATGCTGCCAAGGTGGGCCCTCGCTTCAGAGTCTCACCCCCATGGGCTTTGGGATGGGAACTTTCACTACAGACCTTGCTCTGACATTCCAGGCAGGTTGCTGGGTTTAAAATCTATGGCCCTTTGGTCCAGGAGCATCCCCAGAGATTTTTTCACATGGGGCTCCCCACCACCCCGCTCCTAGCCAGCTCCCTGCCCTTGTTGGCTCCCCTGTATGGCACTCACTGCACTCACGAGGCTGTGGCTAAACCAATGCAGTCAGCAGAGCAGAGAGGACACAAGGCAGCACTGGTTTAGGTTCCAGCATGGAGAGGCAGCGCTGGCTCCCCACTGCTTGCTCAGGTTTGGCTCCATGGTACCTCTGTCACAACTGGGAAGGGATCCCAGGGTCAAAACTGAGCAGCGTTATGACCTGGCACCTGGATGGTCACAGCACCATTTGGGTTCAGAGGGCAGGGCCGTGGGGCCAAACCTCAGCAGCTCTGCGGCCTCTACTCTACCTACCAAGTCACTGAGTTCCAGCATGGGTGGGTCATTGCCTGAGGGCTGCACCATGCATGTGGCTGTGGCTGTCACTGGTTTGGGAGGGGGACACTCTTATGCACCTCTGAATCCCACTGTCCATTGCGGTGCAGCAGGGAAAAAGATGGAGGGTCGGCCTTTCTTCCCCTTGCCCACAGCACCCCAGATCTCCCCTTTGGAAACATCCCGGCCTTCCCCAGAATGAGCTAGTTGCTCCAAACCAGGCTTGCAAGATGGGTCTGATGCCCAAAATAAACATTCTCTGCAATGGCAAGCATTCGGGACTGGGGTGGAGCAAGGGGCTCAGAGGACACCCTTTCTGGCCATCTCCAGAGTCCAGCCTGCCTGCGTTCCAGCGAGTTCCCAGACAGAGGATGGATTTTGGCTGGCTTCTTGCTGCCCTCCACTGTCAGAAATGTGGCACTGAGCTGAGAGAAGCTAGGCAGGACCCGGCCTGGAGCTGGGCAGGAATTCTTTGCTGAGATGTTTTTCCATCGGAAAGCACCTATTTGTCAAATCCAAAAGTGTTTGGAGAGAAAGTGTCAGTTTTGATGGATTTCGCATTCCATAAACTTGGGGTTTTTTGTTGGGGGAAGGGAGGAACACTTTCAAAATTTTCAATGTCCTCTTTGACGGGGTTTGGAAATGGAAAAAATGCTTTCTTTTTTCCCCCAAGCAAAATGACTTTTTGTTTCAAAGGCTAAGTTAGAGAGAATGTATATATGTGTATGTGTGTTTTTAAAGTGTCCCCCACCATCCCTTTCCAAACATTTTGATTGACCCAGTTGCATTTTTGGTTCAGGACACTTTGAGATTCCAACTTTCCCAGCTAATTTGGGATGGAGAACATTTTCAAATTCTTGCAGGAGGGGAAGGAAAATTGTTCCTCCCACTCCCCAGCTCTCGCTTCAGCGCAAGACCACAGACCTTCCTAGTGTGTTTATACTCTGCCTGCGTGAAACCCTGCTGCAATGTGTGAGAAAGCTCTTTAGGACAGGGAGCTTGTGTTCACACTGCAACTGGTACATCAAGGCTCTCTGGGCACTACTGCAAGAGACAGAATGATGCAACCTTTGTATTATTTCTCTGGTATCATTGTCCCACAGTGCACCCCTGTGCAAAGCTCTATGAGAACACTTCGATGCCTGGTGCTTAATATATACCTGGCTTGCAGATGTTGCTTGTGCGGTAGCAGTTTCCCTGCTGAGATCAGGACACGGCCCATGCAGCGAGTCACAGTCCTTGTTCCAAAGAGTGTACAGTCCGGGAGGAAATGGGCTTCTCAATTCACACACCACCTCCGTGGCAGTGCGAGGATTAAAACCTCGCTCTCCATTCTAGGGCCTGAGTCGTTAGGTCACATTGCCCTTAACTGAAGTTCTAGGACCTGGATCCTGAGGGCTTGCTGATGTGAGTCAGACTGATTTGGGTGTGAACAAAAAGGAGACTGGGTTGGTACCTGAGCCAGAGCCCAGGCTGGGTAGCCATGGTCTTTGAGTGCCGTTTGCATAGGAAAATGTGCTGTGGCATAGTGCTGCCCAGAACTCCCAGCCCTGCACAAATCAGGATAAGACCAGTTGCTGTAGGGTTTTTCTGCATGGTGCAAGGAGGGGACATGGACATGAGGGAAGAGCTATTTGAAATATCCTTCCTGTCACGCTGGGATGTCGGGGGCACTGTGGCATTAAGAGCCATGCAGCACCTTTTGCTCGAGCAGAGGTGTCAGTACCGGTGCATGGGCAAGTCCAGTCTGGCTCCTGAGTTCCCCCTGTTGTGTCGATAAGTTACAGACCTCATCTTGGCTTTCTGTCCCCGATGATTGTTCAGCATGGTTGTTAAACAGCTGCAGTGTGCCGCCCCAGAGGTGGCTGGACTCCAGGGACGGTGGACAAGCAATCCTTGCACACCCAGCCAAACAAGCTGCCACCTGGCATTCTGGAGGCTGTAGCCTTCCAATCCTGTGTGAGCTGCCCAGACAGTATTGTCATGGGCCGTTAGCTGCCACCATCCAAAGGTTTCTCTGTGTCAGCTGTGGCTGTGAGGAAAACTCCCTCTGATCTGCAGTTTAAAAAAGAAAAGTATCATTCAGTGCTACAGACCTCCACGGCTCTGGGGGCATCCCGTCTTTTGGCAGAGGCCTTGGCTGCTCCCGTGAGTGGCAGATGGCAGGGACAGGCTGTGCAGGCTTGTCTCAAGAATAACGAAATTGTTTGCTTGTCTTATATTTCCCCCCCCTCCTGGAGCAGCAGTTCCATAAAGCCAGCCAGGCCCCAACTGCCATATTGCATCCATGCTTCCTCACATGAATATACCCACACAAGCTGTCCCTTCCCCTGGCCACTCCCTCCCTTGGCCCTGTCAGGTCCTGGGTTTCTCTTCATTCTGCCATCAGAACCCTTTAATACATAAGATGCTGCAATTCGCTGGACCCTGTCTGAAGGGGTCAGGGAATCCCACCAGGTGTTAGTGCTCGCTGGGGACTTCTGTCTAAGGTAATTTATAATGGCCTCCACCAGCACAGTGTCTGGGTGCCTTGCAGTCTTTAAAGTCTCTATCTTTGCATCTAACACACTTGTGAAGTCTGTGCTGCACCACCATTTAGAGACTGGTTTATCCTAGAGGATAACAACCTACTACTGCTCCGAGCTAACAGGGCTGCTCTATTAGCTTAAGTACTAGAAGACTGTGGGACAGATTGTGGGCTCAAACCCAGCTCATGATTCATTTGGAGCGGTGCTTTTACAATGGTCTTTACAAACTATAACTATGTTTCCCAACGCTTCCCTCCCCCACCCCCACCTAAGAGAAGCTAACTTTCTTATCCCCATTCTCCAGATGGGAAAACTGAGGCATCCCGCATCTTGTTGGCTCAACCTGGCTCAGTTAGTGGCAGACAGGAAGCAAACCCAGGGTCCTGTGCTCATACACTTCTTTTGTTGTCTAGCATGAAACTGGCAACAGTGAGCAACTCCTCTTGTTTCAGATTTGTGCCTGGAAATTCCCAATGCTGGCTCAGCTGCCTCTCCCTTCTTGGGCAGGGGAAGTAATTTGTCCAAAGGCCAGAGAGTGAGCTGATGGCAGAGCTGAAGTAGGACTGGCGGTAGGAATGTGGCTCCCCAGCAGGGTGAAATTGCCAGATCTGGGAAGGCAGCAGAGGTGAGGTTTAGGATGGGCTCACCTACGCAAGAGCCCCAACATCCTTGACCTGGTGGGCCCTTTGCTTTAGCTCTTTGGGGTGGGGACTGTCTTTCTGGCATGGGTGTGTACAATGCTGAGCACCATTTGGTCCTAGAGCCTACTAGGTGCTGTGGCAATAGACATAATAACTTGGATCAAGAGGAAGAGCAAAAGTAAAGTCTCCAGGAAAGAGCACAGGGTGTGTCCCTTCTAACAGTCTGCATGGAATGCAGCAGAAAACACCTGCCTGTCTCTACAGACAAAAGTGTCTTCAGAGACCCACAAGGGCTGTTCACAGAAATAGTTGTGACATGGATATAGCTAAATCCACTGCAGGGGGCTCATAGGAACCTCAGTTCTGATCCACTCTACAGGAGCATGAGCCAGTCCCAGGCTGTCCTCTCCTGGCTCAAAGCCAAATGAGCCATCATGATTCTGACTGCAAACAGGCTTGTCAGAGCAGCAGGGCCGTCTGTCACCAAAGCACCAGGAAATGGTACAGACAAGACTAATGATTGCAATAAAAAGAGCTCAAAATCATGTCTGTTTTATTAAAAGCAATAACATTAACTTTCCTCAGGGGGTGGCTCAGACCTGGATGTGTAACGTAATGGCACACGGTCAATGTGTGGGAGAGGCCTTCCAGGGGCTACCTGCGGATGACAGCCCTACTACTGCTGGTGGGAGAGGAGATGCTTCTGTAGGGCAGACAAAAGAGATTTGTGTGTTTGGCTCCGAGTTCTAGACCTGATGCTGCTGGGACTTTCCAAGACAATGATGATTTTTCCATTAGTAGGGCCCTATCAAATTCACACCTGTGTAAAATGCATCACAGACCATGCAATCTGACCCCATGCAATCAGATTGCATGGTCTGTGATGCATTTTATACAGGTTGTGAAATCAGTGCTGGGGGCACCCTGGCAGAGGCTCCTACTCTGCACCAGGCTCCAGCTGGTAGTCCCAGCCTAGGGAGGGTCTTCTGCCCCTGCAGGAACTGCTTGGCTGCAGGAAGCTCTGTGGCTGTTAGGTGGGACAGTGCCCCACATGGGCAGGAGGCTGCTGGAAAACCCAGACATTACTCCTCCACTCCACCATACATTGCAAGTCCCACTTCTGTGTTGCTGCTGGCGGCAGACATGGCTTTGTGTCCAGCCAGTAGCCGCTGCTCTCCAGCTGCCCAGCTCTGAAGGCAGTGCCCCAATTAGCAGCAGGCCAGACATGAGAGTGCCACCCCCCTAACAGCTTCATGACTCCCCCATGAACTTCTTCTGGCTCAGGACCACCATGGTTAGAGCACCCTGAAATTTCAGACGTAAACAGCTGAAATCATGAGTTTTAAATATCCCCTGGCCATGAAATTGACCAGAACAGGCCATGAATTTGGTAGCGCCCCATTCATGAGCAATCCAGGGCCTATCACACACAGGCCGACTCTGTCCAATGACGCCAGAGGGCTTCATCTCTCGCTCTAGGGGATGTATCATGCCAGTAGCTACTACCATAGCGGGTCCTGCCGCCCATGGGGTAGAGCTCAAAGTCCCTGGCTCACATGCGGCCGGCAAGCCCCTTCTGGGAGCATCCTTATGCTAGCAAAGGCTTGCATGCTTTGCCCCATGCCAGCAGCCAAGTGCTATGTGGTGTAATGAGCTATGCCAGGACAGAAGCAGGGAAGAAGAGACCTGCTCAGGTTAATCCTCCAAAATGGCAGTGTTTTTTTCATCCCCAAATCTTTCTGAACCAGGACAGTAATGCAGACCAGAGCTCCCTGCTCCCTTGATGCCTCTCAAGGCTGCTAGAAACTTCAGTGTCGCAGTAAGATTGCCCATGACAGTCAGAGATTGAACATCCAGCCAGACCATCTTGAGAACCGAGCTCCAGGTCAGTCCAGATGGGGGCTGATCTGCAAGCACAGAAGATCAAGCAGCATAAAGAGATGCCAGCTGAGATCAGCATCCTTGGTGCTGTACAAACATATGCTGTGGCAAAGCTCCCACTCAGAGTGGGTAAGCCAGGAAGTCCACAATGCCTAGCCCCCAGGCACATACCTGGCCTTGGGCTTCCAGCCAATTTGTAGCCATAGTGGTCTTGGCTGGGGCTAGGAAGTCTTGGTATCTCCTCCTAGGCTGGTGCCTTGAGTTCCTTCTCCTGCTCTCCTCCTGGGAAGAAGCACTATTATCCTAGGTTAGGGAAGTCTCTCCTCCTACTCCTCCAAGCCTTTGGTAGTTTGTATCTCTCTCGTCCCTTGGTGGGGGTGGGGGTAATAGGCCTAGAGTAGCCTTTGACTAACAGCAGGTGTTTCTAATTAAGCTGCAATCACCTCCCCCCTGCCTGTAGGAAAAAGGGCCTTTATCACTCTGGGGCTGACAGTCAGATATCCTTTCATAGTCCTTGGGTCTGACTTTATCTATAGTCAAGGGAAGTGATTTCTTTATGGGCACACAACAGAGTTGGGCCTTGAAGCTATGTTTTTTTTCTCATTCCTAAGCGGGTGCCCTACCCAATGGGTTACACTGTGTCTTCTGTCTGCTATGGTGAGGGTCCTTCAGGGTGCTCGGAGGTCAAAGAAACCTCATGAGGTTCAACAAAGACAAGTGCAAAGTCCTGCACTTAGGATGGAAAAATCCCATGCACTGCTACAGGCTGGGGACCGATCGGCTAAGTAGCAGCGCTGTAGAAAAGGACCTGGGGGTTATGGTGGACGGGAAGATGAATATGAGCCAACAGTGTGCCCTTGTTGCCAAAAAGGCCAATGGCATATTAGGCTGCATCAGTAGGAGTATTGCCAGCAGATCGAGGGATGTGATAATTCCCCTCTATTCGACACTGGTCAGGCCACATCTGGAATACTGTGTCCAGTTTTGGGCTCCCCACTACAGAAAGGACGTGGACAAATTAGAAAGAGTCCAGCGGAGGGCAACAAAAATGATTAGGGGGCTGGGGCACATGACTTATGAGGAGAGACTGAAGGTGTGACGCTGTCCGGATTTAGGGAACCATTTATGATATTATTTTGTATTAATATTTTATAATTGTTATAATGCATAGGAACTATGCCATGTTTGGTGTCAATAGAAAGGTAGTAATTTGTGGGGAATGATTATATAGTTTATGTGTAGGATTCGTATTCATATTAGAAGTTAGGAATATGATTGTTATATTTTAACTTGTGTGAGTCTGGGGAAATTCCCCAGACTGAATGTCTACCCAGCCATTGTCCCCCTAATGGCCCATTAAGGAAGCTCCCCAGTATAATGGGCCGAAGAAGAAAACCTGTTGAGCCACTAGGACTTGAACATGTGACTCAACTCCAATGTGATTGGAAAGAACTGCACACAGCATGGAGAAGGCCAGAGGTGATAAAAGGCAGCAGCCCTGACTCCATCTTGCTCTCAAGTCCCCAGTCTACAGCCAACACCCATCTCTGGAACTATTCCTCTGAGACTGAACAAAGGATTGAGGCCCACCCTGATGCTGGGTGTTTACCAGAGGAACAAGCCTGCAAACTCCAGAGGAACAAGCCTGCAAACTGCTTTTCATGAACTTTAAATCGTTTGTATGTATGTGATTTGCTTTGACCCTTTAACATCTCTCATATTTTGCTTCTTTTCTTCTTATATTAAACCTTTAGTTGTAGTTGCTAAAGGATTGGCTACCAGTGTGGTATTTTGGGTAAGATCCGAACCTATATTGTTCTGTGTGCTGTGGCTGGCCCTTTGGGGTCAGGAGGACCTATATCTTTAAGGGACCGTGCGGCTAGGTGGGAGCCAGAGGAGCCGGAGTGCAATAAAGGGGGCTGTTTCTATTTTGGGCAGGTTTCTTGGTACCCAGTGTGGGGAACCAGAAGCCTGGTTGTGACTGATAGGGAGACTGCTTTAAGTACCACCCGTCAGTGTGTGGGGAGTTTGGCTCCCGGTTTTTCAGCTTGCCCTGACTTTTGCACATCCAGGAGGGTATCACAGGAGGCCCTGGTCACAGAAGGAACTAGGCTTATTTAGTCTACAGAAGAGAAGACCGAGGGGAGATTTGATAGCAACCTTCAACTACTTGAAGGGGTGCTCCAAAGAAGAGGGAGGTAGGCTGTTCTCGAGGGTAACAGAGGACAGAACAAGGAGCAATGGTTTCAAATTACAGCTGGGGAGGTCAAGGTTGGATATTAGGAAAAATTTTCTCACTAGGAGGGTGGTGAAGCATTGGAATGGGCTATCTAGGGAGGTTGTAGAATAGGGGTCGGGAACCTATGGCTCGCGAGCCAGATGTGGCTCTTTTGATGGCTGCATCTGGCTCGCTGCCAGTGTTCCCTCTAAGCTGCGCGGGCGCGCGGCCGTGCAGCGGCCGTCGCACCCCCCGCGCAGCAGTGAGGGACCCCCGCACAGCCCGGCAGCCCCCGCCGCTCCCTCCAACCCCCGGGGCCGCGGCACACCCGGCCTCTGGGCTGGCCCTCCCCGCTCCCAGGGTGGGACAGGCAGGCTCAGATCAGGAGCGCGGGCCTGCCTGCCTGCCTCACACAGCCGGGGCAGTGGGGTGGTTGCGGCAGCGGCGGGATCCCGGGCTCCCACCCCCCGACCGCCTCCTTCCCGGGGCTGGGGCTGGGCTAATCCACGGCCCTGGCCTCCCAATACGGGGCCGGGATCAGCCACTGGGGCTGAGGTCTGCTCCTCCCCCCCACCGGCGGCTTCCCAGGGCCACGGTAGGGTCCTCCCCCGCCGGCGGCGTTGGCTTTCTTTCTTTCTTTCTTTCTTTCTTTCTTTCTTTCTTTCTTTCTTTCTTTCTTTCTTTTTCTTTCTTTCCCTTTCTCTTCCTTCCTTCTTTCTCTCCCTTCCCTCTTTTTTCTTTCTCCCTTTTTCTTTCCTTCTTTCTCTCCTTTGCTTTCCTTTTTCTTTCCTTCTTTCTCTTCGCCTTCCTTCTTTTTTCTTCCTCTTTCTCTTCCTTTCTCTTTTTTCCTTCGTCTTCTTTTTTCTTTCCTTCTTTTTTCTTTCTTTCTCTTCTTTCCTTCCTCTTCCTTCTTTCCACTTCTTTCCTTCTTTCTTTTTTCTCTTCCTTCCTTTTTCTCTCTCTTTTCCTTTCTTCTCTCTTTTTCTCTCTCTCTTCCTTCCTTCCTCCCTTTTTTTCCCTTTCTTTTTAAAAAAATCCAACCTTTAAAAATTAATTTTAATTAAAAACCTTTTTAAAGGTTTTTTAAAAACCTTTCTAAAATTAAATTTCAATTAAAAGTAATTCAAATTCAATTAATTAAAACATAAAATGCACACATTTACTTGTATTTAGTTTTAAACATATTGTATGGCTCTCACGGAATTACATTTTAAAATATGTGGCGTTCATGGCTCTCTCAGACAAAAAGGTTCCCTACCCCTGTTGTAGAATCTCCATCTTTGGAGATTTTTAAGGCCCGGTTAGACAAAACCCTGGCTGGGGTGATTTAGTGGGAGTGGTCCTGCTTTTTAGCAGGGGGTTGGACTAGATGACTTCATGAGGTCCCTTCCATCCTATTATTCTATGATTCTATAATTAAGCTGTAATCACCTCCCCCCTGCCTGTAGGAAAAAGGGTCTTTACCATTCTGAGGCTGACACTCAGGTATCCTTTCATAGTCCTTGGGTCTGACTTTATCTATAGACAAGGGAAGTGATTTCTTTATGGGCACACAACAGAGTTGGGCCTTGAAGCTATGTTTTTTTTCTCATTCCTAAGCGGGTGCCCTACCCAATGGGTTACACTGTGTCTTCTGTCTGCTATGGCGAGGGTCCTTCAGGGTGCTCGGAGGTCCCTTTGCAGAGCATTATGTGAGTGGGAAGCCATGCGCTTGCTGCACCCGACCTGGGGAATAAGTCGAAACGTTGGTCTTGATGGGATGTCAGTCCAACCCCCATCACTGCGGCATGAGAGACCCTTAGAACTCGATCAGGAGAGGAGATCCCAGAGGGAGCTGAGATAAATACAAAGGCATTTTTCAAGCACAGAGGATGGGAACAGAAGGTGGGAGAGGAGAGGAATTCACTGACGGGGAGGTGAAGAGAGGAATTGGGATGAATTCTCAGTCTAGCCAGCCAGGAACCAGGGAAGCAACCTGTTGAGTGCCCCTGGGGAGGAAGAGAAATAGCAATGGGACAGAGACTGCAACTTCCTGCCCACCTGGGACATGGGGAGATGAACACACAGTAATACAGAATGAGAGGCACTGGGGGACAGACCCTGCAGGGACCACACAACACGAGCATTCTTGAGAAATCACCCAAGAGAAAGTGGCCCGTGGGGCAGCCTCGCCCCTCAGAGCTCCTATAACACAGCAGCAGGGCAGCCCAGCACAGCAACAGCCCAGTGGTCTGGCCAGATATAAGAAAAAAAACAGACTGCAAAATCTTTGTGCCCTTCGGCAGCCCTACAATAACAAATCAGGCTGCCTGAGACAGCCCTTCAGTGACAACAGAACGTGGCCAGCACCCAGGGACCCATCTAACTGGGGAGCCTGCCTCCGGGCCAGCATTGGCTACTTGACAGGAAGGTGTGCGGATGCCCTCCTTGCCACTCAGAATAAATCTGCCCTTGGTGGGGTGTTTCTTTGAATTATAGTGCAGTAGGGCCTACACGCTCCAGCCCTAGACCAGGGTGCCATGATGCTAGGTGCTGCATAAACAACAAAGAGGCAGAACCTGTCCTGGGATTCACATTTTTTTTAAGGCCAGAAGGGATCATTATATTATCTAGGCTGACATCGGGTCCAACACAGTTTCGCTCTGTCATTCCTATATTGCATCCGGTCACTGTGTTCAGTTTCCAAAAAGGCAGCCAAGGTCTGAAGCCACCAAGGGATGGAGAAGCACCTCTCTTCCCCTATCTGTTTTAGTGGTTATGCCTCAAAGCACAAGCCTTTATATCCCTAGGCAATGTCTTAACCACAATCCCGCTCCCCCACCCCCCGTCATCTTGCCCTGCCCCCATCCCCATGGTATCTGATTGTCTGCCCAGTACCTCCTGAGTCCAGCATATTGTGGATCAGAGGGGAAGGTGTTAGCAAGAAAATAAAACCCCTAAATGAAAACAAGCAACAACCAACAAAACCCGCCTAAATCTCCTTTCCGGAGCTGAGCCCGGGCTGGCGTCCACGATTGATTTTCTCCCATTCACAGAGTGCCGCCGGCAGAAGAAGGACTCCTGCAGTGCGCGGCGTTCCGTGAAAGCCCATCTGGGCCAATAATAATAACAATCTTAATGATATTTATACAGAGCCGCACGGTTGCAAGCTAGCTCGAGGCAGCCGTGCGCAGCCTCTTGTTACGGGTTGGGCTGTGCAGATGCCAGAATGGAATCGCTAACGAACCCGCTGGCGAACCGCCTGCCCTGAAGGCCCAGGGGGTCTTCCTCATGGGCTGAGCCGTGCGCTGCCCTGAGGTGGGTGCAAATGTGCCTGGAGTCAGGATCGCCTGTGAACATAAGAATGGCAGTGCTTGGCCAGATCAATGGTCCACCTACCCAGTGGGGTCACCCTTGGCAGCAGGAGGAGGTGCTGTACTGCAGGGAGCTGGGTGGTGTCTCAGTAGGGGGTGCTCTTCCCACTGCATCTGGGCTGACTTCAATGCCCCAGTGCGATTCCAGGAGCATCTAGGCTGCTGGGATGTACAAATCTGCCAGCTGATGAGCCCAATGAGCTCTTTGTAACCGCATGTAGTTAAACCACAAAGGCTTGAGCCTGTCTCCCGCCCGGACATTTTCTTGGGCAGCTCCCTGCTCTGCCCCTGAAGTGGCTGCATTTTAGTTCTGCGCGAGCCCTGCACAGTGTTGGGTGGTGGTTAAGCAGTTACTCCACCACACCCCAGAGGAGGCTGCATTTCTGTGGCAGGGGAAGCCAAGAAGTGATTCCAGAGGGGGAGGGGGACCCATCCCTATCCATGTAAAGCTTATAAAGCCCTTTGGGCTGAACATTGCTCTAGAAATATATGACATTATGTTATTCCCACTGGTCGATAATTCATTCAAGAGCAATAATTGCTGCATGGAGCCCAAATACATTTAACAGGCACATTATGGTATAATAAATTGCAATTGATTAATAGCACAACAAACCAGCAGCACTACACCGTCACTTGGAACTTCATAACGGCAGGGCTCAGATCCTGCTGGTCTGAGAGCCTGGCTGGCTGGCACGGTGCATCTCAGCTCCAGGAGAAGTTTCTTTCAATTACCTTCTTTGCACTGATGCAAAGCAAACTCAAGCGTCTATCTCACACCTGGGCCTGATCAATTCGCCTGTCCTAGAAAGTCTTACCACTTGGGCTAGCCCATGACAATTCAAGAGGGACAACTTCCTAGCCAAATTCCAAAGGGGTAGCCGTGTTAGTCTATTGTAGAAAGACAACAGAGTCTTGTGGCACTTTTAAAGACTAACAGATTTATTAATCGCATGAGCTTTCGTGGGAGAAAATCCCACTTCGTCAGA
>ML685904.1:1764438-1827030 GCA_007922175.1 Pelusios castaneus
TCTGACGAAGTGGGATTTTCTCCCACGAAAGCTCATGCGATTAATAAATCTGTTAGTCTTTAAAAGTGCCACAAGACTCTGTTGACTTCCTAGCCATTATTCTTCCATCAGCCTAGCGCTGTGTATACAGGGATTTGGGTTGGCTCAACTACTTCACTCAAGGGTGTAGATTTTTCACATTCCGAGTGACATTGTTGGGTTGAGCTAATTTTCTGGAAAAGACTAACCCTGGGAAAGGGGAGGGGAAGAAGCTCTGCTGCTCAGGCACCCTTATACTCATGAAGCTGCGTCCACACTAGAGGCTGTGCTGGTATAAATTGATCTGTAAAAAATCACAGCTGTAACCAGCCAGGACAAAAATCAGTGAGGGTTGAGCAGAACTTCATTGGTTTAAAACCCACCTTTTGCTACAGTATAGTGTCTACACTGGCAACTTAGGTTGACTTAAGGAGGCTTAAGTTGGCCTACACAAAGCCACGTCTAAACTGGGCTTTTATTAAGTTGACTTAAGCATTTCCTTAAGTCGACTTAATAACACCTCATTTTAGGTCGACTTAAGCCTTAAATCGACTCCTTAAGTCGACTTAAAGCCAGTGGGGATGGGGATTAGCGCCCAAATCGACCTTATTAAGTCGACTTAAAGCATTAGGTCAACTTAAAAAGGTCGACAAGGGGCTATGTCTACACTAGAAAAGTTGTCGACTTTGTTAAGTCGATTTAATTTTCTAGTGTAGACATAGCCTCAGTTCTGGAGAGAAGGTTCAGACTCCATAGATGCGTGAGGTCCCTGAGCTGTGTTGGCCGGGGATGTGAAAAAGCCAATCCCAGAGATGTAGCTGTGCCAGCAAACCCCTCCTGTGTGGACTCAGTTGTGCCAGCAGAAAATGCTAATGGCGTGCGGGGAGGGGGCCAAGTTACGGTGACAGAAGAACGCCTCCTGTCGTGTATGCTGTTTGCACTGGGGGTTCTGCTGGGGGAACTAGACCGGCAAAGCGTGTGTCCTGGGTATCGCTCACAAAACAGGGCCAGGAAATAGAAAGTGAGAGCCTCTATTGTAACAAACCAGGATGTGGAGCCCCACCCCTCCCTGTCTCAGGTACTTCTACGCCCTGCCCTTCACCGTAGTATCTGGGTCCCTTGCAGTCTTTAACATGTTCATCGTGACCTCCCACTCCCCCACCGCAAGGGAGGTAAGTGCAGTCATCCTCGTTTTACAGCTGACGATCATAAAACCCAGCTCATATCTAGTTCTTAAAGCAGGACATTCCTGCCCTACCGAGGTGGAACTCGGACACAGAGAGATGATGCGTGCACGCATCTACACTGCAAAGGAAAGCCCTGGGCCTGCGTCTCAGAGCCTGGGGCAACTCTAAACTGCAGTGTGGACACTCCCACGTGGGTAGAGCCCGCCCCCATGCTAGGTTTCAGAGCCCAGGCCACAGCCTGAACGTGAGCTTGGTAGCCCCAGAGCCTGAGCTGCGCTCCATTGACCTAGGAGCTGCAGTGTAGACATACCCGTGGTGACTCGTCCAGGCTCCCAAAACGGGTTCCTCTTTTAAACAGGCCCCTAAAGCCCTAGCCACAGGCCCCTCCTTCTGCTCACAGTAATAATCACCCAGCATGGCCCCCCCCACACCTCCACAGCCCTGAGGTAACAAAGCAGCTGGCGGTAGGTGGGAAGAGATCAGGGTATGGGGAAGGGAATTCACTTTCCACTTGCCGCGGAGGAACAACAGGGAGCAGAAAAATAATTTGCAAGTTTATGAAAAATACCTCTCCAGGGGAAGGCAGGTGCATTTCCTTCCCTGATTAATAATGGGAGGGTTGGAGGATTCCACCCCAGCACTTCAGACCCACGGCAGGGCTCATATTATTAACATTTTTTGTAAGCAATTACTGAGAACCCTCTTTGTGCCGCTCTTGCGCTCCAGCCGGAGTGACCTCTATTCTCTGGTAATTAACTGAGTGCCAGGAGGAGAGGTGCTGAGCGCTGCTGGCCCAGACCCTGCTTGCTTTGTGGAGGGCGGGTCACTAAGAAATGCAAAGGATATTTTTTTCAGGCCACGGATTCAGATCTGTGAGGGAATTAACTGAGGCCCAATTTGAGGCCAGGCAGAGGGAAATGGATTTATTAGCAGCGGCTGGCAGGTATAATATTTGCTGGTCTGGTTTTTGCCTGAGGCTCTCCAAGGGCATTCAGAGTCATTATTCCCTCATGGGGAAACTGAGGCACAGAGGGGGAGGTGACTCAAGCTGGGAATAGGACCCTAGAGTCCTGACTTCCATCCTCTGATCACAAGAGAACAGACTGGATGGGGCCAAGTGGCTCAGAACCAGGTTCTAATTTCCAGCCTCTAATCACTAGTCCCCACTCCTCTTCCAGAGCCAGGAACAGAACCCAGGAGTCCTGATTCCCTCTCTACCCAGAGTAGCCATCCACCTGGACACTGTGAAGGTGACTGATTTGTATAGAAGTCATGCCTAGGATTCCTAGTCAAGCACAAGGCCCCCGTGGTGCTAGGTGATGTACAAATGCAGGAACTCCCTTGCAGAAAGGCTACCAGACCCAGCAGTTATTTGGTTACTGAGTGCTGGCACACAGCTGGTGCTCAAGAGGTTGTTTTCCTAATGGAAGCGGAACAGATGGGGGAGCTTATGAAATGCTCCCAAGGGCCCATGAGCTAAGTCACATCCATCAGTGACTCAACCAGGACTGTCCTCAGAGGCAGACCCAGCAATTTCCCCAGCCCAGGGAATTTCCCCTGTCTTCCACTATGACTGATGGTGCCAGCTGGTGGTAACCAAACTTGGAAGGAGAGAGAGGACAGGAATAGCGAATTGCAGAAGGCCTTGTGAGGACAGAAATGGAGGATTGCTTACCTGTAATCATCCTTCTTCAAGATGGGCTGCTCACATACATTTGGATGTAGAGGTATACGTGCCGCAGTGCACGGTCTCTCAGAAACCTTTTTTGCTATCACCGCCCCCTGGATTCCCGCACTCTGGCCATGGTATATAGGTGGTGCTGACCCTGCCCCCCCTTCAGTCCCTTCTTTCTGTTAACTTGGAAAGAGGGGATGGAGGGAGAGTAGCAAATGTATGTGAGCAGCCCATCTAGAAGAAGGACACTTACAGGTAAACATTCCTCCATTCTTCTTCGAGCGCTGCTCACATCCATTCAGATGTAGGCAACTCACGAGCCTTGCATAGGATGGTGGGTGGTGTTAACTTTTCCCACCCGTAGCACAGCTCTGCCGAAGGCTGTGTCATCTTTTGCTTGCTGCACGATGGCATAGTGTGCTGTGAACATGTGTACTGAAGACCAGGTTGCAGCCCTGCAGATCTCCTGGATCGGTACTTGAGCCAGGAATGTTGCCGAAGAGGCTTGCGTTCTCGTGGATTGGGCCTTCATCGGACCGGGTAGGGGAACTTTGGCCCGGCTGTAGCAGTCCTTAATACAGCTCGTTATCCATGAAGATATGTGCTGAGATGTTACTGCTTGGCCTTTCATGTGTTCTGCAACCGCAATGAAGAGCAGTGTCGTCTTTCAAAATGCCCTCATCCTCCTGATGTGGATGGAGAAGGCTCTTCTGACATCTAGGATGTGCCACCTCCTCTGGTTCTCCATCAAGTTGGTTCAGGGAAGAACACAGGTAGGAATATGTTCTGGTTGACGTGGAAAGAGGACACCACCTTTGGTAGGAAGGCCGGATGAGGCCTCAGTTGAACCTTGTCCTTGAAAAACACTGTGTAAGGGGGTTCTGATGCCAGTGACCTCAGCTCCAACACCTGCCTTGCTGAGGTGATGGTGACCAGGAAGGACAACTTCAAGGACAGGACCAGGAGGGAGCAGGAGGTCATGCGCTCAAAGGGAGGGCCCATTCAGGCATTTAGTACCAGGTTTAGATCCCACTGTGGAACTGGGTTACGGACCTGTGGGTAGAATCTCTCTATTCACTTTAGGAACCTTACGCTCATGGGGCGGTACCTTCAAATGATGATGGAAGACAGAGATTGTTGCCAGGTGGACCCTAAGGGAGGCCAAGGCCAATCCTTGTGTCTTTAGGTGGTATAGGTAATCTAAGATTGCCTGGATGGGCGAACTCTTGGGTGAGAACCCTTGGTCCGCTGCCCACATGGAGAAACACTTCCACTTTGCCCGATATGTGGTTTGAGTGGATGGCTTTCTACTTTTCATGAGGATGCATTGCACCTCTAGGGAGCATGCTTTCTCATTGGCGCTTAGCCATTGAGCCTCCATGCCGTTAGGGGGAGGGACCTCAAGTTTAGGTGCAAGAAGCAGTTAGCAAGTCCCTTCTGTTGGGGAGTGTCAACGGGGGGGGAGGGGGGAGAAGACTTGGAAAGCTCGAGGAGCATGCTGTACCAGGGCTGCTGCGGCAATGCAGGGGTTTTTAGGATGATGTTCACCTTGTCCCTCTTGATTTTGAGTAGGACCGTGTGGATCAGGGGAATTGGAGGGAAGGTGTAAAGGAGGGGCCCTTCACCGGCTCACTAGGAGTGCGTCTGATAGGAAGTCCTCCTCCCCATGTCTGAGGGAGCAGAATTGTATGCACGTGCTGTTCGTGCTGGATGCAAAGAGGTCCACCTCGGGGTGGCCCCCATTCCTGGAAGATGTCCGATGCTATCTCCGGGTGCAGGGACCATTCGTGTTGAGGCAGGAACTGCCTGCTGAGTCCATCCTCCTGATTGTTCCTTGCCCCAGGTAGGTGAGATGTGATCAAATGCATATCATACTTGACCGCTAGCTCCCAAAGGTGAACTGCCTCGCTGCAGAGGGCTGAGCGGGCTCCCCCTTGATGGTTGATGTAGAACATCGTCGCCATGTTATCTGTAAGGACTTGCACTGTTCTGCCCCTGAGTTTGTCAAGGAACACTTCGCAGGCCAGGCGAATTGCCCTCAGTTCCTTGACATTGTTGTGGAGGTCACGGTCCCTCTGAGACCAGCACCCTTGGGCTCCCCACCCAGTGTCCAAAGCATCTATGATTAGAGTCACTGAGGGGTTCTAGACCTCGAAGGGAACCCCCTGCATAGCAAAGCTCGGATCTTCCCACACCCTGAGGAATTTCAGCACCTCCTCTGGAACAGTGACCACCCTTTCTGGGGAGTGTTGGCTTGGGTGGTAAACCCCCGCCAGCCAGCACCGCAGGGGCCTCATGTGTAGGCAGGCCAGTCTTAACACGTACGTGGAGGCCACCATGGGTCCCAGCAACCGCAGGCAGTGTCTTGCTATTGTTGTGGGGGAGTGGCGTACATCTGAAATGATGGAAGTCATCGATTGAAATCTTGAGAGGGGGAGGGAGGCCCTGGCTCTGAAGGAGTTGAGGTGGGCCCCTATGAACTTGATTTTTTGGGTCGGGTGTAACTTTGACTTTTCTAGGTTCAGGAGGAGACTCAACCTGTTGCACAGTTTGCATGTCATGTGGACAGCGCACCAAACCTACTGGTGAGACCTGCCCCTGATGAGACAGTGGTCCAAGTAGGGGAAAATCTGGACCCCTTCTCTTCTTAGGTAAGTGGCCACGGCCGCTACGCACTTTGTGAAAACCTGAGGGGAAAGGGAGGGCTGCGAACTGGTAGTGATTGTTCCCTACCATGAATCGGAGGTATTTCCTGTGCCTTAAAGCATCCTTTAAGTCGAGTGTGGCATACCAGTCCCCAGGGTCTAGAGAAGGATCTATGTGAACTAGTGAAACCATGCGGAACTTTATTTTTCGTAGGAATCTGTTCAAGTCTCGCAAGTCCAGGATGGGTCTCAGGCCCCCTTTTGCCTTGGGTATCAGGAAGTACCTGGAGTAGAAACCCCTTCCCCGCTCCCTGTGGGGGGCTTGTTTGACTGCCCCCAGGTTTAGAAGGGACCCAACTTCCTGTGCCAGGAGGTCTTTATGGTAGGAAAACCCTTCTCCCTGGCTGGGGGCAAGGTCCTTTGTTCGGGGGCTTTGATCTGAACTAGAGCGTATAGCCCTCTGTGATGATATCTACGACCCAGCGGTCGGAGGTAATCCCAGCCCACTGGCTTTTGGACCTTGCGAGGTGGTTCCAAAATGGCAGGTATAGAGAGTAATCCGGGGCGGTGATGGCATCCTCGAGGCGGCCGTCAGAAGCGACACCTCTCGTTGCTCGGTTGACGGCTGGAGCTCTGGTGGGACGGTTGTTGCCAGGGCTCCTGTCCTCTACCGCCCCTGCTGATGCCACCCCTCTCTCTGTCCCTGCCCCTGAGGTGTCTTTGCTGCTGCAAGACAAGGCATTGTTGCTGCTGGGGTTGCTGCTGAGATGTCGGGGGACGAAAAGGACGCCTGTTGGCCTGAGGACTCTACATCCCCAAGGACCTGAGTGTGGCCCAGGAGTCCTTCATCACATGCAGCCTTGAGTTCGTAAATTCTGCAAAGAGGACTGGGCCCTCAAAGGGGAGATCTTGGATGACCTGCTGCATTTGGGGCAGCCGGCTGGAGCCCTGGAGTCAAGCGGCTCTCCTCATGGGGACTGCTGACGCTACACCCCTGCTCACTGTGTCCGTGGCGTCCCAGGACATCAGGAGGGTCGCTCTAGCTGCTGACAGGCCCTCCTCAAGGAGCATCTCGAAGTCAGTGGTGTGGTCTGCTGGGAAGAGGCCTCGGAATTGCCAGAGCGAGTCCCACAGGGTCAGGTTGTAGGGCCCCATCAGGGCTTGTTGATTGGTGATGCAGAGTTGCAGTGCTGCTGTTGAATAAAATTTTCTTCTGAATAAATCCATTTTCTTTGCCTCCTTATTTTTGGGGGTCAATGCCGGCTGACCCTGTCTCTCCTTCTGGTTCACAGTGTGGGGTGGGGTGGCTAAACAGGTACCCGAACTTGTCTGTGGGGACGTGGTATTTCCTCTCTGCTCCTTTTGACACGAGGAGGACCAAGGATGGGGTGTGCCATTGGGCCCTGGCTATTTCCAGGATTCCCTCGTGCAGGGAAGGGCCACTCTAGTGGGGGGCGCAGAGGCACCCACGTCGAAGATGGGGTTGAGGTCTTCCCTCACAACCTCCACTTGCAGACTCCAGGTTGGAGGCCATCCTCCTCAGGAGGTCCTGGTGAGACCTCGGGTCTTCCACTGGGGAGAGGGGTCTTGGGTATAGGACTGGCCCAGGTGGCGTGCCGAAGCTGGTGAGCCTGTTGAGGACTCGGTGTGCTCACCGTGGTGGCGGTGCTGGGAATGGCCTTTACGCTCCCGGGACTCGGTGCCAGAGCTCATGGAGGAGGTCACCGAGGCATCTGGCGAGAAAGTACCTCGTCGATGCCAATGGGCGTGGGATTGGTGCCAGCCTCTCAGTGTCAAGTGGTCCCGGTGCGCTTGGTCGACTTGCAAGTCTCAGCCGGTGACAAGGACCTTTTCGCACCCCGGGCATCCGTCTCCTCCAGTGCCGAGGGGGAGGAGGAGATCCTCCTTCTTTGCCAAGCCCCGGTGTCCCTCACTGACAAAGAGGGGGATCGGTGCTGAGGTGGGGGGTGGAGGGGGTCAGTGCCAACATGGCTCACAAACTGCGCACCGGAGTAGGGTGGCAGGAACATCCCGGCAAAGACTGCTCCGGTCCTCCCTCATATGGGGGTCCCATATTTGGGGAGTCGGCGTAGCCTCAAGGCGATGGTTATCGGTGTCGACTCTCATAGGCATCTGAGGGGGTGTTGTGCCCTGACCTCTGAGGCTCGCTGGTCCCCATGGATTCCCGGCTTGGGGAAGGGGACGCTGGTGCCAGGGTGCTGGTGCCGAGAAATGGGCATTTCCATGCCATGAAGCCCATGGCGGGTTTCCCACTCGATGCCACCACGCAGGGAATTGGTGTTGGCAGAGCCAGGAGGGCCTTCGCTGCTTCAAAGGCCTCCGGCGTTGGCGGGTTGGGGGAGACTGGCTCCACTGCCCCACTGGCGTCTGCCAGTCCTTGGGGTGTGCTGGTGGTGGAGGCCACATCATGGCCTTCGAGGTTCCCGGTGCCAACGCTTTCTCCTTATTGGCATGGGGCCTCCTTTTCGGTGCCGATGGAGAGAGGCGCTGGGAGGGAGCTGGTGCCGAGAACGCACGCTGAGTTGACGATGGCCCTGGAGCCAGCTCCTGTGCTGGCTTTGATGTGGGTCCTAGAGCTGCATCCATGAGGATGGCTTGGAGACGGCTCTCCCTCTCTTTCTGGCTCCTGGGCTTAAAAGAGCAACACATATGGCACTTATGTGGGTGATTTAGTGATCAATACACTCCAGGCAAGTCAGTATTAAGTACTCTGTAGCCCCGCAGAAGAGAACGATTCAGCGGAGGGTGTTCTCTCAGAATCAGGAGAATTAGGGTGGTATAGCAGCACACCGGTCCAGATTGCCGGAGGGGAATGTCACACCTGTGCTGTGACCCGCTCCTGTGGGCAGGCTGCGCTGGATGGTCCTGCCCTTCCCTGCAATCCCCTGGTAGGAGCCTTCCCAATTCTCCATTTCCAGGGCCCGCCTTGCTGTGTGAACCCTCACTCCTGGATCTGTTCACCTCCAGCCACCTGCAGGTAATCAGTCATCAAGCAGTGGAAGAGCACTCACTAGCCACTCCTGGGATGGTTCCCCAGCAAACACCCCCCAGCTCCAGATGCAACCCTGGGAATTCCCATCTTACAAGGTTCAGTGCACCCCCCCGCAACCTCATTTACCCTTGTCCATCAATTTAACAAAGAAATTGATATACATGAGAACCTCAGGCTTTACTATATTCATCCTCACAACACCCCCAGGAGGCAGGGCAGGGCTGTTATCCCATTGTGCAGAGGGGGAACTCAGGCACTGAGAGCCTCTGGCACACAGGAAGTCTGCAGAAGAGCAGGGAACCAAACCCATCACCAGCTAATTTCTAACCACTGGGCAATACTTCCTTATAACTTTGGTGCCTATTTACACTGGCTGAGGATCTGACACTATGCATCCTTAACCCTTTTATTAGTGACCTTGGCACAAAAAGTGGGAATGTGCCAATCAGGTTTGTAGATGACACCAAGTTGGGAGGTGTTCCAGTCCAGAGAAGGATGGGGATATTATACAGGAAGATCTGGATGACCTTGCAAACTGGAGTATTAGGAATAGGATGAAAAGTAATAGTGGAAAGTGCAAGGTTAAAGACTAATAACAAGACCTTTTCCTGTAAGCACAGGATCTGAACCCATGGAAGGTTTTGCATTGTCCTACCAGCCCACTGCTTCACCCACTCTTCAGAGACCAGTTCACTTTGTCATCATCATTCCTTCAGCCTATCATTTCCAGCCCCTTCTCTCCCCTGGGAAAATTCTTTAGGAGATATTTTAGCAATCGGCCATGCTGGAGACTGGGGAGCCTGAAAGGGTCACTACATACTGCTGAAAAACCCAACCAGCATTGCAAGAGGCTCTCCAAATTCTCAGGGCTCCCTCATGCTCCAGGTGGTGAGAAGCTGAACCTCCATCTCTGGAGTCCCCTGTTAGTGCTCTGATCACTGGCCCAGCCTTCCTCTCCTGACATGATGGGAGTCATCCCTGACCTACCCTGACAAGGGGCCCATATCATGTTGTCATGGCTGATCCAGGGATGCTTGCAAAGGGCCTGTCCCTTTAATAGGTTTCTGCTGTCTCCCGAATCCCAATTCTCCCCCTCCCCCTCCATTCAGCATGGCAGGGAAAAGGGACCTGTCATGAGCAGATCGATCCCATCACCGTGACGGGATTATCAAAGATTTCCCCAGAAAAGGGCTTGTCACGGAATTGTGTCACCATGAAAGGAAAGGCCCCGGGCGCTCCGTGTTCCTGTCGAGGCATCTGCCTCCCCTCAGAAATGCCGGCTCCTCATCTGCATGGCAAATAAAATAAAATAAAATAAAATAAAACCCATTTCCATAACAACCTGCCCGAGGGGAATCCCCTCCTGCATCGGGGCCCTGCTGCCAGGCAGGCAGGCTCACAAGCTGTATCGTGTCCCATTGGGCTATGCTTTGAGTGGGGGCTGAAGATCCTTCCATGACAGGAGCTGCCTCCATGTGGGGGAGCTTTTCTTCTTCCCTCATTATCTGATTTTCCTCCTAATTAGGGGCAGGGAAGGAAGAGGCGATTGACAGCACCTGGGGAACACCAGCTCCCTTGATCTCTGGGATTAGGGAAAGTGGCAGGAAAAATTGCTAACCTGCCATGAATAAATCTCAGCCCCACCCCTCTGGAGGTACTGTGGGGGAGGATTGAGACCAGCGGGCTCCGAAGCCATGCGGTGGTGTGTCTGATCTCCTGGTTCAGGCACTAGGCTAAGATTTGGGAGATCTTATTTCCTCCTGGATCTACTGTAGATTCCCTGCCCTACTTTGGGTGACTCACACAGGCTAAGATCCTGAAAGGTCTTTTGGCTTTACAACACCTCCCACTGAAGGTACGTCTACACTGCACTCTAAGCCCAGGTCTCCCCACTACAGAAAGGATGTGGACAAATTAGAAAGAGTCCAGCGGAGGGCAACAAAAATGATTAGGGGGCTGGGGCACATGACTTATGAGGAGAGACTGAAGGAACTAGGCTTATTTAGTCTACAGAAGAGAAGACTGAGGGGAGATTTGATAGCAACCTTCAACTACTTGAAGGGGTGCTCCAAAGAGGAGGGAGCTAGCCTGTTCTCGATGGTAGCAGAGGACAGAACAAGGAGCAATGGTTTCAAATTACAGCTGGGGAGGTCAAGGTTGGATATTAGGGAAAACTTTCTCACTAGGAGGGTGGTGAAGCATTGGAATGGGCTATCTAGGGAGGTGGTGGAATCTCCATCTTTGGAGATTTTTAAGGCTCGGTTAGACAAAACCCTGGCTGGGGTGATTTAGGGGGAGAGGTCCTGCTTTTTAGCAGGGGGTTGGACTAGATGACCTCGTGAGGTCCCTTCCAACCCTATTATTCTATGATTCTATGACCTGGGCTTGTAGGCTTGATGTAAACCTGGGTTTATAGCTGCTGGAGCTGGGTCTTGCAGCCTGGCTAATGCATTCCTATGGCATTGTGGTGACCTTTCCACTCAGGTGTGTGGTTCGAGCTGCGTCCACGCAGCAAAATGACAGGGAAACCCAGGCCCAGCAATTGTCAACCTGGGTTTACCATGCAGTGGGGATGCTCAAGCATGGACTTAGTGACACTGAGCTCATCAGCCTGGGGCCAACAGAGCCGAGTTTACAATGCGGTGTAGACACACCCTATGTGCCTCTGTTCCCCATCTCTGCAGTGGGGTGGTAGCAATGTCCTGCCTTCAGGGGTGTTGTCAAGAGAGCTGCATTAACTATTGTGTAGTACACAGATGCCACAGTGATGGGCTGGATAAGAATCACACGTCCAGGGTCTTCAGGGATAGACCTGCATGTTTGGCGGGGACTGGCTCTGGGACCTAAAAACATCTGACCCTAAGCTATGAGATCAGTTCTGCTAATTTCCAGGCACCATCAGACTCCTTCTCTAGCCATGAAAGGGGGACTGAGAGCCAGGCTGGATTGGTGAGGGGTGCGAGTCCAGTCACAATGGGGCAGGATACTTTACTTGAAAGATGGCACCTCCAGTGTTGTCCCAGGGCACTGGTGCAGGATGGATTCGGGGAGGGGGGACCACCTAGTGGATTACAAGCAGTTACCCTGTGCTGTACCTGAAAAGTCTCCCACCCACTGTAGTTATCAGGCTTAACTGTACTTAGCTTGTGAAATCTGAAGTCAGCCACCAGCTGGAAGAGCTGTGTTTATACAAGGGTCCCTTCTTCCTAGTAGGTTGTGAACCTGGAATTTCCATCACTAAAACACAGGCCTCTTTCACTTGAGGTGAAGGAGTAGCTTTGTTGACTGCCAGCAGTAGTAGGCTGTTATCCTCTGCATAGAGTAGACTGCAGCAGCTTTGGTAGATGCCCAGCTTTACTAGTCCCCTCCAATTCTATGGCAAACGCTTGCAATCTCTAGGGCTAGCACTGTATACTCAGGCATGGTGTGCCGTTGGTTTTCACGGGTGAACTTCTGGAAGGCGCTTACATCTTCTAACGACACTTTTATTTGTGTTTGTTTGTTTGTCGGCTCTCGGACTGAGGCGCTAATAAAGCAGACAGGCCATCATGTGGGATTACATCATGTTCGTGTTAACAAGCTGTTTTCTTTAAATAAATAATTGCCCCCAAACTTGCATTCAATTATTAAACAAAACACTGGTCTAATCCTCTTGTTCCAGCAATGAAGCTGCATGAGGATTTCTGGGTTTCTTTATCCCAGCAGATGTGAGTCTTTCTTGCAGCCCTAAGGAATCCTGGGTTCAAGGCCTCATCTTGGCTAACCAGCTATATGTTACCAACGCCTCTCCCCCTGGATCACTGAGCTGAAAGATGGGGGAGAAGAGCGCTTGCTGCATTCGGGCATTCCCGCTTGGAATCAGGAAACACTGTTACATGTTTTGGTTTGGTTTTGTTTCGTTGCATGCATCAAAGATGTGATCATTTGGGAACTTCTTGGGTGTCTCTCTGCTATTCTATGACTATCTGGAACTTCTGGTTAGGCGCAGCAGTAGAATTCAGAGCTCTGTAAACACAGAGCTCAGTCTCTGAGTTAAAGGAGAATCTTCACAAGCTGCTGGCAGTATAGGGCTATGGCACACAATTGTACAGCTCTGATTCCACTCCACAAAGGGCAGTGCTGACTCTCACTCACAAGCCAGTTTGCTGCAATATTCATTGCAGCAAGGCAAACCTACTGAAACACAGCTGAGCCAATGTGGCTTAGCCTTGGCCTGAATACACACCGGACAGTGGTAGGTTCTGTTCTCGTAACTCATGCAGTCTTCAGCCTCTTTGTTGAGGGGCTGGCCTGTTGCAATGCATGTTTTCTGGGAAGCGGATTGAGGCCCCATCAACTCCAGAGCTCACTAATAGAACAGATCAGAAATGAAATTCTGGGAAAACAATTTCAGAACAAAAAGCTGAAAACTCCCACCAGAGGAAAAATACTGTGCATTGCCTGGGTAATTCAGTTTCCAAGCATTGTACCATCTTTCCTACTGGCCTCATGAAGGACAGCAAAGGGAGAGTAGAAATGGATCCAATAGTGAGATTACAGCACCGGTGTGCGACATTCGTGTGGGAGGTGTAAGAGGAGCTACAGAAGGCCAGAATCAGAGCGATCCTCTGTCTCCAGAGAGTGACAGGATCCAAGAGGCTCTCAGCTGGATTCTGGGTCTAAACAAGAATCCTGGCATCTTTTGCATTGAGGTGACAACTGCAGCTGGGGATTTCAGGTTGTAAATGAGTTTGCAAGGGGTAAAGGAAAGGCTAAAGTGTACATGTCCTTTGTACGTTTGGATAAAGAAACCTCAGAAATGCTGGGCAGCACCAGACCAGCGGCCCATCTAATCAAGTATCTTGTTTCTCACAGAGGAAGGTGTAAGAAATCCTACCACAATGGGACAATCTGTCCCTGAGTGAAGTTTCTTCCTAAACCCAGTAGTTACAATTAGGTAGATGTCCTGAAGCATGTGGGTTTAGATTCCTTCCAAACCTGTCTTATATTTAACCCGTATTGTTCTGGATGTTCTTATTACTAACATAAATGTCTGTGAATCCTGGGTCACCTATGTCTCTCAGCATCTCCCCTAGTGAGTTACCTGCATCCACCTTCTACAACTCCCAGTCTGGGGGAACCAATTCTCGTCTCCTGCCTGTTAGACAGTGACAACGGTAAGTTTCCAGGACTCTTTACCTGGCCACTTTCATTAACCTCGTTAGGTTCATCGTCCACCTGGGAAGGCAATTTCTTCTTCCCTTGCAGGATCTGATAGATTATCCACTATCCACCTTTCTTTTGTATGCAGCAGGAGAATCATTGTATGAGGAAGGTTTGCTACCTGCACTACAACAGCCAATCCCTTTTTTATAAACCTTGCCAGGCTCTTGCCCTTGGGGAAATCATGTGGCAATGAGTTCCACATTCAATGTCTATGTGGGGGGGGTGGGGGAGTTTTACCTTGGATTGCTTTTAAATGTGCTGCCCTTCCAATTCCTCAAGAGCCTCTTTTGTTCTTGTATAAGGAGGGACCGTGAATAGAAATGACAGCATAATGATACAGCGATCAAAAGATCATTTTCATTTAGGACACGAGTAACTGTTTGTAGGTATCTGATCAGCTTTCTGCCTGCAGGCCAGTCAGGCAGACACACTATGAAGAACATTCGGAGCAGCCTCTTCAAAACAAGGCAGAAGGGACACTCAAAGCCAAAGTTTCATTATTATCCCATCTTCCTGCAAGAAATGCTTTTTTACTCCCTCTCCCTTTTGTTAATTCTGAGTCTCTCCTAGGGAAAGTGGGGCAGGTCACATCCCCAGGAGCTGTCATCTCATCAGACCTGTGGGAGCTAGGCAGGACTTGTAGAAACCCCCCAGGCGCTGTAAGAAGTGGTGGTAGGGGGTCAGGAGGTAGAGATCTGCTCTCTGTGGCTGCTGTCGACGGAGCTGGAGAGCAGCAGCCATGGCAGGTCCTCTTCCCGACTTTGTTTTCATGTCGTGTGCCTTTTGCTGAGGGTACACAAAATTAAACCCAGCAGCTGTCACAGGTCAAACGCGTCTACCTCTTCCCTCTGACACCCTGCTATGGGCTTAGAGGGGGAATCATAGCCAGAATGGACAAAGAGACCTTGAATGACGGCCTGCAAACCTTAGAAGGGCCAAATTCTGCTCTCAATGGCACTGATGTTATGCTAGCGTATCCCCAGAGCTGGTCGCAACAATGCCAATTATTTCTGGCAGATAATTGCAGCCGCCCCAGCCCTGGATCCCTGTTTAAGGGCTGTCTGAGAGTGAAAAGCAACCTCTTGCTGGGGTGTGAAAAATCCACACCCCCGAGAGACATTGTTAAACCAACGGAGCACCCGGTGTTGCAGTAGAGCTAAGTCGACGGAGATCTAGCTGCTTCCTCTTCGGGATGTGGATTAACTACAGCCACAAAGGGGGTGGAGGGGAACGTCTCCATGGCAGGCAACTGACATCCAGACATAGCCCCAGCCAGGGATTTAGGGCCCCTTACTCCACTCTGCCCCTTTGACTCAGTGTAAAGGGCGTGAGGATCCAACCCCAAAGCTCTGGAGTCCCAGGCTCAGTGTCCAAACCACAAATCCATCCTTCTACTTGAACCTGCCCGGCTGCCTTCTCTCACTCCATAGACCTCAGTGCAAAGGCCTTCCTGTGACAAGCAGAGGCCAGGAGCAGGGTCCATTCTGGGGGCCGACTGCGCTGGTGAGACTTTTCTGGACTCTTTGATTGGCCAGCTATGATTGCTCTGTGTTGATTGGAGGTCCATTAGGTTTCGTAGCTGTGGGGGTATGGGGGCCCTGGGTGGTAAAGTGGCTAAGACCACTCCTGCCCCGGAGTAGCTCTGTTTAACGTCAATGAAGCCACCCTGATCTCCTCCCATTAAACCCACAGCCAGCTCGATTAAGTCTCTTTTTCCAGCCTGCCCTCCGCCAAGTGATTTAATCGCCTCCTTTGCCGTCCGCGTCTCACTGCAGGGATGGCTTTTTCAGCATGACGCTGTTGCAGGAGTTTGAGGCGCAGTGGATGTATTGTTTTAATCAGTCCTGCTCCTGGGAAGAGAGAGAGAAACAAACGGGGGATGGCTGCACACTGTTCTGCTTGGACACAGCCACCCGAATTGCTGTCGGCACCCTAAACAGCTGCACACGCAGGGATGACTGGGACACAAATTGGCACCTATTGATTCTGAGTGTACTGGGGCATGATGTCACCTTTGCACCCCTGTGTTCTGGATCTCGTCTGGTCCCTTCTCTAACATAGAGCAGCCCCAGGGTTGCTCTAACTGATGCTCTTCTTTCCTCTGGAATGCAGAAAATAGCCAGGGCACGATACACACCAGCACGCCCTCTGTGCAGGGACCTGGAGCATGCTGGTGATGCAGAGACCTTCCATCAGCTGGGGAGGCATCTGTGTGGCAGAGGCAGTGTTTCCCCGCCACACCCACTTTCCCTTTAAGGCCTTTTTATGCTGTCTTTTTATGCATGTGACTGAGGATGAGGCCATTTGAGATCTGGGCTGAGGAGAGCCTGCGGTTTCTTCTGATCTCAGCTGCAGTGGGTGCTGGGCAGTCAATGAGTCCCCCTCCCTGCAACTTTCTGGTAAACAACCTCTGGTTTTGGCCTAACACAGCAGGCTGCTTCTCACACACTCAGGTATGTTTGCAACGGGGGGTTATCGCACCCCCGCTTCTTGTTGTTTATAGATTCATTGACAACAAAGCCAGAATTGACCACTGCATTCCTCTAGTCTGGCCTCTTGTGTGCCTCAGTTTCCGCCACCCCTGCTCCCCCCCCCCCCCGCTGTAAAATCAGGAGAATGATACGGACCTCCTTGGTACTGTGCTTGGAGATCTCCTGATGCTAGATGAGAGCTAGGAATTGTTAGTCATAAAGCCCAGTCCAGTGCCATACCACAAAGCCAGCCTTTGATTGTTGGAAATACAGGCAAGTTACAATAGGTTTTGTATTTTGGAAGATTTCCCCTCCACTGCCCTCACATCATTCCCCCGCTGTTCAAAAGCAATTGCCCCACATGACTGACTCTCTGCTGGAGACAGCAGAGTGAGTGAAGTCTATTGGCCACGTCTGCATCGGCTCTTAACCCCCAGCCCATGCAGGACTGGTCCCCTGGGAGCCAGGCTTGGCTCTGTGTGGCGTTTGATGAACAGCAGCGGCTCAGATGTATTTACTCAGGAATTTGTCTTGGTAAGTCCCCTGGCTGAAGTGCGTGGGAACCTCCTGGGAAATAAAAAATAAATCATCAACACTACAGAAGCATTGAAAGTTAAAGGCTTGACTGCAGAAGACCTGGTATGTAGTCAACAAACACTCTGCCTCCCAGCTCCGATTTGTTGCTATTATACGCCACATTATGCGGAGTACACACTCTAAGGAGACACTCAGGGTGCGTCTACATGGGCAACTTAGGTTGACTTAAGGACGCTTAAGTCGACCTACACAAAGCCGCGTCCACACTGGGCTTTTATTAAGTCGACTTAATAACACCACCTCTGAAGGTCGACTTAAGCCTTAAATTGACTTTTTAAGTCGACTTCAAGCCAGTGTGGCCGGGGAATAGCGCTAAATTGACCTTATTAAGTCGACTTAAAGCCAGTCTGGACGGCTCTGTCTATTGTTAAGTTGACTTAACAAGGTCAACTTAAAGTGTTACCACTCTGTTAAGTCGACTTAACAAGGTTGCCTTTAAGTCGACTTAAAGGCAACCTCGTTAAGTCAACTTATGAGTGTCGACTTAACTTTACAACTGTAGACATAGCCTCAGAGCCCTGTGCAAACCCTTAGGTTTCCCACTCTCTCCTGGATTCCTGCTAGGCCCTGCTTGGGGTGACCTCTAGAGGGTGCTGTTTCCAGAGGCCCCAGGCTATTGGGGGGCCCACCCAGAACAGGCCGCATTGCATCATCCAGGCCAGGACATCAGGAGACCTTAGTGGTAAAACTAGGCCGTGCAAGTTGGTAGTGGGAAAACCACAGGGTCTGTGTCAGGGTCCAGCCGCCCTTTCTTAAAAAGCAAAAGCATGGTTTAAAGCTGTAGACTTTGGAGCTAGAGATTGCTGGGGTTCTCAGAGGTTCCGGTCTGGGTCCATTTTCTGTGCTGGCAACTCTTTTGGAAAAGGTCTTCCAAGCCAGTGCAATGTGTCTGCAGAAAAACTGCAGCAGCGGAGAAGAGCCAAGGTTTATAATGTAACCTACTAAAGGACATGAGGAAGGACGCCCCATGCTAGCTCAATGGGTGCACTCTTTGGTTCCCTTTCAAGCACTGCAGTGGAATGGTTGATGAGCAGGGACATCTGGACCGAGTAGTTCACCAATGAGAACTCTTGAAACCTCTGATGCCACTGAGTCTTTACAACCAGTAGAATTGCTGCATGCAGATATACTGGAGGGGAAAGGCGGTGATTAGTTGAGTGGCCTACGTAGTCACAATGGCCCACCTGCACCGTTGAGTTGAGTTTGGCTGTAGCCTACATAAGCCCAGCAATTAGATCCGACCATTGCTGGTAACTTAACTGAATTACAGCCTCATTTTGAAGGCACCCTCTGCACAAGATTTCAGGTCACTTCAACCAAATGGAAAGTTTGAAGTGCCTGTGTTGTTCTGCTAAAATCATTCAGGACCAAGGAGAAACCAATACAGCCAATAGCCAGTTTTTAATGACCTTTTAACAGATTGACTTCTAAATTCTCCACTCCTTTCCTTTTTACTCCGTGGGTGCCAGCTGTACATTTGTGGAGGATACACTGTATTTTTCATAGCTAGAGATTGAATCACTCCTCTAATTGCTTGTCTACATGGGGACGCTCAGGAAAATTAATCTGAATTGACTTTTTCATCAAATAGATTAGTGAAACCATATTAAATCCATCGTTCAGAAGTCGAGTGATCATAATCCATTTTCACTTAATTAATGTTGGAAGTGAATGAAACTACCATCGCATGGAGGCTGCTGAAATTCTGAATGAGAGAATCCACAAAATGGTTTAAACAATCCACTTGAAGTGTGTAGGCATAGATCTTGTTTGTCTTTAACCAACTTGCATGTAACTGGACTTGAGTGCAAGGTTGCACTGTAAACAAAGGTGTGGTGGGTTGTGGGTGGGAGGCAGTGTTTTCAGGCTAGGTGAGATGAGTGGAAACACTCTGAATTGGTAAACTGGAAATGTAGATAAGGTGGGGACATAAGCAACTGACGCTGACTCAATCTGCAAAGTGATTGGTCCTTACACAATCCATATGATGCCTGTTGATACAGAATGCTTCAAAAGATGAGTTTCCTCCACACGGTGCATCAGTCTTATCTTATGGTCGTGCTGTTTCTGTCTGGTTTGTACTAGTTGTACTGACTCTGCTTTCTCTTATAAATACTCTGGAAATCTGCAAGTGATCAAAGCTCACTTAACGGATGGGGATACTCTGTCCGTTAACTGTCTCTCCCTGCAATTGCTTGGAATAAAAGAGGTGTCTTGCTGGAACCTGATCTCACTTGACTAGTAGTTTTTCTTTAACATGCCTAATTAATGTTAGTAGCTAGGAAAAACATATACAAATGGTATAGTGTGACATGATGAGGAACTGTGGCATCTCCCTGTACCTATAACACCTGCATCTGGCCTGGCCAGTGTGGGCATAGAGCTGTAACGTGCCCTGTAAAGTGACCTGAGCGATAATCTGGAGTCAAACTGAGTTTCTGTATCCCAGATTGTTGGCTGAAGAGTTCTCATAGATCTGGATGAGGTGCTGTGCATAAGCAAATGAAAAGGTCTCAGAGGGAATCCCAGCAAAATGAAACACCTTTTGTTCATTCAGATTAATGTTCCTCAGCATTGTTGTGTATGCAGAAGACAGACAGGACTTGAGGTAAAACAGAACTTGATCTTACCTCTGCAGTCACAAAGAGTTCTTACATGATCCTGCTTTTTTCTGTACCTCTTTCATGATGGCACCTTGAGCAGACAAAATGTTGCAAATTCCCACTCTTGTTACCTCTTAGTCAATATTGGGGATCTTGCAGGGTTGTTTCCATTGTGGTATTAGCACGAGGAGTCAGGTTGAATCATCTCTTTATATGTGCATATATAGAGAGAGATATAAAAAGCCTACAAAGTCCTGTTCCCCTGAACACAAGTAGAAGCAAACAACATAAGAATGGCCATTCTGTGTAAGACCAATGGTCCATCTAGCCCAGTATCTGTCATCTGACAGTGGCCAATGTCAGATGCTTCAGAGGGAACGAATAGAACAGGTAATTGTCAAATGATTCATCCTTCTGGCTATTCCCAGCAAGCAACTTCCTTGCTCAAAAATCCCCAGTCTGCCCCTCCAATCAGCTCTGTACCCAAGGAGCTCGCCTTTCTCCTTCCTTTTAGCATCATACTCACAACTAATTCCTCCTCCTCTAGCTTCTAACACAAGCAGGCAGGCTGCAACCTGTCTGCTACCCCCTGCATTTATTCCAATCAGCTCACGTGGTTCAGCTCTGACCTGCCAGGTAATGGAATGCTATCCATTGTTGCCCCTGTTTTTACTGCCCAAAAGGGCTGGGTTGCTCCTTGAGTGTGAATGGTGTTTGGCTCCCATTGGATGCAATGGGCTCTGCTTTCCTCTGGATCCAATGTGGCATAACCTGCTGAGCCTGAGAAGTTTTCAGCATCGCCATATGCTAGCTGGTCTCATTGTCACCTAGGAAGGCATGTGTGTGCCAACAGAAGATAAGAAAGCCCTTCCTGCCTTTGTCTAGACAGCTCAGAGAGTTCCTAGGAGTCAGGCAATCTTTGCTGTTTAAAAAGGAGTCAGCTGCCTCTTGTTAAGTGGACTGGCTTTCCCTGGTTGAGATCTGCAGGTGAAATAGGAGAGGATATAAAATCAAAAATAGTTTCCTCCTGAGCGTTCCAGTGGGTTTTATGAGTTGATGTAGGAAGGGAGCATAATTTCGCCTTTGCATCAGGGTCACCATTTACTGCGGCACTTGGATCATGCTGGTTTAATTATAAACAGACCCAGGAAAATAGATTTATTTGCACACAGTGGAAACAAGGAACGCATGAGGCATTTGGCAGTGAAGATTCAGCTATGGAGGGCAGACAGGAATGAACATTTGCAGGGCAATGGTTATAGCCAATAAAACATACAGCAAGCACAGTGTGTAATATATGGCGATGTATAAAATATTGTAATGCGTTCATGGCCACCTTAGTGCTTTGTGGCTCTCTGTGTGCCTCACGTCCTGGCCATTTGGGACTTCTCAGTTCACACTCGGGAGAGAATGCAACACTGCCCCTTCCGAAAACAGTGTAGCGAATAAAGAATCCCCATTAGCTGTCAACAGTATAGTGCTTATGAGCCACAGTGGAGCAGTTCTGATTGCATCCAGCCGAGGGTAGGCACACAAAGACACATGCTCACATACTAGCCTCTTCATTACAATATTAGTTTGTCTTCCACAAAATCAAGCAACTGTAAATGGAATAGACCTCCCGTCAGGGTGATCAGTACGTGACTGGACACTGCTGTATATCCCCTAGCTTTATCCAGTCCACTGTAGCTAATCCAAACAACAGGGATTTCTTCATGCCAAGCGGAGACTGCTTCACGTTTAGATCTGGCTGGAAAATGGAGTAGTGGGAAAAAAGGAAATGGGTCAATTAAGCTATATGAAATTCCACATTTCCCCTAATGAGAAGTGGGTAAATTCAGTTAACTCGATTTCACCCTTGACTATACTAAAGGAAAAACCAAAAGCAAGCCACAAGAGCTGAGGGTAGAGATGGAAATGAGCCACATGGGGAGAAGGCTGAGTCCAGTGGGTGGGCAGAAGAATTGGGGAGTGGACAGACCCCTTGGGAAGGTGGATCCAGGACCGGTTTGTTTGTTTCGCTTTTCACCTAGATTAAGGAGTTCTGTCTCCCCAGGAAGAGTAGGCATTGGTTGAAGGTAGTGTCACGACAGCTAGTTGCTGAGGGGCAACTAAGGCAGGGCCATTGCAGGACCGTTCCAGGCCACGAGGGGGGGCACTGGGCATGGAAGGTTAAAATGTTGACCTTTACTGTTGAAGGGGAATGGCAGAATAGTTCATTTCAGAAACGCTGAAGTAGTCTCATTGAAAGGGTTCATTGTGATAGCAGACAAACATTTTGTTTTGCTGCTGCTGTCGCTAATCCCCAGCTCTTATCTAATGCCTTTCATTCATAGATCTCCAGATGCTTTACAGAGGAGGTCAGATGGGGAAACTGAGCCACAGAGAGGCAATGATGTACCTGAATTCACCCAGCAGGCCAGTGGCAGGGCTGGACGTAGAATCGAGGTCTGGTTCTCAATCCACTGGGCTATATAATATACTGTACACTCTATATTAGCTATAAAATACAAAATGTTAAATGTATATAAACATCTACTATTCAAAGTTGAAAAAGTTTTGAAAAATTATGTCAGAATGAAACAAAAGTGGGACCCTGGAATGGAATATTCCCTTTTGTGCAGCTCCAAATTCTTCCAAAAAAAAGTTTGTTCCAAACTGTCACGTTCCCGGGACATGTTTCAATTCTTACAAACTACATTTTCCAATGGAAAACTTCCTCTCACAGATTTTTGAGCCAGTTCACTCAGTCTGGCATGCCTCGTTGTACAGATACCATGCCAAGGTGGTTTTTGTGTACCACACCAGAATGTAGCTGGCACGAGTCTGTATCCCAGGGGCAGCACACCAGTGTGTAACCCTAGTGCTACACTAAGGATGGAGTAATGGCTAAATATCTCAAATCCATCGTCTCTTTCAGAGCATCTAGTGTTAGGTATAACCATTGGTGCTGGTCAGTTGAGAGCCTCACGCCTTTTCTGGATTACTTCTTTACTCTCAGAAGCACAGAGTGGAAAATAACAGGGAGACCTGGAGTATATATGGTGCTCTCTGGGGCCTGTTTCCATCTGCTTTAAAATTGCCAGAGGGCTGTAAAAAAGTCTCAGCTTTAACTGAGTCATAGTCCTTAGTTTTGGCTTGATTTTTAAATCTCAGTGTGAGATCTACCAAATAAGCCAAGTTTGAAGAATATTTTTCCAGTGCTTTCAATATTCCATCGTATCATCCATGAGTAAATCTTTATTATTCATTTATTAGTTGATCTCTATTGTAGATCATATTATTTTTAATCCACAGAACAGCTACACTGTAAGCAGATGCTTGCTTACCCTAACCAGAACTGCAAAGGACAGCACGGTTCAATGGTTAGGACACTACCTAGGGACACAGAACTTGGTTGTATTCCTGACTCTGCCACTGACCTACTGGATAACCTTGGACAAATCACTTCCTCACTCCGTGCCTCAGTTTCTCCTCCCACCCTTGGTCTATTTAGATTGGAAGCCTCTTTGAGGCAGGGATAGTTTTTTACTAGGTATCTGGGCAGCATCCAGCACAGTAGGATCCTGATCTCATTGAAGCCCATAGGTGCTACTGCGAAGCAAATATTAATTGACGTCTACAGAGCCAATAAACATAGCAGTGCTGTCTACAAGCCTCTTTGTGTGCTCATGTGTGGCTCTGCATGACCATGACATAAGGCTGCATGCATGGAGTGCGACGGCATGAATAAGCACCTCCACAGGCCCTCTGATGAACTAGAATTTGTAATCTACCGTATTTGCCCAGTCCTAATTCATAAAACAGCAGGCGTGAGTAATTTCCCCGAGAGAGCATTTAGACAGGCGAGCGAATGAGTAATTTACTGGGAACATTAAGACAGCACCCAATTATTTATTTATGAGAACTTTTTGACAGATCCGCTGTTCAATAATTGATGCCGCACAGCATTTAGCCAGGGTCACCGGTAAATAATTCACTTATTATAAACTCTGGAATGTTTTATGAGGGGTGAGTTATCTCATGCCCGACTCGGGGCCATAAATATGAAACTCAGGATGTCACTTCAATAGAGAGGGCTCTGCCTTCGCTTTCCGATCCCCTAGGGTGCTGCACCCCCAACTCTGCAGCTGTGCAAAGGCCCGTGGAATTTCCCAGCAGGCTGGAAGGGAGCCTTAGTGTAGGTAAGAATCAGATCCAATGATTCCAGTGGTGAGTGACTCAGGCCTGGTCTGAAACTACTGAGGCCCCAATGGCAGCCTACAAATTCCTTTAATCATGCCCAGCTGATGAGATTTTCAGATCTAATAGTGCCACAGAGCCACTGACTATTGTCCCATGCATTTACTCTGAGAGCTGGTTTCCCTGAGATCTACAGCGCGGGAGGGCAGTGGACCAGCACATCTGCTCCAGTGAACACTGCCCATTGATGGCTGGAAGCATGGTGGCCTGGGATCAGAGGTGCTGGCAAAGACAAGTGGAAAGGAAATCCCCTGAACTTCGCTGCTCTGTCCCCTCCCTGCCCAGCCAGGGCAGAATAAATCCCTGCACAATGTTCACAGCTTCTTTCTCCAGCCTGGCATTAAAGGAAATGTGTAGCAGGAGGGCAACTCTGGTCCAGCCACAGACTGGGCCAGAGGAGAAGAGAGAGGCCTGCTGGTCCGAGCACAGAGCCATTTGCTGCATTTAGGCATGCGCTTTGTGTCTGGCTCCAGTGTAATTTGCTGAGAATCAGATTCAGGGGGCAAGAACCCCAAGACTGGAATGCAGTGCCAACCTCCATTTCTCCCCAGGCCCTAGCAAGGGCTGGATTTTCCGCTCCCATTGGCTATACCTATTTCTGCCAGATTTCCAGCAGCGCTCAGAACCCAGTAGCTCCCATGGGGCCAGATTTCCCCAAGGTGCTGGGCTCATCTGTGTGCCTGCCCTGCTGGGAGGGATGGAGAAAGGGCATCTTGCTGGGCCGGGCGAAGCCAGGTGGGCTGTGGAAATGTTTCGCTGCCACCTTGTTCTGCTAACGCACCGTAGATGTTCAGTGGATTAACCTCCCGCTGCTCTGCAAGACACACAGCTCTACCAGAGCCCATCAGCACCAGCCTGCCGCACCCCAGCTATTCCAGTCTTGGGCCCCCCCACTATCCCAGCTGTGCTGATAACCTTGAGTCACCCGCCCCGACCCCACCCCATTCCAGCCTTCGGGTCTCTCCCTCACCCCCGCTCTGCCCATTACCCTCAATCCCAACCTGCAGCCCCATCTCTGGTTCTGTCTCTTGGCTCCCGCTGCTGTCCTTCCCCCCAGCTTGCCTCACCTCCTTTTTCTCTGCTTTTGGGATCTTCTGGTTTGCCGTGAAGGTACTGTCAGTCAGGCCAGGTTATGGCAGGGTTGCCGAGAGCAATGGAGAGAGGAAACGCTACTTCCCAGCCCCTCTGTCTTCCTGGGGTAAGGAGGTCTGAATTATCAGGCACACTTCCTGTGGCAGCTGGGGTTTTAAGCCCCATTCAGGCTCCAGAGAAGGCCCAGCACTGCTTAGACCTTGCACAATCACAGCCTGAGACAGCACAGAGCGAGTCATCAATATTTATGGCCAGCATATTTTTAGATGCCGGCATCGGCCTGTGGATAAAATGAAATCAGCTTTCCACTTTGGGCACGTCACTTCCCATTTAAATCCACAAAGCTTCCCTCAAAAACAAACCAGCCGCATGGTGGGAGCTGTACATATGCAGACGGGGGAAAGCAGGGATTCACAGGGAGGTGACAAGCCAGGCACTAAAGAAGCAGGGATTTCAGAGCCCCCAAGGCCAGATTCTCCCCAATCAGGACTGGATTCTCTAAGACTTCAGCCACATTGGTTGCCATTTTGGGTGCTGAGTCCTGGGGATCTGGCCCTACACAAGGATGAGCTGTCCTAGATCTGGATCCTTCAAGCACCTGGGGAACAAACATTTGGTAATAAAAGACTCTTAAAAAGACAGTTTAGGAGACACAAGTCTAACAAATCTAATGTGGGAGTGGTCCTGCTTTTCAGCAGGGGGTTGGACTAGATGACCTCGTGAGGTCCTTTCCAGCCCTATTCTTCTATGAGTCTATGAAGCCCTGGTGGCTGGAAGCAGAAGCTAGACAATTTCAGACTAGAAACAAGGTGCAAATCTTTCACTGTGGGGATGATTAACCCTGGGACCAACACATCAAGGTCTGCGGGGGCTACGCCGTCACTGGAGATGTGTAAATCCAGCTGGGATGTGTTTCTAAGACACGCTCTAGCCCAAGCAGGAGCTGGTTCAGGGAAGCACCATGGACTGGGTTTGCAGGAGGTCAGACTAGTGGACTGCAATGATCCCTCCTGCCTTTTTGGGTCTGGATCCCATTGCGGGATGGGGCCGCGAAGGCCTTATTGCTGCATCTGAGCGAGGTTCTGACCCTGACGCTAACTAGAAACAGCTGGGAGGTGCGAGGTGACAGGTTTACCACGTAATAAATAATAAAGAAATGTAGAGCTGCTGGCCTTAGACGGGGAGACTTGAACCCAAGAGCAACGTTGGTGTGAGCCCCCGAGCCCTATTGATTTTCTCCCTCTAGGCGGAAATGGGAGCAATTCAGACTTCTACAGAACAGCTGCGCTTGGTAAAAGAGGCCACTGGCTTCTTCCATGGCCATATTGAACAGGTTTGCAGCACTGGATTCAGGTAGGTCCTGGGGTGTGAGAGAGACACAGTGAGAAAGGAAATACCTTACAGGAGGAAGGGACATATTTTTGAACCCCACAGAGAGATTCCTCAGGTCTGGAGAAGGTAACCAGAGATACGTCTACACGGCAACAAAAATCCCACAGCAGTGCGTCTCAGAGTCCAGGTTCATTGCCTGGGTTCTCAGGGGTCAAATCATCATGTAGCTGTCTGGCCTCTGAAACCTGGCGAGCGGAGAGCACCTCGGACCCTTGGCTCCAGTCCGAGCAGATGTCCACACTACTGTTTTTACCCCACGTTCAGAGTCAATTGACCATGGCTCTTAGATCTGGTGCCATGGGTCTTTCTTTGCAGCGTAGATGTACCCAGATGAATACAGGAGTTGAACCCAAGGTGGGACAGATTGTTTACCATACGGAGGAATTAGAGGTTGTTGGGATGAGCCATAAAACCGCTGGCTCTGCCAAGTTGCCAGTTTCTGGTGCCCAGCAGTTATGAATGTCAGTTCCCTGACTCATCTTTCGAAGGTGTGGTGCAGGTGGCCTTGAAGGACAAGGACTGAGCGGTCTTTTATGGGGTGATCTCTGTATGGAAGAGCCCAGAGTGAGAAGGTTGGTGAGAAGGGCCCTACTGTGCGGTAGACAACAAAATTCAGCCCTGCTTGCTGCTTTGGCCAAGTTTTTATTGTGAGGAGCACACAGCACTTTGTGGATGCTCATTCGCTCAGCCGCACAGCATGCCTGGGAGGCAGGTAAACACACCATCATGCCCATTTTACAGCGGGGTCAACTGAGGCACAGAGCTTGGGGACATGACACTCTCAGGGGTGCCCATGGAACTGCCTATTCAAAAACCAGGACTTCCGAATCTCAGCTCCTCAGATGTCATTGTTCCCATTGGAATGAAAGTAAATTGAACTGAATTGTAGGGAGGTAGCTAGAGATTGCAGGACTGAACTCCTGCAGAGTGGCCATGGCTAGATCACTCAGCTGGCTTTTAGTCTTGGCTCTGCCACTGACTGGCAGGGTGACCATGGGCAAATCATTTTTCCTCCCCATGCCTCAGTTTCCCTTCCTTGCCCTTTGTCTATTTAGAGCATATATTGCATTAATGACCCTTTGTGCGTTCAGGCAGAGAATGCTTGGAGACAGGGACTCTCTCCCCTTGTGTCCATGTAGCAATGAGGCCCCCGAACTATCGCAACACAAACAATAAGGGCTTATGGTCTCAGGACAAAGTCCCCTGCTGGGGTTGTAGGTTCCCATCATGAAGACACTGCCAGCTGGGGAGGCTGGAGAGAATGTTTGGTGGGGTTCTGGAGGGAGTACATGTGGCCTCATTCCTGGCATGGTGAACCTATAGCAAGGCAGCTGATGCAGGCTGTGATGTGGCACCAGCTATCTGTCAGTGTTTCCCTGCCTCTCCTCCCCAGACCCAGGAGCCAGGGCAGGCGGATGTGCATTGGAAGGGCCAGCAGGGACCCATTGGGGTGCAGATCTGGCTTTTTCTGAGCTGCATCGTCTGCTCTGCAAAATCCTGGACTTTGCCTCTGGTTTGAAAAGTCTGCCCAGCCAGAGGATTGAAAAAGAGGCAATGTCCAGGAAAACCCAGACATGTGGTCACCCTACCCACCCTAGTGGCTGCCTTTTCCCTTCTCTCACCCCCAGACCTCTAGCAGCCTGGGATCTGAGTGTTCCTTTAGCTCCTTGTCTTCACGTGGACAATTGCGACCACGATGGAGAGGGGCACATAGACAGCAACGGTGAGATAACCCATCAGAGCGCAGTGGCATGAGGCCGAACCTCGGCTCCCCTCACCATCCTGTACTCCCCTATTGCCTCCCGCCACTGTGGTCCTCCCTCCACTTCCTCCTGTCATCATGGGGTCTCCTCCTCTGCCCGGGGGTCCCGTCGTGGTCCTCCATTCTCCTCCACCTGTGGGTCCCATTGTGGTCCTCCATTCTCCTCCACCTGTAGGTCCCGTCGTGGTCCTCCGTTCTCCTCCACCTGGGGATCCCGTCGTTCTCCCTTCCTGGTGACGTCCTTTGTATGGGGAATGAAACACAACAACTGCACTTTAATGGAGATTGGGGTTTCCTGCAATACATGACTGGGGGCTGGTTTTAGATCACTGACCCCAGAGCCGAGGGAGGAGATTCTCAGTGCAATCCCACACAGCGTCTTTAAAGCAGACGCACTGCTGGCATTTTGTGCTGTGCAGAGGACCCCGACTGCCCCGCAAAGAGACTCAGGCCCACTGGGTTTTGCTCTCAGTGGGTCTGACCCCCCAGCTGGTGCAGAGCGCCATAGCACCGTTGGCTTCAATGGAGCTGCACCGACTGACACCAGACCAGGATCAGGCCTCCTTGACATGGGTGAGGAGGGCAGCGCAGTTAACTTTGGCAGCACTTAGCTGTGCCAAGGCAGGGATTGCAACGGAAGCAAGAAGCAGCAGAGGAGGAGGAGAGAATGGGTTCCTTTTCCAGGCTGCACTTACTCCATCTGTGCATGCTTGTGCTTTTGTCTCATGTTGCACTGGGCAATAAGAGGAAGTCACAAAAGTAGCACATGCTTGGTGGGAGGGTCTGCGTGACCTTCGTGGTCCCTAGTGGTCACCACCCTGAGCCCCAGCCTTCCTGTGGGCTCGCTGCCGGAGGCATGACTTCCTTTTCTAGACTGACAGAAACCCACCGTCGGCATCGGGAACTTTGACCCAGAGGCTTGGATGAGTTGCAGAATTTGCAGTCTACAGACTTTTCCTCTGCTGTCCCCAACTAGCTCCCCTCTCTATCCCATAGACTGGGGCTAATGGAACTCACACGAGCTAGGATCAGGGCCATGCTGTGCTAGGTGCTGGACAGACACATAAGCAGAGCTTACAGCCAAAACAGATGAAGGATTAGTCAGTTCCCCCCTTCTGAAGATGGGGAAACTGAGGTACCGAATGATGATGCGACTTGCCCAAGATCCCCCCACCAGGCAGAGGCAGTGCTACAAGTTGAAGCCAGCTCCTCTGAGTCCCAGGTCGGCAGCTAAATCACAAAGCCACTCTTCTTTTTTGGGGCTGCCTTCCCTGCAGAGTGCGCCTGGCCCTGGGGGATTGGCACCCCAGACTGAGCCCCTGGATTGGCCTAGCCTGGGTTTCTGTATCCTTGCTCGTTCTGTGCACCCCTCTCCCCCAGGGAGGGCAGGGGATTGTGGGAAAGCATTGGAGGACTATCAGGACTGGAGCGGCTTAGGTGACATTCACACTGGAAAGAGGGGGGTGACCAGCCTGTGTGAATACGGCACTCGTGTGCCCACCCGTTCCCCGAGCTAGCCAGGGCTGAAAGCACCAGGGTGAGAGGGTTTTGTGTGTGGACAGGAGGGGTGCTGGGAAGACAGAGCCCCTCGGGGAAAGCCCTTGCAGCGCCAAGGCTGTTCTGAGAGGTCAGAGGGACTCACCATGCACAGACAACTCATAGGAGAACGTTCTGGGGTTGGTCGGATCTGAAGAGATGTCCACCACCGCACGGTACGGCCCTGTGTCTTCCAGCCGCAACTCTCGCATCTCCAGGGACAGGTTCCCGGAGTGGATGGCCAGCCTGTTGCTGAAGTAGGGTAAGTAATTGGTGTTGAACTCCTGGGCCTGGGGCTTGGCCTCTGCAATGTGAGTGCCCTGCCGTCCCGAGAACCAGATGATGCGGACGATGTCTCTTGCCACTGGGCGCAGGGCAGGGAAATACACTGACTCACCCACCAAGCCCTCCAGCAGCACCTGGCTGTAGGATAGCCGCACAGCTGCAAGAAAAAGGGGTGGGGTGAATGGAACATGGACTGTTACATGGCGGGGGCCTGCGACTGCTGGGAACTGGGCCCATCGGTCCAATAAAAAGCAGCACTGGATGACCCTCCTTTCCAGAGCCACAAACAGAAGCCAGGTGTCCTGAGGGCCAGCCCACTGCTCTAAACCCAGGATCAGATGCATTTCAGGAGCCAGGCGACGAATCCTGAGTGGCGGTCTAGTGTTCTGTCCCCTGGGCCACATGGCCTCCCCTAAGAGGGTTCCCATGGGGCATTTCCCAGGATAAGCTCAGGTGAGTATTACCCGTATACCACCCCATGTGAACCGTCTACAGGAAGGCAGTGTGGCTTAGTGGATAGATCACTGTACTGGGATTCCTGGGTTTTTGCCAGGCTCTGCTACTGACCAGATGGGTGACCTTGGGCAAGTCACCTTCCCTGTGTGCCTCAGTTTCCCGATGTGTAAAATGGGAATAATGACGCTCATCTTCCTTTGTAAAGTGCTTTGAGATCTACGGGGGATAGGAACTAGGGGTTCTGAGTGTTGTGGTATAAGGGCCTTCCTTTGGTTTATTTTAAGCTGTTTTGGAAGGGGTTAAAACTACCCTGAAGAAAGCTAGTTTTATTTTGCAGAAAGTGTCCACATGGGGGTAGGGGATATACTTGTATAACTGTAACAGTTTTACTGTACCATGTAATTATAACAGTAAAACTTTCTCATGTAGACCTAGGGCTGGGCAAGAGATGAGTTTTCCATCCCATGAGCATTTCTGAGATTTTGAAAAATGTTCTCCTGAATTGGGAGGAAAAATCCAAGTTTTGAAAATTTTCACAAACCAACAAAAATTATTCTTTTTTTGGTGATTCTATGGAAATGTTTTGTTTCAATAGTTCTGAAAAGTTTTGTTCCAAGATTATTCCCAAGTTGGGAAATTCATTAACTTCAGCCCTTTCCCGAGAACAATTTCAGTTTCATAAATCAGTGTTTTGGATCAAAATGAAAAAAGGTTGTAGAAAAATTCCTTACCAGCGTTTCACGCGTCCCTTCCCTCCCTGCCAAACGAAGGACCCAAAAGCACATTGCCTCCGTGATAACTGCAAGCAGGTTCAGGTTTTGGGAGGAACATAAGAATTATGTAGCACAGAGAGGTGACAGGATGGCCTGGACCCTGTCCAGTTCTATCCAGACAGGACAGACAAGTTCTGCACCGTGTAAGTGATGGCAGAGCAGGTAAGTTGACTGTGGTGCTATCCACCATGGGACAGCTCTCCTGTCTTCCCCACAAATGCTTGGGTGGGAGGCAGGAAATGGCAGCAGCCAGATGGAGGTCGTACTCACTTGAGTTAGGCTTCAGGGAGGTAAAATGCTTGAGATCAATTCGGCCTCGGTAAATCTGGGGAGGAGATAAACCCTGACCCCGGACAGGTCCATCCTCATGCCAGCCCGCCAGGATTAAGTGGGACAGAAGCAATGACTACCCCAGACACCATTCGTCTGCTGTGTCACTCTCAGACTCTCTCCCCTGCAAAGACCTTTCATGTTCCAGTTCTGCTGTACTTGCCTCTGTCATACTCAGGGAGAAGGGAAACCCCCTGGGAAGGAGAAGCAGGACCTCTTCCATCCACCTTGTTCATCTCGCACCTGTGGCCGTGGGCTATAGTGCAGATGCTTGCGCCGTGCCAGAAGGGGTCTCGATCTTGCTGTCACAAATCCACCCCTCGAGAGGCGGCCACGAGGGTGAAGAATTCTTCCACTCACCTAGCAGCGTGCACGTTGGGGCTTAGGTCGGTTTAACTGCGGCTCTCGGGGGTGAATTTTTCACATCTCTGAGCATCTACATTTTAGGTGTAGACCAGCCCATAGTGAGAAAACAAAGGGGACATGTCTAGGGGTAACCTGAAGACCCCGAGTTTTCCTAGTTGTTGCTATCGCAACTTCCTCAGGGAGAGTAAATCTCCTGGTTCAGGGCTTAAACCAACCTCTCATTAATAGAGACCAGGATGAGACCTACATGGGGAAGGCAAATTCCCCACATCTGCCCACTGTGGGGTTCTTGCTGGCCCGACTCAGACTGATTTGTGTGTGGACACTAGGAGGTGTTGGGCTCAAAACCGAGTCAGCGCCTGAGTTTTGTGCTCAGAATAGGCACCTCCTAAGCATCTGGGTGGGTGGCTGTGTTATGCAGTCACTTGGAACCAGGCTTGGAATAAAGCAGGTGCCTTGCCTGAGCGGTCACTGAGCGCTGCAGCCTGACAACACCCTTCAGGGACCCCACTCCGCCTCCCTGCCTGCGCCAGGCTCAGGGGAACTGCAGATCTGGCCGTGTGCTAAAGAGATCCCCTCCCATAGTGCTTCCAGCCCACCAGGCAAACACAGGCATCTTTGCTACTCACCCACTGGAGCCAATAGCAGGAGGCTACGGAGCAACAACCCCATGGCTGGCCCCATGCCGTGGACTTCTGCTTATGGGGACGGTGACACAGTGCAGGCTCTGAGCTGGGGGGAGAGTGCTCTTATAAAGGGCCCGGTGAGGCGCACGGGAAGCTGGTGTGGCCACAATATGCCCGTGTGAGGCTTGTGTCAGTTCGCCTTTACCGTCACAGCTGGCTGACTGTGGCAGGCTGTGGTTGAATGCATCCGGAACGCAGGGGGCTGTAGGATGGCCTGGAGAGTTGTGATTAGCCCCCTGCAGGAAAGGAGGGTGCTGAATGGTATTGACTGGAGCCAGTGTCCTGAGCAAAGCAGTGGGGTCTGGTGGGTGGAGCAGAGGTTGGGCGGGCAGGACTCCTGGGTTCTATTCCTGGCTTTGGAAAGGAGTGTTGATCGGTTAAAAAAGAAGCGGGAGTTGGTGTCATTTCTTCCAGAGGCTGTTCCCAGCTGTGGAAGGGGAGGCTTCCTAAAGGCTAGACAAAAGACCAGGGAGACTGGGTTCTGTGCCTGGTTCTCCCACTGAGTTGCTGCCTGGCCTTGGACAGGTCTTTTCACCATCTCCTTGTGCCTCAGTTTCTCCCTCTGCAAATGGGCATGACAATCCCATGCCATCCAGGGCCCCCGGCTCCCCCAACCCAGCCACAGTCTCCCGCCAGCCCCACTTCCAGGCCCCCGGACAGCCTCCCCACCAGAGCGGTGCTGGGGCCCCTCCCCCCTCCTGTGGGGCCCTGGGCAGCTGCCCACCCGCTAAGACCACCTATGCTCCTGGCATGAGCTCGCTCTCCTAGTCAGTTTGTCTGACCATGGCGCTGATCACACAGAGCTTCCCCAATCGCCTGCCATTGTAGGGCAAGTGGCATGAGGCTTCCTCCAGGAGGGAAGTTGCTGTGTGGTGAAGCCCTGGCGGGAGGAGCTTGCCCTGCCCCCCAGATTCCATGGTGCACAGAGCATGTGAAATCAAGCAATTGCATCAGGCTGGATGCAGCAATCCACTAGGTTGGGGTGAGGAGGAGGCCATGGGGCTGGCACCCTGGCTGGAGGGCAGCTTCCTGTTCTTGGGGTGGGGGTAGAGGCCTGTAGCTTGATCCTTCTGCTGCCTCAGGGTGGACTGGAGAGATGTGAGGGGTTCATGCAACGTCTGTGTGATGAGGGGTTTACTTGCTCTATTGGTGCAAATTTCCCCTCTCTAGGCCCCACAATATGGGTTAGGGGGCAGAGGAAGGAGCTTAGCCTCTTGCTTGCTGTGACGAGAGAAAACCCCCCCTCGTCCAGTCTGTGCAAGCTGCTCTCTCCGGGGACCCACTTGTGGAAGGCAAGTGCTCCTCTGGCTCTGGTGACGCTGGCGTAGTGGGGGGGCAGCGGTGGCCAGGCCCAGCCCAAGGGTTTTTGGTGCCCTAGGTGATCTGTGAGTTTGGCGCCCTCATCAGAGGGTAATCCTTTCATTTATAAGAGAGAACATATTAATATATTCTTTTTAAAAAGAGAAAAAAATGTAACTCCCATCTAATTTGGCACCCCTTAAGCCTGGCACTCTAGGCGATCACCTAATTCACCTGTATGTCCGGCCAGCCTTGGCAGTGGCTATGCCGGCTGAGCTGTGCTGAGCACAGGATGCCATTTTCAAATAGCGTCACCAAGCGTTTGCACTCAGGGGCCAGGACATGCTCTTGCCTGAGGCCCGCTTATCTCCAGATTTGGTATCTAGCGAGGCCCCCTGCCTGTGGTGGGTCCAAGGTGGGAGCCCTGTGGGGAATGGTGTCCAGGAGAGAATTAATGACCCCTTTTGGGTGTCCTTGTCAAACCAACCCAACATCCTGTGAGCTCTAGAGGAACAACAAAACTGGGACTGTCCAATGTGTGGACTATGGGTTGCAATCAGAGGGCCAGATCCTGCTTGCAGAGCTCAGCAGTGCTGGGGGAATGTGTTCCCATTAGAGAGCATCGGAGTTATTCATTTCTCCTGCACAAGCTGCCGACATCACTTTTCATGCTACTTCAGCTACTGTTAACTGGTGCCCAGCAAGGCACACTGGAGAAGAGCCAGCCCAGTAAAGTGGGGCGTGCCAAAGTGGAACTGCTCCTCAGAGCACATAGGAGGCAGTGTTACTAGTGTGCACATGTGCGGGTGTGCGTGTACTCACGCTCACATGCACCATTACCGCCTACTAGATGAAATCAGACCACGCATCCATCTGTCTATCCTTATACACACTCATCTCTCTCTCTCTGCTGCTGCTCTCTACTGGATGGAATCAGAACTGGTCAGCTGTGTGTCATTGCCCCTATACTGCTTATTTATGGTGAAGATTCTCAGGTCACTCAAGAGGCAGAGGCCTGGGTTACTAGCCAAGCTAGTAGTCCCAGAGCCATGAAGATATTTAGGCTCCTAACTTCCACTGAAATCAATAGCAACCCCTACTTGCAGCATGAAATGGAAATTGCGAGCACCACAGGAAATGTGGTTAGTCATAGTTGACCATAGACGGAAGCGGGTTACTAGAACAAACATAGGATGGGACCTGGTGTGAATGAGCCCATTTCTCACAAGGCCCTTCTCCTTAGGGTGGAGGGGCTTATCGGACAGTCCAGGAAAGTGAGTGCTTCTTTTTGTGAGTTGCTGTGACTAATCTAGGTCCTGGTACATGTTTGTTTGGGTAAATTCATGGAGGGGATGATATGATGGGACAGCCTAATTTGAGAACTGTCTGATCTTTGACTACTCGTGGGAAATATGCCAATGGCCTGTGTTGGGATGTTAGATAGGGTGGGTTCTCTGAGTTGGTGCAGAGAATTCTTTGCTGGCTGGCTGGCTGGCTGGTGAGTCTCACTCACATGCTCAGGGATTAAGTGATTGCCATATTTGAGATCAAGAAGGGAATTTTCCCCAGGGAAGATTGGCAGGGACTTTGAGTGGTTTTCGCCTTCCCCTGTAGCATGGGGCATGAGTCACTTGCTGGTGGATTCTCTGTGCCTTGAACTCTTTAAACCATGATTTGGGGACTTCAATGACTCAATCATAGGTTAGGTGTCTACTGCAGGAGTGGGGGGCGGGGGGTTCTGTGGCTTTCATTGTGTAAGAAGTCAGACTAAATGATCATATCAGTCCATTCTAACTTTAATATCTATGAATCTTTGAACCAGCATCCTTCATGGCTGGCCACTCCTGGCATTCACTACAGGTCAGTTACCCAGGCTGGAGCCCCTCAGGGAAGAGATTTAAGCCCAGTGATATGGAATCACCTCTTGCCAGTACTGCTCCTTGTTCTAGGGATGGAGTATCCCAGGTCTTTGGTGCCTGCTGTTAACTCTCTTTTTCTGCACCTGCCAGTCCCTCCAACCTGGGATGGATGCAGCAGGGTGTCACCACAACCTGCCAGCTACTCCTTGTATGCCTCAGGCCGAGCACCTCACAGATGCCATTTCTGGCAGGAGGCTGCAGACTCAGTCCTTGGTCCAGCATTAGAAATGAAGCATCTCAGAGATGGTAACTTGCGAAGGCTGTGGGTCCACTTGGTGATGGCCCCGGCTCTTTGCAGCAAAGCAGCGCCCCTCAGCTGAGATTCACTGCCACCCAGGAGCTTCTCCGAGACAGGTAGAAGCCAATTCTGCCGTGTTCCCTTTTGGCCGGTTGCTTAGTAGTCTTCTGACCTAGAATTGTGATGAGCCTGATTCTGATCTGGCAGGGCTTCCCACTCAGGTATCACAGGCACAAGTGATGCCAGAGTCCTGCCTGGGTGAGAAAGCAGTCAGGACCTGATCCCAAGACAGTTAAATTTCAGTAGCTGCCAAAGCCAAGTATGGCTGAATGCTGCCACCGTCTGGTCTAAGCAGAGTTTATTCTTGGCTTGCAGCGCTGGTAGCCCTGTCAGGATATTAGAGGGACATGGTGCGGGAGATGGACCAACATCTGTGGGTGGAAGGGACAAGCTTTGGAGGTACCCAGTCTCCCAGAGCCTGTCCTCAGGTCACCTGGTGTTGGTCCGATAAAAGATGTTTCTTTGCCACCATGTTGTGTCATTCTTTGCTGCCTGTCCTGGGAGATATGTTGGCCCAACCCAAGAGACAGGCCTTTGAGCAGGAGTCCTGGGTGAAATCCCACAGCCTGTCTTACACTGGAGGTCAGACTGGTGATCTGAGGGTCCCTGCTGGATCTAGATGGACATATCTCACCTCCTCTGAGAACAAAATTTCTACTGTTAATGGCATTTGGATAATGAATTCTAAGCACTGAACAAGCACAGAGCCTGTGTGAAGTAGAGGCAGGCAGGGCTTGCATGACCCATGCACAGTAACAGGAAAGGAGGGTGCTAGATGCTGTAAGGGGAGTGAGTGCCTCTTATAGGATGACTAGCTCTTTAAGGGGAGATGGGTCTGGCTAGCCCTGCTTACACCCTATTAGGGCAGTAGGACTTGAATTCAGAACTGTAGCAATACCAGAAAACCAACAGCTACCTGGCTCCTCCCTACACAGCTCCAGCCACCATCTGCAGAAGTTGCCCTCTGCAGGAAGTTCTGCCTTGAGTGATCTGATTGACAGCTGCCTTAGTGAGCCCTCATTGGCTCCTTGACCCTAGATACACCAATGGGGCATTGCAATTTGCAAGATTTGTTTGGGGGGAGAGGGTGGTTCTCTGGCTAAGTGGCCTACTACTGAATCCTTGGAATTGACCTTGGCCCTGAGTTGGATTCTGACTCCTGATTGACCCCCTAGACCTCCAGCATCAACCCTGATTTCTGGCTCTGACCCTTTACTTGACCCTGATGCATACATCAGATACCTGGCTCCCAAACTCCCACTGCTAGCCCTGCCTACCTTTGCTCAGAATCCTGGTGCCCACTTCCATCACCTCCTCAGGTGGAGAAAATAAGCAAGGTCACAAGATGTTAGTTCTGGGGCTGACTCAGGCTGGAGATGAAACAGAATTTAAGACCGGAGAAAGCTGTGAGGAAGGAACCCAGAGATCTGCTGCTCTGGGAAGACAGAGGAAAGACTCTGTGCAGACCAGGAAGGTATGAGGAGGGAGGAAGGCAGTCCTTCAGGCCTCCTTTAATGGCTTGACTGGAGGGCCACATCAATGTGGCAATCAAACGTGGCTGGAAGGTGGGGAAATCTGACCTGAGTGAGGAACTGAGGCAGCAGCTGCTAGCCTGAAGCTGAGCCAGGTGAGTGATGTTGCTAGGGTGCTCCACACATGATAAGGGGCTGGAGTTAGCCTACCCGATACCTGGTAATGGATTATAAAAGCTAAATTCTCTGTTGTGGGGAAATGGGCCAAACTCCATTAAAGTCGGCGCCCTCCTGTGGCAACTGGGTTCGTGGCATGAGCCTGCACCATTGGCAGATCAGGTAGGAGGTGAACAAAAATGTGAGGCTTTCCTAAGAACTAGTAGCCCTGTAGATAAAGCTGCAGGTCGTGTTCCCCCTGCCAGCTGCTGTGATGTGACCAGGGGCATCTGAGGACAGAGCGATTGTCAGAAGAGAACCTGAATCTGGCCATTCTTCCCATCTGCGGATCAGTTCCTGGTTTTGCAGTGGAGTCGTTCTCGCAGGCAGCAGGCTTGCCATCACCTACCTGCATTAGCCCATCCTGCTTTGTTCATGTGCCGAATGCAGGTGTCCTTCCAGCTCCCCAGAAAGGGGCTATCAGTCCTGTCTTACAAATGGGAAAAGAGTCACTGGGAGACTGTGACGTGCCCCCTCCCCCAGGTACAGAACTGGGAGCAAACCTAGGTTTCCTGAGCCCTATGCCAATCTGCAGGCAATTCAGGTCATTGTCCATAACAGCCCTGATTGCTGACTCCACTTGTGCAAGGTGACAGGTTTCAGGGTTAAAATGAATGGGGCATTCCCTATCTCTGGGAGCAATTGTTTCAGGCTGCCTGCAGATGCAGGCAGTTCCACAAGAGCCAGCTCTATTTTTGAATGCATGAGGGCTAGAAACTTCATCTCTGTAACAGGCAAGCTAAGATTTTGCTGTAGCCCCACCACCCTGGGCAGGGACTCTGGACTTGTACTGGAGCGTGCACATGAGTCTGTCTCTGGTGCCTTAAACCCATCCTTTTCCCTTCCCAGGCTGGTTGGTTCAGGGTATCTAGCAAATGATGTCAGGAGAGTTGTTGCTCCCCCATATGCAATTTGCTAACTGAGACTTGGGGAGGAACTGGAGAGTGGATCCCTGAATGCATGAGACTCCTCACCTCACTGACTCACTTACCTATGAGATCTACAGGGACTAGGTCAGGGATCTGAACTCTGCGGCTCCGGAGCCACATGTAGCTCTTTGGCTACCCCCTTGCGTCTCTGGGCTCCAGGCCCACCCCTGCCATCAGGGGGACCTTGCAGGCGGCCCATGCCTGGCTCCAGGCTCCCCACCACCACTGGGGGATCCTGCAGGAGGCAAGTTCCAGGCTCCTCCCCCCCCAGCCATGGAACCCTGCAGCAGGCGCCCTAGCCCAGTTCTCTCCACCCCCCCACCAGGAGGCTACACCATTGCGGCTCTCAAAACACTTTGTTATTGAATTCCAAAGGGGTAGCTGTGTTAGTTTATTGTAGAAAGACAACAGAGTCCTGTGGCACTTTTAAAGACTAACAGGTTTATTTATCACATGAGCTTTCGTGGGAGAAGGAATTTTTAAAATGGCTCTTACCATTTGGGTAGCAAACTGCTGGGCTAAGTCCTTTGCTGCAGAGACCACATGCGTGGGGGAGGGTAGGAGAGTATTTCAGGAAGCTGACTGAACTCAAAATAACTTCCCTGCAGAGTGCAGGGCTCTAAGGGATTTGTTAGACTAACATCTCACATTAACTTTCAATCCAAGGATCTCAAAGCTTGTGGCATCAGCTGTCCCTGAAATGCAGCAAGTTCTGGGGAGGAACATAGTAGGAATTTAACTGCGCACAGCAACAGTTCAGGACAGGAAGTCAAAGTGGATGGCTAAGGGGAGTGCTGGGCTGGATGGAACCAACTCCTGGGTCTCACCACAATAGGCATTCATCTGCATTTCAAAGTGTATATTAGTAGCTTCCTCTGACTGATTCCCTTAACTGAGGGACAAAGAGGCTCAAAGTCACAACCTGCCAGGGGAGAGCATGCAGCCCTGCTCAGGCTGTCCATCTCCACAGTGATCATGGTAGCATGTTGCAGGAGGAAAACAGGCAGTGGGGAAATCAATGACTGTCAGAGACCAGCCAGAGTCCACAGGAGTGACAGTGGAAAGGGGAACGGAGTAGTGTGATGAGTATAAACTTCTTGCCTCCTTTCTCCCCTCTCTTGAGTCCTTCTCAAGCTAGAGGGAGCCACAAGCAGTCAGCTTGCACTGGACTAAAATCAGCTGCATTCAAAGCAAGTGTTATTAGTAGCTTTACCATAGTGCTTGAGACTGCAGCTGCAATCAGGAACCTATTGTTCTAGACATTGTGCATTCACATTATACTGTTTCCTTGCAAAATTTTATTGTCAGTAGGTGTCTCTATATAGCATTCCAGGCATGGCCCTGGTAACTGTGGGAAACTGAGCTGGAACACAAGCTGAGTGGAATCCTCTCTTTTGTATTTAGTTTTCTTTAATGTCCCCTGAAGTATAATTCCATATATTGTCACATAGTAAGAGACAGTCCCTGCCCAAAGTATTTACAATCTAAATAGATAAAGGAAGGATCATAATCTCCAATTCTCCAGCTGTGGGAACTATGGCATAGAAAGACTAAGGCCAGAATTTTCAAAAATACCTTCAGATTTAGGCAGTCTCAATTTTTTGGGATACTCAACTAGAAACAAGAATGAACCTGACTTTCAGAAAGTGCTGACCACCCTCTCTCTGAAAACCAGCCCTCCCTCCCAGCAGTCTCCTAGTGGGCACCCAAAATTACTTAAGCCCAAATCCTCAAATGTATTTAGGTACCTAGCTCTCTTTTGAAATCAGTTGGAATTTGGGGCGTGATACTTTTAAGAATTAAAAGCTACGTCTCCATGGCTACCAGAAACTACAGCAGTCTCAGAGTTCAAGCTAGAGCCCAAACCCAAATGTCATAGTATGAGCTTGAATATGTAGCTAGACTTGCTGTTGTGGCTTTATGCTTGCTGTGTAGACGTACCCAACGTCACTTGAGAAATGCACTGTGGCCAAGGTCACACAGGGAGTCTAGAGCAGACCTGGGAATTGAACCAGATTGCCGGAGTTCCAGCCAAGTGCCTTTACCACAAGCCCTGGCTTCCCTTCTGATGTAAACCTTCCACCCTTTATCATGTTTCATTGGCTGAATTTAGCTGGAAGGACAAAAGGGAGTCCTAAAGATGATCCTTATACAAGAACTCTCCTGTACAGTCCTTGCATCTTTTCTTCCATCTGAACTTGTTCTGTAAAACATGCCAAATGTTTCTCTATTTCCTTATCATTTTTTAAATAGCCTTTTGTGGTTTGGAGTCCCTGGGTACGTGGAAAAAAACCTCACTGCAAAGGAGAAGGGAGCTGTTGATGTAAACTCATCCCTGTCTGTTTAACTGAGCCAGATAAAAGCTCTAATTAATCTCAGCCGTACTCCTCAGCAAAGACTTTCACCCCTGCATGGAGAGAAGGTGGGGCAGAGATATCTTTATTGAACCAACTTCAGGTGCTGAGAGAGAAAATTTCAAGCTGTGCTTTGGAACCTATAGGGGATATCATCAAACAACTTCAATGCATGTCAGGTCTTGGAAGCAAGCTTTCCTGACCTCCCCCCCACTTCTGACCTTGAAACAACCCCCCAACCTTGCCCAGTTCATCATCAGAAGCCAGCTGCCCCTAGACCAAGAGACACCAACTCACTGTTTCTCTCACCGACAGAAGTTGGTCTTATCAAAGGTTTTACCTACACACCATGTCTCTGTAACACCCTGGGACTGACACAGCTGCAGTATGCTGCTCACAACCTTGCGGGGAGGTAGTTTTCTTTTGTCCCCTTAATTAGTGGCCGGCTATCTGACCTGTTACAGTGGTAGAGGAGAAAGGATGCATTTGATCGCAAATACAGCCTGCAAGATAAACAGCAGGGGAAGAGGAAGCAAAAATCTTCTGATCAGGGCAGCATCTCTCTAAACTTGGATTTTGTTTCTTCTCTATGGTTTTCAAGAAGGTTTTCTATTGTTTGCCATTTTCCATCCACATTGTAATAAAAATCCCCCCTTCATATTTCCTCTCCTTCTCTTTCCCCTTCTTGCTACAGGCAGGAGTGAGGGGAAAAACTGGGACTAGATATCCTGGTTTATAGGGCTGGTTCTGATATTCAAGTCTCTTTCTTACACAGACACCCTATTATCCTCCACCGTACTCCCATTTTTTCACACTTGCTATCTGGTCTCCCTAGAGGAAAGGAATGCCAGGGGAGGGGGAGAAGAGGGGGGAAAATTACTAATTTTTTCCTTTCCAAATATAATTGAAAAAAATATAAACAAATTCTCCGCCCCTGTCCTCTCTAGCTGTCCTGTCTCTGCAGGAGACTGGAGAGCGCTCAGCTCAGAAAGTAATTCAAACAGCCCCAGAAGGGATCCAATGGTTAAAATATAATTTGACGGGCCCTGGAACTCTCTGGGCCCCCTTCATGCATGTGTGGGCCCCAGCCCAGGTAGGCATTGGCAACCACTTCTCAGTATCATATGCATCGGTTATCGCCCCATAAAAAGATTTATAATTTTATATGGTGTGTCTGTCAATTATTGTCACAAACTAGCAAACACTGCATAACACAATAAGTATTGTGGTTAATGCACTAATTAAATAAAATGCAATACGTAATTGATTGAACACAAATGCAATGCATAAGCAGAAACTGAGACAAACATAAAACTGCATTTATTGCTTGCAGTAAAACACAGATATGCAAACTCATTAATATCTACATGTGTTTTGGATTGAAGCTAACTTCAACCAAAACAGTTTATAAAATCAATATTTTTCCATTGTCTGCCACATTGATTTCATTGCACCTTCATCTTGAACACCAATCTTTCTTGAGCGACCCTGAGTGCTAGTTGCTGGTCTCGGGTTTAAAAATAACCATGATTTGACATACTTTAAAGGTTCCCACAATGCAAATGGAGGTCCACATAATGAAATAAACATTAATGATGACATGTGCTTAACTGTCAGCCTAGACCGTAAGGAGTTACAAATTATGTTCATTTTACTGAAGCCTCTTTCACATTCTGCTGTGTTGAGAGGAATTGTATTTACACAGTTCACAAGTTTCTGCAATGCAGGTTTCATGACTGCTCCCTGACAATCTTTATATTCCTGATATGCACATTTCACTTCATTAAATGCAATGCCAAACTTGGAACACAAAAATTTTATGTCACTTTCACCAAATTCGGGTGACAGCTCTGTAGTGAAACGTGATGGGTCAAGTGCTTCAACAGCACTGCTTAGACGTTTTTCTGAGTCTGGCAACAATCTGGCATTCATACAGTCCGCTAAGGCCTGGTAAAACTGATATTTAGAAATTTCAATTTGCTTGCCAGCATTCAAAGACATGTTTACACATACATCTTTAAAGCAACCTGCAGCAATTGCCTCACAAGCCTCTTGGTAGAACTCTGAATCACACTCTCTGCGAGCTATAAACACCTGAACTTGTCGACTTATCAACTTACTTGCTGTAGATAATGTTACATCAGATTTTTGCAATGCCAAGGACAGGTCTGCAAGTTCCTCCAGAGCATCAAGCATGAGACCCAAGTTTTTAACAAAAACTGGATTCTCCAGTTCTTGTGCCATGGCAGCAAATTTTTCTTTATCTTTCCCTTCTAGTGAGAAATCAACTGATTTTTTCAAGAAGTGGCTATGGAGGGCTGTATATGACTGCCAAACAGCTCGTACAGTGCGGCAGCTACAGGCAACCCAATGTACATCAAGTATGCGTCCAATCCTATTAAGCTGGACTTCCAGATCACTCGCACATTCAGCCAACTCTCTCAAGCACTTCGGCGACTGACTGTGCAGATCATACAATGAATCCATGAATGATTTAAAGTGATTAACTTCACTGCAGCATTTGATAGCATCAGCTACGGCCAATTCCAACCTGTGATTAAAACAATGCCAACTTATCAAAAGTGGAAATCGTGTTTTTAATTTTGCTGCAACACCATCCTTACTGCCTAACAGGACAGAGGCTCCATCTACACCTAAACCAATCCAGTTATCTTTAAGAAATTCCTCCATGAATCCATGTTCTGCTAAACACTGCAGCAAAGCTAATACTACGCCATCATCATCATTGCTGCCAAGTTCAACAAGATCAAGAAAAAATGTAACAGGACCAATGTTTGCATCAAAAGTTGTGCGCAGGTAAATTACAAGACAAGAAAGTTTACTTAAACTCGTACTCTCATCAATTAAAACAGAAATTTGATATTGCTGAGAAATGATACTAGAACACAAATTATATTTCATCTGCACAGATATGTGGTCTATTATGTCAGCACAAACATTGGGATGCAAAACATGACCCATATCAACACCATTTAACTGCTGTAAAATAATAAGGTCTGGATAGTCAGAGTAAGGCCTGTCATTCTGCACAATGTAATAAGCAGTACGAAAAATTTTACATGTTTCAGCATACTGTTGCTGTATTTGAGCTTCTAACGCGCATTTCAGTGCAGCTGCACTGTGGGCATTAGACATTCTATGGTCGTGAATTTTTTTCCGCAGAGATGTTTGCTGTGCAGCTCTGGTCACACCATATGGCTTAATAGCTCCACCAACCCATGCCTCAGATACGGTAATCTTACAACCAGACAGCTTAGCATGCCCCATATTAGCTACGTCACGACACACAATGCATCCTAATTTCCCAGAATCAACAAATAACCAATTATTAGCCTTCTTGAACTTTGTATACTGTTCAGTGGTCCAACACTCTGGCACTGGCAGTATAGCGTGGGTGGCATCAAGGTTTTCATCGACGCTGATAGGCGCCATTGTTGCAGCTGTGACATACAATTGAACAGTGAGTTTTTTAAATTTCAGAAAAATACATGGACAAAAACCAAAAATTCTTTGTATTACCACGTGCACAGAAACATAGGCATACCTGCTGCATTTTCTGCACCAGTACTGGTATCTACTGGAACAGCATCAGGTTGAGAAGGTGACATGTGCTTAATTGTACGATCATCAGAAATACTGGTATTGTTATTTCCCTCTTCTGTTGGCAACTCCTGGGTGATTGTTGGTAGCAATGTGCTTGTTCCTACAATGAAGCAGTAAAATGTTACAAAAAACCTGGTTTTGTGTGATATGTTGATATTTTAAAAATTGTAAGTTAAATATTAAACAATAGGTAGATGAATTAATTTCATTGCTAAATCATGGCCTACATGTACCTCAATCCCAACCCTATATTTGACTCTAGCTATACATATGTCTTTTCAACGATGGTCCATAGGTCAATCATTGTTATAGAAAAGTTTTATATCACATGTCAAACACAGCACTTTACAGTTTAGGCTTACCTTCACCACTTCCTTCCAAAGCTGGCTGGTGGAAATCAGCTTTATGCACAAAAAAATCCGACAATCTTGGTGTTTTTTCAGGCTGTGTCTGCTCTTTAGTTTCTGCTAACCGTCTCAGTTTTCGTTTCTGAGCTCCGCTCCCGTACACCCTAGCCATTTTCCAATAAGAGACAAGCAGTACCAAACGACTCACTTTAACCACTGCATAAGAGATAAAGGACACCATGATTTAAGTGGGACACATTCTAATGAAGGCAGTTGAGTTATATCAGGCATGAATCTGGCCCAATATGTCCATATCACAAAACCAACATGTAACCCATACACCTAAAACAGGCTATTTCTTTAAGAGCCCTATTGATGTTGGGTTACTTGTTGCTGGGCAGATTAGCTGCCCAGAACCAGAAACTTCTGGAAACAGGGAATGGTAGCATTTTGAGCATGCGCCACAGGATTTCCTGCTGGTGTGGTCAGGTCAGACCCCATATGAGAGCAGGAAACAGCCTAACCCTGTTTCAAACAGGAGTCAGTTGCAGTGAGAAGAGCCCATGTGCTCAGCGTGCTAGGAGAGAAGCTGAGCCAGGAGTGGACAGTAAGATGTTTTCTCCCTCCTATGGAGTCTTTTGCAGCAGTTTGTGCACATGTATGTGACTGAGGGCTGGTTAACCAGTAAGCTGACCCGATGGTGCTGGTTCCAGAGGAGAAAGAAAAGCCTGCATGGAATTCTACTGAAGATTCCTGCAACTAAAGATGAGGCTAGTTACTTCTTTCCACTCAAGCCTTTAGATTTATCAAAGACTAGCTGAGATTTGGGTGAACTCCACCTAAACTTTGGGATTCTTGGGTTTCTTTCTCAGTGTTTCTGAGGGACTGTTCTATTTAAGTTCTTTTTGTTTTCTTAAGATGATTTATTAAGTTAGTAGTTAATAAAGTTCATTGTTATGTTTGTTCTTAGTAATATTTTTGTGTGGGAGGGTAACTTTTAGCAATCTTTGCTTAGAGTCCCTTAAAGACTGGATCCTAGGTCTTCAGGTGCTTCTCCATAGGACTTGGGGTTTATTTCTGTTAAGCACTGGAGAGGGGCAGTTGAATGAATTCCAGCCCACCCAAGGTTACAATCACATGACCTGGGCACAACCCAACACAATTAACAACAACAAACTGACTGTCTATACTCAGATGCTCCAGGGCCAAATTTAGACCTCATATAAGCAGATACAGATTTATTAACTTTAAAACCTTTATTTGTTTACACCAGGTCTGAAAAGGACACCAGTAATGCAATATAAAAAGTGCTGTGGGTCACACTCAAAGTGCCTTAACAGAGATTTGTAGAAGAATTAGGCCATGTACACACTAGCATCACTATCGCGCACTTACCCTGTTGCGCGTTAAATGTTCCGTGGTTGTTGTTGCGCGATACCGCGTACACACTCGGCATGCTGTAACGGATCAAACAACCCCCCCCCTTCTCTCAGTCCTCCAGCAAAACAAAGTGCACTCTGGGTACCTATCCCACAGTCCCCGATATCATTTCCCGTGGTGCATTGCGCTACCGACGCTACCCAGCAGTCGCCAATAGCAACGGGCGCTAATTTCAAACTGAAGCAACCATCTTTCCATCACTGCCTTTTAATAATCGCCATGGATTCAGCTGTGATCTTGAATGCTGCCTTCAGCATTGTGAACACAGCCCAGATTCTGTTGCAGTACGCCTTTGGCTCTGACTCAGAGCAGGACTCGGATGACTCCACTTCGGAGAATGACAGCCATGAGAGCAGAACTGATATTCTGATCAGTTTTGCAGACCAGCTGCACAGCCTGAAACACCGTGTTTGGTCCCGGCAGACAAGCACAGACTGGTGGGACCGAATCGTTCTCCAGCTGTGGGATGATGAGCAGTGGCTACAGAACTTCAGAATGCGCAAAGCCACATTTATGGAACTGTGCCATGAGCTTGCCCCTGCCCTGCATCGCAAGGACACGCGGATGAGAACAGCCATCACAGTGGAGAAGAGTGTGGCTATTGCCCTGTGGAAACTGGCGACTCCGGACTGCTACCGCTCTGTCGCAAACCAGTTCGGTGTCGGACGGTCGACCGTTAGAGTAGCACTGTCACAAGTGTGCAGAGCCATCAACCGTCTCTTGTTAAGGAGGACGGTGACCCTGGGGAATGTGAGGGAGATCATCGAGGGATTTCAGGACTTGGGCTTCCCGAACTGTGGGGGTGCAATAGATGGGACCCACATCCCTATTCTCGCGCCCGACCATCTCGCCAGTGAGTACATTAACCGGAAGGGATACTTTTCCATGGTTCTTCAGGCACTGGTGGACCATCGTGGTCGGTTTACGGACATAAATGCGGGTTGGTCTGGAAAGGTGCACGATGCACGCATCTTCAGAAACTCTGGACTGTTCAGAAGGCTACAGGCGGGCACCTTTTTTCCCGACGAGAAACTAACAGTGGAGGGTGTTGAGATGCCCGTAGTTATCCTTGGGGACCCCGCCTACCCACTGATGCCATGGCTTATGAAGCCTTTTACCGGGAAGTTGGATCCTGCAAAGGAGCGTTTTAATTACAGGCTGAGCAGGTGCAGAATGGTTGTGGAGTGTGCCTTTGGCCGCTTAAAAGCCCGGTGGAGATCGCTTTATGGCAGGCTTGACCTGCATGAGGACAACATACCAGTTGTTATTTCCGCGTGTTGTGTCCTTCACAATATCTGTGAAAACAGGGGGGAGAGATTTATGAACTCATGGACAAGGGAGGCAGAACGTCTGGAACATGCCTTCCAGCAACCGGACATCAGGGGTATCCGGGGTGCACAGTTAAGGGCGGTGCGCATCAGGGAGGCGTTGAAAAACCATTTTTTTGATGGGGATTGAAGGACAGCGTCGCCCTTTCTGTACTTCATGGTACACATATACTATTCTTAAGTACAAAGGTTAAGGGAAATACAGTCCTATTATTTTTTTATTCTTTCTTTACTGAAATTCAATTATCATTATCATACTGTAAATAAAAATAAAGAAAGTTTTGATTCATTAAACAATCTCTGAACTTTATTAACAAATCAAAAATGATGACACAGAAGGAGGGTGGGTGTCTAAAGATGGGTGTAGGTGCGGGACTCCACGACATAAGTTGGGGGAGGGGTAGATGTAACATTATACCATGGGTGTCCATGGTGCTCTATGTATTGTTTTGGAGGTGAATGTTGTGTGGGTGGAGGGAAAGGCAGAGGAGGCTGTGGGGGGAGGGGGGCGCGAGCCTGGAGCAGACCAACCATGGTCTTCAGGAGGTTTGTCTGCTCGTGAAGGATGTCTATTAGTGCATCCTTCTGCCTCTCCCTCCTTGCGCTGCTCTCTCTCCTGTCCTGCCTGCACTGCCTCCTCCACTGCCTTGTCTCCCTAGCGGATGCCTCCTGGGAATCCATGAGCTCTTTGAAGATCTCTTCCTTGCTCCTTCAAGGCCTCCGCCTTATCTTTCTCAGACGGCCCACAGCAGCTGTACATTGTCCATCGAAGGTCGTTCCTGCGTACATATGAAACATTGTAAATGCCGCTATTGTTCAAACCTTGGTCTGGTGCACCGAAAGATGTTCTCCCTACACATTCCTCGCCTACTACAGCGAGTACACACCGGGGGGGGGGGGGAGGGGTTATGACCATTGTCCAAAGCGAGGGACGGGTTGCTGTGAGTTGCTCCATGGGACAGTTGACTATTGCCACTGCTTGTTCTGATACTGTGTCAGAGATGGCTGGAACAGAAGCTAATATGACACTGCTTAGAGTGCCTATGCAAGCGAGAATGCATCTTCTGCATGTTGCTGACTTCAAGCCGGGACCTTACGCTGCAGGAATGTGCGCTGCAATGCTTCCCGCGGCAGTGCTAGCGAGCATGAGAGGGAAATACTCCATGAATGGGGGAGGGCGACGGCTCGCTCTACCATCCAATTTTAAAAGAAGAATTTGGAAATATTTGGAGAGCGCTTTCAGTGACTTAAGAGGGGACGAGTACTTGTCAATCGAGGCATTCATTGACGCGGTTTTTATGTAATGATAGTGTCCCCACGCCACATCTGTTACGCGCACAAAAGAAGACAGAAAAAAGGAGGAAAGAACGCGTTTTCTTCCTGTACCCGCTAAGCTTTAGCTGATAGAATATAAAGCACCGCAAGGCCAACTTACCGGAGCTGCCATCGGCTGATTCCTGGGAAGGTGTGCCTAAGGAATCCGTGGAGCTGGTCTCTGGAGGGGTGGCGAATAACTCCTGGCTCCCCATTTCAGTGGCTCCGTCGTCACCGTCCTCGTCCTCTTCCCCCTCTGCATCCTCGTCCAGGACAGCATCCTCGCCTTCAGCTCCCTTGTCATTTTCTGACGATGTCGCAGAGGTGTCAACGGTCAAGGTCGGGGTGGTTGTGGGATCCCCTCCCAGGATCGCCTCCAACTCCTTGTAATAGCGGCATGTTGTTGGCGCGGAGCCAGAGCGCCGGTTAGCCTCTCTGGCTCTGTGGAAGGTTATCCTCAGCTCCTTGACCTTGGCCCGGCATTGCAGAGTGTCTCTCTCGTAGCCCTTCTCAGTCATGGACTGAGATATTTGGCCGAAAATGTCGAAATTCCGCCGGCTGCCACGTAACTGTGACTGCACGGCGGACTCTCCCCAGATTCCTATCAAGTCCATCACCTCTGCTGTCGTCCAAGCCGGAGATCGTTTGCTGCGCCGCGAAGACATTGCGAACGGAGCACACAGAGGCAGCAACACCGAAAAGCAAGCCAGAAGGGAGAGTGTGGAATTCAAAAATTCGCGGGGCAGAAGGGGAGGTCGGGAAAAATGACATCACGGCAATAGAGTACTGACGGGGGTGCATAAGGGATGGGATTGGAATTGTGGGCCATTTCCGGAATGTTCACATTGCGCAAGAAGTGTACACACACGGGCTGTCGCGCAATAGCTATTCCGCGTTAAGAGATACCACGCTCGTTTTGGTGGTTTACATCTTGCGCAACAAGACGGGTCTTAACGCGCAAAAACTGTAAGTACAGTGTGTACGCTCTGCTTCTTATTGCGCGATAAAGGGCTTTATCGCGCAATAACTTTGCAGTGTGTACAAGGCCTTAGTAGAACTATTGTATCTCCTTTCAGTTAGCACAGATTTATACATCTGTGACACGACTGGCTTCAGTGAAGTAACTTCATGGTGTGTGTGGCAGTGGAGGAAATCAGGGCCAAACCAATACACCTAACTGATGTATTAGTCTCATATCTATTAATGCTAAAAGTATTATTTTTGTGGAAGTTTTATACTCTTGTGGCTCTGCGTTTTGTTTACAAGTAAAAGCTGTTCACTCCCCCCCTTCTAAGCAACAAATACAAGTCCTGATTTTCAAGTCAAAGGAAGTTTTGTCACTGGGTTCAGTGAGGTCACCATAAAACCCATTGTGACAGGTTGCTCCCAAAACTGTCCTGGTGTGCCACTGTGACCTCACTCCTGAAACCCAATTCACCATGCTCTGGGTGATCACTCATTTCTGAGTCAGAACACACCAGCCTCCTGCATGTGATTGGTCCCAGGCAATAGATGTGTGTCCACTGACCACTCAGATGACGGTCCCCAAGGGGGCAGCACCCTAGCCCATTACCACACTGGGAGCCTCCATTTCACAGGAATTGAGACCCTCTCAGTGTCCCTTTAACACTGAAATAGATAGGCCCAGCCTCCCTTATCAACTCCCTGAAGTCCACACTGCTTTAGAAAAAACAAACTACTTTACTGACCAGGATATGATTTTTTTAAAGGTGAGAATATAGAAAACCAATGCATAAACATTTAACAAGAGTCAGAAGTGAGTGACCACCACCCAAATAAAAGATATAAAACACATGCTAACCTAATAACATTATCTAGGATCTCATTTTAACTCAATATCGCCTCATTCTTACCCAGACAGACTGGCTACTTCTTGCTTCTCAGCCAGCCTAAGTCCTCCTTGCCATAGGGTAGGTTCAGTCTCTTGGAGTTGTTACAAGAGAAGATGAAGGTGCTCTCTGGCAAAAGCCTCAAGTCCCTCAAAGGGTCTGTCTTTGTTTTCTAAATGGCTTTCAGCCCCTCCCCTATTTTACAGGCTGCCCTGTGACTTCCTGTCACACCTGAGCTAAATTCCAAAGGGGTAGCCGTGTTAGTCTATTGTAGAAAGACAACAGAGTCTTGTGGCACTTTTAAAGACTAACAGATTTATTAATCGCATGAGCTTTCGTGGGAGAAAATCCCACTTCGTCAGACGCTTTGAAGATAGGAAAGTTACAGAGTGGGAGGAAATAAAATGCAGGGGAGTGTATGACACCTGAGCTAGGCAGACCAATTTACAGTGCTTTTGTCATCCAAATCTCCAGCCTCAGAGGTAGCCCTGATGGACTGAGCCCTATAAAATGCCTCACACACACATACATTGTTGCAGGAAACATGGCACCATGATGTAGCTCAGAGAAGAGACACAGTGCCCAGGAACAGGGAGAAAAAAAACAAACAAACTCCTAACCCTCTATCTCAGGGGTGTCCAACCATTTTGGGCCAGGGCCACATTCCAATTCTTTTCCCATGAGGAGGGCTGGTGAGCAAATTTTGGGTAGATAAGGCATAGAAACTGTGGAGTGGTAGGGAAAGCAGGAGTGTGTAGCAGGGATGGGGTGGCAGAGGAGGAATGGCTGCAGAGCTTGGGAGGACAGGGCAGAGATGGGGTGGGGTGCCAGAGGGGTATAGGGAGCACTGTCATTAGGTGGTGGGTTGCCAGATCTCCCCAATGGGCCTCCGTGGTGTTGTCTCCCAATGGGGCCCCTCTGCTGTCATACCATTAGTCCCCCTCCCCCTAGTCCCACTGCCTTTCCACCCTGGACCATGGTCTCACAGTCCCACTTCCACAGCCCCCCACCCGCTGGGCCGCGCCGCCCGCCCCCCCCCCCCCACTTACCTACCTGGTGGGCTGTAGGGGTGTCCAGTGCTGCTCCCTCGCCAGGCCTCTCCTACCATGAGCCACACATTTGAGCATGCTCAGGGCAGAAACTTTGAGAAGACCCCAGCCTGGCCACAGCTCTCAGGCATCCAGTAGCCAGGATTCTGGCCCACAGACCACCTGCTGCAACTGTTACTTGCCAGTGTGCAGGATCCCACACTGTGGCACCTTTGTCCTGCTGGCCCAGCATCCCAGCAGGGCAGAGGATCTTCCCAAAGCATGCAGAGCCTACTCTCCTGGCCCTCCATCCCAGCTAGGATGCAGGGCAGGGTGCACGTGCATTCCACCCCATTTTTCTAGTTTTCTGGGCCTTGAAATGGCACTGCAGGGTGGTCCAGCCTACTTTAACCAGTCTGTACCATCACACATGTGCAGCATTATCCTTTAAGCCCATAGCCCAGGCAAGCATTTTCTGCTCCTGTTTGCCATGCCAGGCCAACAGGAGCAGTTTCTCTGACACCCAAACCCCGTGCCTTTGCCATAGCGCACAGGCAGCGAAAGAGTCTGGCTAGAGACTGTAGGGGCACCCGCCTTACACTGCGGGAGGGCGGGGTCTCTCCCTTCCTGTAGAACGCTGTAACCGGCGCGCGGGGCCGGGCCGAACGGTCTGGGGCCTCGCGCCCAACGGCCGCCGCTGCTCCTCCCTCCTATTGCTCGGGCGTCTGGATACAACAACAACAACCGCCGCTCGAGTTTTCCCACGTGACACAAGCGGCTTGCTTCCGGTATTATGGCCCGCCCCTCCCCCCCACTGGCAGGGGCAGAAGCCAATCGGGAACGTCGCCGCTCCCGAACGCGCATGCGTTCCGCTCCTTGATTGGTCGACAGTGAGTCAGTTTGTGCGCTCCAGCAGCGGGGGGAACATCCGGAGCCTGCCGGTCCGACCCCATTAAACATCCTGGCGGGGAACCGAAACCGACTGTCAAGGGTTCCTGGGCTCTTCCCACCCCGCCCTGCAGAAAGGCACAAAACAGCGGGGGTGGGGGTGCGGTGGAAGCAGGTCTGATAAGGAGCCGGGCGCCTGCACAGGTGGTGCCGCCCCTCCCCACACCTGGGGGGCACCGGGTCCTGAAGTGCAGCTGTGGGTCGCGGCCCGGATTCCACCAGCCACAGCACGGCGCACCCCACAGCCAAGCACTTAGACTACTCGTACAGGGTCCAGCCTGATCTGTCTCACAGAGTAAGAGTCAATTCAGTACCAGACCGACGCTTGACGCCACAGAGAGCGACACGCATTCCTAGTGAAAAAGAGAATAAATTTATTATCAAAGGACAGCGTTTTATTACAATAGTGGAAACAAGCTACCACCAATACAACAAACATCGTTTAAACAATGCAGCTGAGGAAGTCGGTTGTAGGCTACAAAAGCATGTGCCCGAAGAAATTTGTTAGTCTTTAAGGTGCCACAGGACTCTTGTTGTTTTCATTTAAACAAGTGTCCAGGAAGTCTAAATACCAAGCTTAGCTGTTGTCAGACTATTTCTCTCCCCCCGTCCTTTGCAGCATTTTCAAGGGAGGCTGCCCAGGACTCACTCAGTCCATTCACTTCCTCGGTGCTGGATGAAGGGGCGTCACCTTTGCTTCTGTGTCTGTACCTCCAAGATTCCAACATTCATCAGCTTCACTGCCACATAGAATAATTGCCCAGGTTGGAGTTATTCCTGGCCTGCTCCTTTCTTCTGAACTTCATCTTTTCATTTAGTTGACGCTGGTTATGTTGATGCCCCTGGCTGCGCCTGGGGTTGCGCACTGGGTAACTCGAGGGGGTGGAAGGCCATAGTGTCGATGAAGCCCCTTTGTTCCAGACTCGGACACAGCTGGGACACAACAACCTCATATAAGGATGTTCCCCGGTTGCAGGAAGCAAGGCTGATAGCATGTTCCCAATAACAGTACCAGTACTAGCCAGTCACAGCTTTCCACAGCTCACACAGAAACCCTGAAAAGAGGAAGGCGGGAAAGTGCTACATACACCAAGGGCAAGGCTCCCAGTAAACAACCCACATATATAAGGGTCACCGCAACAGGGTGGGGGTGCGCATGATTTGAGACGTGCCTGTCTCCGTGTGCCTGCTTGAGATTCCAAATAAACCTTAGAGTGCTTCTCCGCCCTGGTGGTGTTATTGGTGCTGCGCACTCCGGGCAATGAACCCCAACTGTTGCTAGCCCCAGCCCGTCCTCGGGCGTCCCACCCACAACAGTTTTTGGCAACTCCGCCAGAACTTTAGGGGCTTCAAACAGCCTTGCCCGGACCCTGCCGAGGGCCAGGGCAGCCGCCGCTTCAACGCCCACGCGCGCACTGGCATTTTGCTTGAGGGCCTCATTGCGTGAGACTGTCCAGCCCGCTGGGCACTCCGGTGCAACGCACCCTTGGTAAGCGGAGAATCACTGGCATAGGGTCAGGCGACGGTGTGGAACCGGTCCAGTCTACAGGTAGGACTAGTCCGTTTGGTGGTAGGTCCGTTTCCCTGGGGACGCCCAGGGTAGTCCCGGGAAGGTATGGGGCAAGGACAAGGCAAGGGCCCGGGGTATTGTACCCCCTTGGAATGCATTCTGTTAAACTGGAAAGGGTTGGGGTCATACCCCATGACTAAGAAACAATTGAAAAGGTTTTGTTCTGTTGATTGGCCACAGTATCAGCTATGGGACCGGGAGCAATGGCCTCAAGGGGGCTCCCTTAATTATAACACCATTCTCCAGCTTCTTTTGTTTTGTCAGCGCATCGGGAAGTGGAATGAGCACATGTATGCCCAGCTGTTTATGGCTCTACGGGACCGAAAAGAGCTGTTGTGGAAATATAGTCTGGTCGCGACCGGGTCGGAGGCGTCTTCGAGCAGACCATCCCCTCCCACGGCTGTAATGGCGGAACCGGCGCCCCCTTCGGCCCTGATACCCCCTCCAGCTAGGGATGAGGGCCCCAGAGTTCAGGAAGCGGGGGGGGGGCCCTGGGCATGTACCCTCTTATAACTGAGACTGCAATCGCTCGTCAAGGGGGTGACAATCGACAGGCTACAACCATGCAGGTATACACCCATGTCCCCTTTAACACGGTGGACATGGCCGCCTTCAAGGCACAAGCCGGGGACTTTTCAACAAACCCCAGCCGCTTTATGTCCGTGTTTGAAGGGTGTCTGGCGAGTCACAAGCCAGACTGGGACGACTGTAACATCCTCTTGAGAACCCTACTGTTTGAAGTCAAGAGGCAACAGGTAATTGCTAAGGCTAGGGAAGTGGCGGTGCAGAGACATGAGGCAGATCCAAATGCCCCGACAGCCACAAATCAAGTCCCCTTTGTAGATCCAAGGTGGGACCCTAACGACCCTGTCTCTTATACCCCCCTTGCAGTATATAGGGAGCTGCTCCTTCAAGGCCTCCGCCAATCTGCAGTTCATCATAACAATTGGGCCAAACCGTATGCAATAACTCAGGAGCCCAAAGAAAGCCCGGTTGTGTTCTTACAGCGCATCCAGGACAGTATCCGGCAAAATACCAATGCCGACCCTGACGCTGTGGCAACGGAAGCTATAATTAAAGGTATTTTTACCAGCCGAGCGGTTCCAGACATCAAGCGGAAGCTGCAGAAGAAGGAGGATTTAATGGGCATGACCATAGCCAATCGGGTCTCCTCTCTCCGAGAAGACGAGAAGGACAAATGCCAGGTAAAGATGATGGTAGCCACAGTTACGGCTAGCGACCTCAGAAGAGCACAGGCAGGAAGACCACCCAGAGGGCGAGGACGAGGTAGGCCAGGGCCCACGGAGTGGCGGTTGGGGTGAAACCAGTGTGCCAGATGCTGGAGGGAGGGGCATTGGAAGAACGAGTGCCCGGACCGGGAGGTGACCCCCATGATGGAGGTGGCAAGTCCTGAGTAGGGAGGTCGGGGAGGACGGCAGGGCCCACCCCCTGAACCCCGTGCAAAGATGAGGGTGGGCAACTCAGAAATAAGTTTTCTAGTGGACTCGGGGGCAGCTCGGACGGCGGTCAACCAACCATTAGACCTGCCCATCGAAGATTCCTTAACTGTAATTGGGGCAACTGGGAAGGAGGTCAAATGCCCTGTCTATGTCCCCGCAGAATGTACCTTGGGAGACAAACATACCGGTATTTCCCATCGCATAGTTTACCTCCCCGACTGTCCCACCCCTTTGCTGGGAAGGGACCTCCTCTGTAAGCTGGGAGCCACTCTGCATTTTACACAGGATGAAATCATGCTCAACCTACCCCCAGAGCATGCCTGGCTAATGGTAGTGGAACCTAAGGAAAAAGCCCAAGAAGCTCAGGATTGGGCACACTGGGAGGATCAGGTTTATCCCCTAGTGTGGGCCACAGAGGCTCCGGGAAAAGCCTCGTACATTACTCCGGTTACAATCCAGCTCCTCCCAGGGAAAACCTCAGTGAGAATTCGCCAGTATCCCATACGGCAGGAAGCGCGAGAGGGTCTGCAGACTACCATTGAAACATTCCTGAAGTGTGGGGTCCTCCGGGAGTGTCAGTCAGCTTGGAACACTCCCATTCTGCCAGTTAAGAAACCCGATGGCACCTACCGCCTGGTGCAGGATCTTAGGGCTGTGAACGAGCGGGTGAAGCCCCTGCACCCTCTGGTGCCCAATCCCTATACACTACTTGCTTCTATAGGGGAACAATATATGTATTTTACTGTTCTTGATTTAAAGGATGCCTTCTTTTCCATCCTGGTGGAATGACAGTCCCAGGAACTCTTTGCCTTTGAGTGGGAGGACAAAAAGCAGGTAAAGAAACAAATGTGCTGGACCGTCCTAGCCCAAGGATTCAAAAACTCCCCCACCATTTTCGGCCAGGCACTTGCTGGGGACCTACAGGAGTGGGACGACCAGGAGGGGGTACTCCTGTTGCAATACGTAGATGATCTCCTCCTGGCAGCCCGAGGACTGGAGGAATGCCTGAAAGCAATGGTAAGCCTGCTAAACTTTCTCGGGCTCAGGGGCTACCGCGTGTCACGCAAGAAGGCTCAGATCGCCCTTACCGAGGTCCGGTACCTGGGGTTCCATATTCAGCAAGGGCAGAGGCGACTTTCCAATGAAAGAAAGGAGGCAAACTGCCAAGTCCCCACCCCAACCAATCGAAAGCAGCTGTGGGCTTTCCGTGGCATGGCAGGATTCTGCCGAATTTGGATCCCCGAGTTTGGACTTATAGCAAAGCCCCTTTATGAGTGCCTCCAGGGTAGAGACCAGGAGCTATTCCACTGGCCCCCTGAGGCGGAAGCCGCCTTCAAGGCTCTGAAGCAAAAGCTGCTGGAGGCCCCAGCCCTTGGTCTCCCGGACTTGTCCAAGCCATTTCAGCTTTTCGTTCACGAGCGATGGGGGTTGGCCCTCGGGGTCCTCACCCAATATCTGGGAACCTGGCGGTGCCCGGTGGCGTATTTTTCTAAGCAGCTGGATCAGGTGGCTATGGGATGGCCGGGATGCGTGCGGGCAATAGCCGCTACGGCCTTGATTATTGAGGAGGCTGAGAAGTTAACCCTTGGGGGTAGCATGATGGTCTATACTCCCCATATGATCCAGGCCCTCCTAGATAGCAAGGGGGGGTCTGTGGCTAACTCAGGCTCGATTAGCCCGATATCAAGCCAAGCTCATTGAAAACCCAGAGGTGCAACTGTGGACCTGCTCAACTCTTAATCCGGCCACCCTCCTTCCTGACTCTGAGGGTATAGAACATAATTGCCTGGAGACTGTGGATTCGCAACATTCCAGCAGGGCGGACCTTAAAGACCGGCCCCTGCCTAACCCAGACTTTGCATGGTATACTGATGGGAGTAGCATGGTGGTTGGCGGCCAGCGAAAGGCAGGATATGCTGTGGTTTCTCTCTTCAACACCATTGAGCCACAGACCCTGCCACCTGGGACCTCCTCACAGCTGGTGGAGCTGATGGCCCTCACCCAAGCACTCGAGCTAGCCGCCAATAAGCGGGTTAACATCTTCACCGATTCCAGGTTAGCGGGGAATGCTAACAGCCCAGGGAAACCCCGTTAAGTACGGCCCACAAATCCTCCGCTTGCTGGCAGCCGTTCAATTGCCTGCCGAGGTGGCTGTAGTACACCGCTGGGCCCACCAGAGGGAGGATCAGGACGTAACTCGGGGAAATGCCCGAGCTGACCCGCAACAGTTACAAGCAGGTTTTGATGCATTATTTACAATGCTAAATTAACATCCTCACTGAGAGCTGTACAGTTCTCAGCTGGAGGAAAACCTATTTATTTTTCACCTTTGTTGGTAAGTGAAACAGAGTTTATTTTAGTACACACACACCTCCTTACAAAGTGTTTATATACCCATTCCAAAACAGTATTACTGACTATGCTTTCATTTCAAGACCTCATATGAGATTCTTTGGGAGAACCAGACTGTCCACACACTACACTTGGGAGATTTCTGCCACATGGCACTCCTCCAGTCCTTTGCCAGTTGACATTCAACAAATTCTTGTGTCACACACCCTGGAGTGGGAGAAATGAGCCGCTGTAGGGCTTTAACTGCAGAGCTGGAGCTGATTTGCAAGCTTGACACAATCAGACAGTCTGAATAGGGACTTGGAATGGTTAGGTCACAACAAAAAGTAATTGTTCTGTTCACACATTTATCAACAGGTGTGAATAGGCCCCATCTGCTCTCTGAACTCACTTTGCTAACACTTGCCCTCCTCCATCCTGGCATGTGTATATATATCTCTGCACTGTGATCTCCACTTCATGCATCTGATGAAGTGGGTTATAGCCCACGAAAGCTTATGCTGAAGAAAATCTGTTAAGGACTCTCATTGTTTTTGCTGTAGGTCTTTAATTTGCCATCATGCCCTTCCTTAACCATCAAGCAGGCCTAAGAAAGTATGAGGTGAATCATAGCAGCCCCTGCATGACTCTGTGTGGTAACTGTGACCCGGGCCTCCTTGGAAAACTACCTGAAAATGCAACTATCAGGGCAGGCTGTGGAAAAAAAAGAGCAAATTCTCTCAGTATTGACGGGTGACGCTAAAGTCAAACTTCTCAATCAGTCACAAACAATGCTTCTGATCCCCCAGGCTGGACATCAAGAAGCCACAATAAAATATAAACAGCCCCCTTTACCTCATTTCAGACACTAGTTCTCAAATAGCCACTGGGTTGAGTAAAGAGTTAAGTTACTTAAAACTCCAAGCTCTTTTCCAAAACATTCTCCTGAACCCAAAAGATCTGCTGCATTACACAGAACGAAGTAGGTTTGGATCTTACACAAAATGGCATGCTGCCAGCCAATCCTTTAGCAACAAACTAAAGGTTCATTATAAAAAGGAAAGAAATAACTTATGAGAAATGTTAAAGGTTCAAAGCAAAACACATACATGCAAAGATTAAAAGCCCATGTAAATCAAGTCCATGGTAGAATTGGGAGTTTGCTGGCTTATGTAGTTCCTTTGGTATACACTGAGTATTTGGGTGGGTCTCAGTCCTTTGTCCCACTTCTTCAGTTGCAGATGAATAGATCTAGAGGTAGGTGTTGGCCAAAAGCTCAGACTGAAGATGAGGCTATGTGCATACTACAAACTTGTCCCGCAATAAAAGCTATTGCGGGACAAGGAAAGCACTATAAATATAGCGCTTTGGTGTATACACACCTGCTGGTTATATCGCAAAGGAGCGTTCACTGTGTGAACGCTCCTTTGCGATACAAGAGCAGTGCATGGTGGGCACCTGTCCCACCATGCACTGCCCACAGCCAGCCCCCTAGCTCAGCCCCGGGGCCTAGCTCAGTCCAGGGGAGCCGCAGAACCTGACAGCTCCCATAAGTCAATTTCACTGCTCAGCTAGAGCAGTGAAATTGACATATTTGACAGCTCCAGTGTCCCAGAGTGCCCTCGATTTGCACTCTGGGACATTTCCGGAGGCTGTCAATAATGCAAGAAGCATACACACAGTTGTTCCATGGTAAGCCTTACCACCCTCGTTTGGGTGGTTTACATGTGGCGGGGCAAGAGGGCTGTTGCTGTGCAGCAAGAAGCATTCCTGTGTGTACGCTCTCACCGTTATCGCGCGGTAAGGAGCCTTACCGTGTGATAACTTTGTAGTGTGTACAAGGCCTGAGTGAAGACAAAATGGAAGTGTTGAAGTGGCCTTCTGTCACCTCTGGCCTTTCCCATTTTGTGTGTGAGATTTTGCACAAACAAAATGGAGTTTAGAGTCACATGAGCAAGTCCAGATGACTCATCAGGTCACTCCCTGGGTTCACTGTACTTTTGAGTTTCCTTAATGGGCCATTAAGAAGACAATTGCTGTAGACCTCTCGTGGGGTGTTTCCCAGAATCTCATCACAAGTCGAAATACAAATATAACATTCATAATTTCTAATACAGATATGACACCTACAGAAACAATATAATAATTCCTGGGGAAATCCCACTGTAGGCTCAGGGCTCACATCCCTGCTGCATGTCTACTGATTGCACGATGAGCAGAGAACCCTTTCCTGAGGCTCAATCCCTTGATGACTCGACTGTGTTTTAGCCCAGAAAACAAATCAAAATGTGCCACTGGGGATCTGACTGGAGAGTCAAACCAGGAGGTATAGCTAGTTCCACGGAGGGCGCAACTTCAAATCCAGCCTGGGTCAATGGAGTGTGCTCCCAACAGCTCTGCAGTGGCCTCTGTAGATTAAACTCATGACTCAGTCCAGTTCCTAGTGCCTGTGTCAAAAAAAAAAAAAAAAAAAAAAAGTCTTGTGGCACCTTAAAGACTAACACGTTTCTTTGGGCATAAGCTTTCGTGGGCTCCAGCCCACTTCGTCAGATGTCAAAAACGCCCTCAGAGGTGGCACTAATTGTTCCCCTAGGTGATGTTCTCTGCAGAGAGGTTCAGGGGTTACTCCAGGCCAGTGCTGAGGCATACTGGCAGAGCATGATGGTTAAGGGTAACCCTTGCACGTTGTACCTTCCTGGTGGTAAACAGATCTCTGTCTCCTGGGCTGTCACAGCCTGTGTTCCCAAACAAGACTTTCCTGCCAAGCCACCTGCAATGAGAGGAGCTGAAGACTTTCCCGACTTCTTACATCCTTGGCATATTTTCTTATTTCCCAGCCTCCCTTCACTGCTGGTGATTTCACCATAGAGTCTCTCTTTCATGTGCCCCGTTTGTTTGACCACAGTTTGGAGTGAAAAGGCCCATTAAAGCCACAGAGTCAATTCCATTTCAATAGCAGTATTGGCAGGAGAATAGAGTTACCAAAGTCAATACACAAAGGACCTGGCAGGACAGTCTTCTGCTGCTACCAGCTATAGGGCCGTCTGTGTCTGCTATTTTCTTTGCACCTCTGAGGCCAGGCGAGTGGGAGCTGACTTGAACTTGGCTCTCCCACTGGACGGTCTACTCCTGCCCCCTCTTGATTCATGCATTGTTCAGCGGTGCAGTGCAAATGGTTGGCTTTACTATTATTGTTTATATCGCCATAGCACCTGGGATCCACAGGCTTGAACAATGGCCCTGTGTTAGGTGAGTTAGGTGCTGTATAAACAAAACAAAAGGCTGTCTCCACCTCCATGCATTAAACTCCTTTGCAAGCATGTCCGTTGCACAGGTAGTAGAATCTGAGCCAGAGTGCCTGTGATGGCTGCCCTCTTAGCGGTGTGTAGGCATAAATCCAAACAGCCTGTCTGCAGCACTGAGCTGTCTCTCTGCAGCTGGGAGTGAGTGTGTGGAAGGTGGAGGGCACTGCAGCCCAGAGGTTGGGCCAGATGAGAGGTCCAGGAGAGAGCCAGTGCAGGGCATGAGAAGAGGATGGGTGCATGGAGCTACTGAGCAAGGCTGAGGTTGGATATTAGGAAAACTTTTTCACCAGGAGGGTAATGAAGCACTGGAATGGGTTACCAAGGGATGTGGTGAAATCTCCATCTTTGGAAACATTTAAGGCCCGGTTAGACAAAACCCTGGTTGGGATGATTTAGTGGTAGGGGTTGTTGGCTGCTTTTAGCAGGTGGGTTGGACTAGATGACCTCCTGAGGTCCCTTCCTACCCTAAGATTCTATGAACAGCAGGAGCCTGGACTGGTCTGTTCTACCAGACTGTGGACATACAGACTGTGCTTGCACCATGCTGGAGCAAAGCACTGACCCTGTCTCCTACCTGTACCATTAGTCAGTCTTCAGGTGCACACTGGCCCTCGAAGCCTAGCTCAATGTCTCTTTCCCACTAGCCCAGCCTGATCCCTGTGTAATCTTTACTCTGGTCTTTGTGTCAGTCTTTCCTACTTCTTGGGCAGGATCTCTCCCAGGCCTCATTCCTGGAGAGCTTTCTCCTGCTCCTTGCCATTTCACTTACCGTATTTTTCGGACCATAAGACGCACCTGACCATAAGACGCACCCAGTTTTTAGAGCAGGAAAACAAGAAAAAAATATTCTGAACCAAATAGTACCGGTAAACTAAATAGAAGAGAAAAGGAAGGGAAGAGAAAGGAAGGCAAAGAAGAGAAGAGAAAGGGAAAGAAAGAAAGAAAGAAAGAAAGAAAGAAAGAAAGAAAGAAAGAAAGAAAAGCCAAGGCCCCTGGCGGGGGAGGACCCTACTGCGGCTCTGGGAAGCCGCCAGTGCGGCGGAGATGACCCCAGCCCCGGAGGCTGATCCCGGCCCCGTGCTGGGAGGCCGAGGCCGTGGATTAGCCCGGCCCCAGCCCCTGGACGCCCTTGCAGCTCTGGTCAGGTAAGGGGGATAGTTTAGGAAGCTGGCGGGGAGCCGGGTGGGGGGCCAAGCAGGGGCCCGAGCTGGGAGGTGGGCGGGGGG